>CAWVQA010000530.1:62500-272500 GCA_963932145.1 Acanthosepion lycidas | reverse complement strand
ATTATATATCCGTACAACTACAAAGATATCGCCACGGACATTTTTAAAATTTAAAAAAAAAAATAGTTTGATTTGAATATATTCATTGAAATATGTAAGACAGTAAAAAGATAAATAACTAACATTTTTTTCCGAGTACAACTAAAATGCAATCAATACTAGCGCTACTGAAGAAAAAATAAAATATTAGTTAACTTAGTAGTTAATGTATCTCCTGTGTGTCGGTGTTGGTGGGTGTGGTTAAAAAAAACGAATTTAAATGAAAAATTTAATTCTCAATTAAATTCTAGTTTTACCCATATACGATCTTAAATTACAATTAAATTTATTATTAAAATATTAATACACAAGAAAACTAACACTGTCGATTTTGTTCTTGGCTACTTCGTAAATAACCAAACTACTCAAAGAAGCAGACGATCTTAAAATTATTGGATAACAACCATAATGCAAAGTTCACAGATACATTTGTATTCCTTAAAAAAAAAAAATAAATAAATTACATGCATATTGTTCCATATGCAGAGTAGTAACGAAAAGAATAAACAAAAAATAAAACAGATTTTCTTACATGAATAATGTCTGTCTAGTAAAAAAAAAATGTACCATTCTACAAGCAGACAACTTAACATCTTTTTCTTTCATATGAACCTTTTCTTTACAATAAACAAATCTTGTTATAACATTTTTTTAACAGTCAATTCAATCTCTTCAAATTCTTTTATATTCTTTCATCTTCTTTCGAACACTTTTTTCATTTTCTTCTTTCTTCAAATTCTTTTCTTCTTCTGTCACTCTTTTCTTTTTCACCTTCTGAGGAGCTGAAAGTGTAAATAGGAAAACTCTACGCCTAACCAAGTCTAAGCTTTAAATTTAAAAAAATGTATATCTTTTTTGAAATAATTTTTAAAATCCCACTTTAAAATAGTGAACGAGATAGGGGTCGTCTTCTCGCAGCGAACGACTCTTACAAAAAAAAATTAACTCTCCGAGTCAACAAATCAAATGCAATAATTCCCCTTCTAGGGAACTAATTACTTCTTTTAGTTTCTGTATTCTACAGAAGCTAACAAAATCTTCTCTTCAAAGTTTTTTCAAATATTATAAACCAATCTTAGCTACGGAATTGTACCGAAGCTAATAAAATTTTCTATAGAGTCGTCCGAAACGAAAAACTCCCCATCCCGCTAGCGGCTAATCTAAATAAAGTTGGGCATCATTAAAGTGCACAGTAAGTCGAAGATTCAATAGCATGCTATTTTACGTGATAACTAAGTCAGTTTATCTTATCACGGAGCCAGAATTTGAGAGTCTTTTACTCATCAAGAATAATTTTCTGACTCTAAGGGTAAATAATTCGATATTGTAAGTTAAAACCTTTAACTTAAAGGTAACACTTCATTTTACGTGGCTAACTAAATTAGTTAACCACGGATCCAGAATAAAAAAAAACGTCTTAAACTACCGAAGATAAATATCTGACTGAGGAACAATTCCTCTGATAAAAAAGGAGTCGTCTGCAGCTTCCAATTCCACGAAAAAGCGCGGCAACAAAAATTATCGCCTCTTTTGCCATCAGACGTATATTACAAAAAAAAATAAATATCAATCAATACATCATAATATTCTTCCACTGAAGTTATTGAAATGATGTCTTCTCATTTTATTCTTAAATTAATAAAATTTTTACAAACTACACTTAGACTTCCTAAAAAAAAAAAAAAAAAAAAAACGCAAAACATATTTTAAAACAAAGAAAATGTTTTCTTTGACGGTAAATTTGGTTATGTTTGAAAAAAAGGTAATAACCCAAAAAGTTAATTCGTATTAAAAGAAAAATCGATTTCCATGTCTACATAAAGTTTGTTTTTTATGTATTTAATTTCTCGGCACGGTCTCTTATCGACTCGCCATTATAGACGTAAGAGATTTTTAAATTTGTTCGTTATTTTCCTTTACGTTCGGTTACGACGTTTAAAAATCTCTTTAAAATTCAGTGTTTAGATGAGTTTTTTTACGTCATTTATAGTAATTTTAAGGATTAATTAACTAGATTTTGTAAACGTAAAGCTTACATTTTTTGCTTAAATGGAAATAACGTTTATTTACGCATGTTAAACAACTCAAATTTTTGCATGTAACCCTTTCTTAAAAAAAAACGTGCCAAAGCTTAAAAAAAATAAAAATAATTAAATATGAAACACCAGTACAAGAAGTCAGAAATTAGTATTTATGTTTAAAAAATAATTGGTAAAATTGCAGATTAAGACCCAGTAACCAATTTTTAAAAAAGCATCATTTCTGATGTAAAAAAAAAAAAAAAAAAAAAAATCTGAATAATCCAAAAACAGCATTAAAATTTGTAGAAACCTGCCGTTTAGGAGTTGGGTCATTTGTGTCTCAACTACAGCTCGACCAACATTATTGGCCTTCATTAGTGCATGAAAAGATTTGCAAATAATGGCCTAGAAAACTCAGCAAACTTAGTTGGGTCCTTGGTACAGCATGGCCACCCTTATGGGACTAATTACTGCACTCTGGACTCCTTGATTACTGCATGCGTGACCTCCTTGATCCAGGCCAGCACACAGTAATCAAGGCAAGTAAACCAGGCCTAACCCAGTGCACAAATAAAACCCTACTAGGATTGTCAGTATCTCTTAAATGGTATGTTTCTGCAAATTTTTAATGCTGTTTTTGGATTATTCAGGCTTTTTATTGCTAGAAATGATGCATCTTTTGCAAATTGGTTTCAGGGTCCTAATCTGCAATTTTACCAAATAATTTATCTTTAACCTTGTGTAGCCAATAGTTTAAGAATATGTGGTAATTTTTGCATTCTATATACTTACTTTAGTAGAATGAATAATTTGATTTTTATATTATTACTGTTTTTTTTCTTTTTTTGGTGATACTTTTGAGTTTAATACATTGCTTTTAATTTTTATTATTTTCTTACTTGTCTAATATCATAAAATTTTTCATTTCTGAACATTAACTGGATGAAGATCATACTAAAAAATTATAATTCTTTAATTAAGAATAGCAAAAAATTAAGTATGAAATGTTTCTTCCCAATTTGAAAGAAAATATTGTTTTAGTAAATTATGCAAGCACCAAGCACTCAACATTTTTTAGTTTTATTGAATTTTGATAAGGTTTTTCTAGGAATTTTCAGTATGTGCATTTTTTTTTTTTTTTTTTTTTTTTTTTTTTTTTTTTTGCTAAAATAAAATCTTCAGGGATTTTTCTTTATTAATGGGAAAAAAATTGCCCTTCCCTAAGTAAAAAGTACACAGGACATATCAAGACATGCTGAAACAGATGCCCCAATATTTCCACAAAGTTTTCTTATAAATTAAGTTATTCAGTATACAATTAATTCATTAATGAATTAGTAGTAAAAAAATTCATTTGAATCTGATAGTTCCCTAACTTTTGTCAATTTTTTTCAAAGGAGGTAGTGATTTTTTGCTTTCATTTCAGAAAAAAGACATTCATTTTGGAGATACCTAGTTACTCCAACAAAAATCTTATATCTTATTGAAAAATATTAATTAGAAATTTTAAATGTGTGTTCTTATGTTTATTGTTTTTTTTTTTTTACTTTCAAAACAAACGTGAGCCAAATTTGCATCTTCAAAGAAAAAAAAAAACACTTTTAGTTCATGAATGAATTCAAAATTCTCCCTTCAGTCAGCAAAAATCACAGTGGCCACTGATTGGCAGCAGTAACTTAAACAAATAAAAAAACAATCTGTTAAAATTAAAAAGAAACATAACATTAAGATATGGGAAATAGTTATTTTAACACTAACAAATTTGCCAAAATCTATTTAAAAAAATATTTTTAAAAATGTATTTTGACAGCATCGAAGCCTTGCCTCCATCAGGCTTGACCAACTGTGACATAAATTTGTGTGGACAACTCTTGACTGAATTGCTTTCATTTTTAATTAAGGTTGCCTGTAATAAAAAAAAAATTAAAAAAAATCAATATTTTATTTTATTTTATTTTTGTAAACTGATTGTTTTAGATTTTTTTTTATATTGATGAAAAAATTACAGAAAACAATCAACAATTTTAAAAAGTTAATTCTGGAACAGATGCAAGGAAAGTTGGTTCACTGTGTCATACCTGAAAATAGTTTCTCTTTAGAATCCATCTTGCACAATTATCAATCTACCATTCACCCATGCATTCAATACTGTTGCCATGTCTGATCTGGTGCTCCTCTTATACATCTCGTGAATCTTGACAAAATTCATAGAATGGCCTGTAATGTAATTGATCATGATCAGGTATCTTGACTTCAATTACTTTCTCACCAATGTGATGTGGCTTCCCTCTGTCATTTTTACTAATATTTTCATGGCAACTGTTCTGATGGTTAACGCCACCCCCCACCCCAGGTTTCACGACTACATGAAATTAAGCATATTATTAGATTGGCAAATAAGTCTAACAGTTTTACTGTTGAACTTAGCTGGATGCAATGCCACTTCTACTCTAATAGTTTCTTTTCTTGCTTCCCTGATAACTACAATCTTCAAAAATTTCAGCTCAATTTCCATCTTTTGTCTTCTTAAACCCTGTTCTTCTTTTTGTTCTTTCCTCAATCCTTCCCATTAAAGTCTTCTCCTTCACTTCCTGAGTTCTAGTGACATTGTCACCTTGCATAGGGTGAAACAATTAAAAAAAAAGAAAAAACATTCTATCACATGAAGAATGTAAGTAAATATATTTGCATTTTAGTGAAAAGGATTATTTATGATATTTGATGAAATAAGTTTTGTTGCATAAAAATTTAGGAAGCAAATTATTGTTTTCAAAATTAAAAAAAAAAAAAATTCTTATAGCTTACACCCGAGGGAAGTATTGGCACAATCAGAAAGACTTCTACATGGAAGACAATTGCAAAATATTTCAGTGGATCACATGCAGACATCAGAAATCAGTGCACTATTTAATCTAAAAAAAGAAAAACATCTATATTTAAGTAATCTACTACTGGAACATATTTTGGATTTGTGCAGTTCTCTTCATCTTCAATTTTATTAAGATTTGGTCCTTAAACTGCACATGGCAATTGCCTAAGCTACTTGATTATGTTCATACATGCAATAGTAACTTGTAATATATTGTTTAATTCTTCTATAAATTCTGTAGAAAGTAATGTTTGAGAAATATACATTTATTTTTTCTTTCAATCGGTGCATGTTAGCTACAACATAGCTAGTGTGAGAATAAAAGTAGAAATATTTACAAGTCTGCACACCCATAGTTAAAAACAACACCCCATTAACAGTTGTATAATGTTTCTTTTTTATTATTTTAAGAATAGTTGCAGGGAATATTTTCCCAGTATTTTTGTATATTTATTGAAGGACATGAAATTTTTAACAAAGATATCCTAGAGTGAACTGGATCTAGCTAACGACTTTATCCACTGTGCCATGTGTCCTCAAGAACACATGTCACAGCGGATAAAGGCGTTAGTTAGATCTAGTGACAGAACCCAAAGAGTGCGAGTTCAATACCTGGTTATGGTAGTGAAGAACTTTAAGAGGGGAATTAACGGTAGATAACTGACATCCATTAGACATGGCACGTGGAACTAGAACAGTCTACCCCAGTGAGCAAAATAAAGAGTTCAGTTCAACATTCCAACCACCTGAAGAAGGCCTGAGTGTACAACAGCCAAAACATTGTGATAAACATGGTGACAAAGATGAGGACAATAGTCCGAATAATGTAAATAGTAAGGTCTAAAGAATGATAATCTACAAAATTATTCATTCGAAAAGTTTTTATAAGTAGACCAGTTTATTTAAGTATTGCCTATCTTTTTATGGCATGTTAGCCATGTTTTGTTTTTATTTTTTAATAAACACTTTTGTCAATCTTCACTCAAAAGTTGATGTTAATTCACAACTCCAAATAGGTTTCACTTTTATTATGCCAGTAGTATTATATGGAGATCTACAATTTCCTCTATTGCTTGGCAAAGAATGATTCCTCTGGTTTATATCTAAAGAAAGTGGAAGTTGGAACCTGACTCATTACTCCACTGATATAATTTGGTTATGTCCAGGAATTATCTCACCTTGTGTGTCTACACATGCTGTAACAATAGAAGCTTCAGCATCCTGCTTCATCAATAAAGTATGTTCTTACATAGCCTTAAATTTAATGTGAACTTCAGTTAAACTAATGTTATCATTAGATAAATAAAAAATATTGTCTATCAGTAGAAATTTCTGTCTTTTCTTATATTTGCTGAGAAATAGTGTCCATATAAGACAATACTCTGTATAGAAATACAATGTATAGAACAGTTTAAATAAAGCTATTACAATTGAAGTGTGATTGTAAGTAACTGAATCAAACTAATAATCAGCATCACAGTTCTATCATTTCAAACTTTATTGAATATACATAGTTGAATAACAAGTGAACAAGACCTGTTAATTTACAAAACAAATTTTGTTAATGTATACGTTCATTTTTATAAATAAAATTTCTTCTCTTGCAGATTTAGTAGCATTAACAGAGAAAACCAACAGAAAAAAATGGATGTTATTTTGTGAAAAGACATTACAAAAAAAGAATGTGCAAAAGTCGGATTGATTGGGGTTAAATTAAAAATTTTTATCAGAATCATGTCTTCAACTAAAAAAACAAAAGAATTAATTTGTGCTGTGTGTGATGCCACATTTTTTAGAAGGAGCAGCCTTGAAAAGCATGTTCGATTACATACCGGGGAGAAGCCCTATAAATGTGATGTTTGTGATTATTCAACAATAAAGCAATATACCCTCAATCGGCATAAACTGCAACATTCTGAAAAGAAACCATTTAAATGTAAAGTTTGTCCTTCATCATTTTCAACTTCATATGATCTCACATTGCATATCCGCACGCATACAGGGGAAACGCCATTTCAGTGCTCAGTGTGTGATTCAGCTTTTTCACAATCTTCGACCCTCACACGACACATGCGCAAACATACTGGAGAGACACCATTTGAGTGTTCCGTGTGTCATTCTGCATTTTCTCAGTCATCAACTCTCAAAAGTCATATGCGCACACATACAGGAGAAACACCATTTCAGTGTTCAGTGTGTGATGCAGCATTTTCTCAATCTTCAAATCTTAAACGTCATATGCGCACACATACAGGAGAGACACCATTTCAATGCTCTTTGTGTGATTCTGCCTTCTCGGATTCTACAATACTTAAAACACATATGCGCAAACATACTGGGGAGACACCATTTAAGTGCTCAATATGTGATTCTGCATTTTCTCAAACTTCTCATCTCAAAAGCCATATGCGCAAGCATACTGGAGAGACACCATTTAAATGTTCAGTGTGTGGTTCTGCATTCTCTCAGTCCTCAAATCTCACACGTCATATGCGCACACATACAGAAGAGACACCTTTTCACTGTTTGTTGTGTGACTCAGCATTTTCAGATTCTTCAAATCTTAAAACTCACATGCGTAAACATACAGGGTAGATGGAGTTTTTATGTTTGCATGATTCAGCATGTTCTCATTTGTAAAATCTCCAAACAAATATGCACACATACATCATTTTTCAGTGTTTGTTGTTTTGTTTTGCATTTTCTAAATTCTCATATCTCAAAACTCATATACAGATTCATACTGGAAAGAAATGGTTCAGCTATGAAAATTGTTATTCTGAATTTTCTCAGTCTCAAGAGTCAGGATCACCAAAGTTAAGCAACATTGTGACTGGTCTGTACCTAAATGGGTGACAGGTTGGGGACACCAGGTGCTGTAAGTTTGAATGTGTGGTAGAGTAATAGATAATATTTCAGAATTGGAAATTGGAGAGCTGAGTTACAATTTCAGTTGGGTTTGAAATTATGCCCACATATCCTTGGGAAAGGTATGAGTCCACATCTTCTCACCTGCAGCTATGGGTTAATTATTAGTACTTCTACCAGTAAATCATGATTATCTAAAAAAAATTCTTTCAATCTAAATATATTAATAACCTGCAAAAGGTTGACAAGCCATAAAGAACAAATCAGTCAAGAGACAGGAACATATGATCACCAAAGTTAAGCAATATCAAAGCAGGGCAGTACTTTGATGGGTGATCCCCTGAGAATACCAGGTGCTGTAAGCTTGGATTTTCAAGTGGTGTAATGAATAACAGCTTGGAATTGGAAGTTGGAAAGCCAATTTTCAATTCCAGGTAGGTTTATATTCACATGTGTGATAAATACCCTTGGGAAAAGGTATGAATTTACTTCTTCCCACAGCTTTGAGTTAATTAGTAGACATTATTATCTCCAAAAATTGTTACAGTCTGAAAAATATTTTCTGGCTTTAAATAACCTGCAAAAGTTGATAAGCTGTGAAAAAATAGTAAATCAAGAGAAAGACAGTCTAGTTTCCACCATTTTTCTTATTTGTTTTTTGTTTTAGCAAGACTAGGATCTTTTTCACTCTGAGTTGATATGTGAAAAATGAAAATGTAATCTAAAATTGCATGCAATAACTTTCAACATTAGATTCTATGAATAACCTGAATATGCAATATCATGTTTGCTTTGCAATTTAATACTAAAATCTCATTCCAAGTGTGGTTCCAGTAACTGAATCTGTTTTTCATTTACTTAATGTTGCAAACATTTTAGATATTGTTTTGAATAGAGATGTATATTTTATGAGAAAAAAGGAAGCATTTTTTATTATTATTTTACTAATGAAGAAAAATGTTGACAGAAAATATGTTCACTAATATGCTTATAGGGTCAATCCATTTCAGCACTAACAGGTACACCATACCAACACCAGGGTAGCCAAAACTAATTACTTTGCTAAGCAAAGATAATCTGTTTTAAAATCTGTACTAATCTATGTAATGTGACAGACATTGATATAACACCTCCTTCAACTTCCTCACTTATCCAATGATGCTCCCTACCAGTTATCTAGACCTCATCTTATAGCAGGCAATATGTACTCTTCTTTCAGTCATGATCCTCTATACCATATTTTTCCTCTCTCACCTTTGGTTGTATTAGATTGAGTCATAAGTAATTTCCATTCTGAGGAACCAATTGTTATGATGTAATATCATCCTAACTACTAAGTGTGCATGGCAATTAGTAATAAATCTGGAGTACAGTAAAATACCTTAATAATTTGCACAGCAGTAGTAATGTACATGGTGGATTAAAGAAAAACATGTTAATTTCTTTCCTTTGTATTTTATTAAACTTAAAATAGTTTCATCATACAGTAAGAATAACACTAAAAAAACAATTTTGGAACACAACTGGTCTGTTCTACTCCACCAATCATATTTGTTTAACCTAGTACTAACCATTTATTAACCTTTTTTTGATTGTTGAAAAATGCCTTGATGAGGAAAACATTCTCTAATAAAAACCAGATTTTAAGAGTTCCAATTTTTTCACATCAAAACCTGCAGAACTTTACTCAACAGTTATCAAAAGACTGCCTGATAAGTAGCAAAAAAGTCATTGCAAATAATGGTGAAAATATAATCAAATAAAAAGGAATTGTACTTTCTTTTCTTTTTTTTTTTTTGAAGAACAAAATGGATAAACAAAAACATTATTTATGACTCAAGCTAACAACTTTCTTCTCTTACTTGAGTTTGATGTTAAGCGGATAGCTGGTTAAATTTGTTGTGTCCATAAAAAAATAATATACTGTCACTTTGTTGTGTCTATTAAAAATAAATAAATAAAAATGAAGTATACTGCCACAAATTATTATAATAAATTATAGTAATTATCATTATTTCATTCTTTCTAAACTCTTTTCCTCTACATGCACAAAAACATGTGACACCATCACTATTGGACAAGCAGTCAACATGTGGGTTGACAAAATTTTGGCTTCTTTCCTTTACAGGCCACAATGGTAACATTTTTCTTTTAATACTCATAAACAGAATTTGAGGTAAGAAAGCTACAGACACTTTATTTTTTTTTTTTTTTTTTTTTTTCAACTAAATTATCTGAACGCTCACTACACACATAAAAAAATGTACAAGAAAGACTACAACTTACTCCTGCTTTATCCTATCATTCTGTCACATGGTGATCCAAATTTGATCCCAACTCACAGTTTACTCAGTCTTTTGTGTCTCTAATTCCAGATAATAAATAATACTTGTTTTATTGTTTCTATCTTTTTTGTTAGAAAGTAAAAAAATTGAATATTTCACTGAGTATGAGAATGTAGAAAAAGAATTAGCAGAATTGAATCTAGAAGGAAAAATTCTCTCAGTTCAAGAGAAAATTATCTAAAATGGCTTCTATTGGAGACAATGACTTTTTTTCTATAACTCTTATTTCTAGTTTAAAGAAAAGAAATCCTAGCTACATTAGGAATTCTCTCAAAGAATTTGAAAATTTTCTGAACACTTGTACTAGAAAAACCTCCATTACAAAAGAATATTGCTGATAGTAATTTATTAACATGAAAATAAACTCTCATTTCCTCCAAGAATATCATCCCTGGTAAGTGTAAATGTTTTCCTACTTCCAAATGAGCATCATAGATGTCAAATGATTTTGTAAAAAAAGCCTGCTTAAAAACCAACAAGCCAACTTGCATGTGGGCAATAGTTAATAAGCAAGTTAGGCTTATTATTGCTATTGAACAGTGAGTTCCATCTTCACTGAGTGACTCCTACTTGTGCCAATCTAAACTTTATAAACAACAAGGTCTTAGTGGTATGATGGCATGGAGCTGTTTTTATCACTTATCTATGTGTGTGTATATATATACACACACACACAAAGGAAAAGAATATACAGAATATAATATACTTCAAAGTAAATTGCTGTCTGAATTTCTGGAATGAGGAGGAGTTATTATTATTTACATTTGGATAAATGTCCTCATCCTCATCTTTGTCATTATCACAAGAATTCAGCTGTTTTGCTGTTCAGCCTCCTTCAGGTGTCTACTGATTCAAGTAATTTCAAACTGAACTTTTTATACAATCAATGGGAGTAGATTGTTCTTGTTCTACAGTCAATGTCTAGGGACATTTTGACTTGTTCTTGTTTAGCATTACTCAGTTATTGCTTGCCCTGTTACCACTATCTAAGCCTATGCTTGGCCCAGTGAATGAACTCACTCTGCAATTCACAAGCCTATTTAATCTATTCGGCCATCACAAATAGTTAAAATTTTATGGAAATTATTGATTTATATTTAGACCACTTCTCTTAAATATCATTTCAAATAATAAATACTTTTCCTGTGTAGATTCTCAAGGATTCAGTCCTTGGGAATCTACACTAGAAATCATCTATCCTTGATGTACCTTTGTCAGGCATTACCAATTCATTGTTTCTTCGGGCACTGCTCTATTGTTGGTAAGACCATTACATTTTTGTATATTTCAGGCAATGATATGTATTCTAAACATGAAAACATGTATAATTCTCATTACCCTAATTCTAAATCCTTAGCTGATAGAACATTGATGTCATCATTCAACATTTTAGCAACATATGATTATTGATATATATCACATTGCCTGTAAGCCTATGGATAGCATAGCAGGAACACAAGCTAGACGTATTATTTGCAATCTAGTTCACATGTTTTGTCAGGTAAGTAATAGACTGTTGACTAGGAGCACCAGCATGAATATGGATGAGTAGAAATGGGCCCAGATGTGTGAAAATAACATCTCAGCTGAGGAAATAATACAAAATTAAAACTGAAGAGAGAACTGAAAGAATGAAATTAAGTGCCACAAACTCAGTTATACAGGCATTTGTTGCTTTTTTAAAAAAATGATTTCTGTGTGATTTGTAATTCAAACTAATGTAATCAAGAATATTGCATTGTAATAATTAATTAGATATCCCCACTTTTCATAGCAGAACATTTGACATCTAAGTAACAAATAAAAACTATGAAATCTTAAAACATTTTTCATGGTCATTTTTTTTTTTTTACTACTTGTAACCTGAGTTAATGGTAGAGGGGGGGATCTGATATAAATATTACTTCTAGATTTTAAGTAGAATTGGAATTATTTGCATTTAAGAATGTTGTTTACTTTGTGTAAACTAGCAACTACCATGGACTTTCTTTAAAAGAATGCATTTTAAATACCTTTGAACTTAAATTTTGGTTCTGTTAAGCTAATCTGATGTAAAATAAAATTTAATTTCCATATAAACGTTGTTGCAGAACACTAGTGTGTTTAGGTAAAAATATTAGTCACCATTATGTTGTGGGAATCAACACTTTGGATAGTAAATATTTATGGTATCCTTCAAACAATATTGGCAGACTCACAGGGAGTTCAGGTAAAAATGAGTATCACAAAACTGTAAATATAAAACAAACGATAATGCATGTATTAACAAAAAGGAAATATAGGTGTAAACAATTTGTAACAAAAGCGAAAAAAAAAAAAAAAAAAAAAAAAAAAAAAAATCAAAACAAGTTATAATAAGAATGTGTGCGTGCGTGTGTGTGTGTATATGTATGTATGGGCATACATGTGAGAGTACAAAAATCAAGAGAAAGAAAACCATGAAAATGAACATATCCCAGTGGGAGACACTTTAACCATGTGACTACATCTGAAAGCAAGAGTTGAAAAGACCAAAAAGAGGATGGATGAGAATATCATTGTTTATTTATAGGCTTAAAGAGTGCCAAGCACCATTTTGGCAAAACCAAGTGGGATAACTCACAACCTTTTATTTAGCCATTTTTAGTACTATGGCACATTTTTTGTCACTCCTATAACTACCATTGTACATTAAAAAAAAATGTAAACAACAAATTTAAAAAACTTTAAAATTCAATATTTGTTCTAACAATGCATTTTGAAATCTGTTATTAAATTTAAGGATTAATTCCCTGGATTGTTTAAAAGTAATACTTAACATTTCCTTAAAACATAAAACATTTTATTTCTGCACACTAGCATGTGCGGTCAGAGGATAATTAGGCATATAATTTTTTTATCCTGTACACTTTTATTAAACTTAAAATAGTTTCATCATCATTCTGAATTTTTTTTTGCTGGTGAGGGAAAAAAATTATGCAGAAAAACATAAGACAAAGATTTTGTTTTTAAAATAATAAAAAAATAATTTGTGTTTAACTATATGAGTCAATATTGGTTCATGTATGTAAGAATGTGCCATAAGCGTACTGACATGACTCTTTCTAGAATTTTTAGAATCTAACCACCCCTTTCTCTCAGAAAATGCAACATATTTCTGATATACTAATGATGTCCTATTTCTACATCACTACCAGAACAAATAATAATGACCTCATAAAACAAAATCCAGAGTGATCATAGGCTTTTATTTAAGAGCCCTTCAAATCTATAGCCTCCAATTCCTGCCAGAAGAGGAGAAATACATCAAACACTCCTTCAGATCCCTCCAATACTTAAATTATTTTCTGTACAATGTCAAAACAAAGCCTATAAAATCCATAGAAGAAAATACAAAATCCCACTAATAAAAATAATCTTGACAACCATAACATCATACCTGTCACCGAAAAAAATTTTTTCAACCTTGACAAAATTCATCAACACCACCTCTAAAGCAATAAAAGAATATCAAATGAGATAACAACAACAGAACAGAGGAAGGAGTATACAAAATAGACTTTCCAAAATGTCCATTGATGTACATTGGAAAAACAACTAGAAACCTCAAAAGAAGATTATATGAACACTGGAAATATTCCACATAACAACAATCTAAATGCACTGGTGGTTCAATGTAATACATTTGACCACAGTTTTGATTAAAAAAAAATGCCAGTCTGATCAGGAGAGAACAAATTCAACTGAAGAGAAAATGCATTGAATGCACTAATCTCACAGTTCTCAACAATTTCAAAATTACAGTGAAAAATCACAAGTAATGTTTTTTTTTTTAAATATTAAATGTAGTTTTTTCTGTCCAAGTTGAAAGAAAACAATATATTTTATCAAATTATGGAAGCACCAATTCTAAAAAAAATATTTTTTTTACTTTTATTGAATTACTTTTTGTAAGGTATGGGACAAATTTTCTGTATGTTCATACTTGATACTGCATAAATTTTTTACTGAAATATTATGTTCAGGGAATTTTCTTTGTAAAACTTTATATAACTGTAAAAAATTTGTACAAGCACTCCCACCTCAAATTAAAACATTTGCATAAGATACTGAAAAGAGGAGTGTCAAACAAACACCAAAAGATATTTCTCCAAAGATTTTTTTAATAAAATAATCTATTCACTAAAACATGTGTTCATTACTGAATAAGCACTGAAAAGTTTGTTCAAATTGGATAATTTCCTGATTTTTGGCAAATATTTTAAAATGGGGTAGCAATTTATTTTATTTTGTTTTGAAAAACACACCTATTTTGTGGTACTGTCACTATAAAATATCTTTATTTTTTTTTGAGGCGAGACTGTTTATATATAATCAGTTTCTCTTCAAAATTTTAGAAATTTTTTTTTTTGTTAATACTTTGTTAATTTGATGATTTTCAGTTGTGTATTAAGGTAGATTAAATTGAGATTTACATGTTTTTAAAGATAAATTTTTGAAAAAGTAAATACTAAAAATTAAAAAACAGAACCCAAAAGAAAAGTTGATATGGATGCCATCATTTTAAATAAAATATACTCTTTTCAGAACATTTTTCATTTTTACTTAGATTCTATTATATGTGTGTGTGTAGGATATATAATAGTATCTGAAACAAAAATGAAGACAAAGTGGAAAACTATAAATGACATGTTTCAACAAGTGCATTTGCTCATTTTGGCTTCTTCAGGTTAGGATAAAAGAAAGCCAAAACTGTATGGAAGGAAAATTGTGTGGGGATTATAAATCAATTTAACTTATCATATCCATATTAGAGTCATTTGGTGTCTGTTGGATTCTAAATTAGTCCACCAAAACTAGAGAGTATTTCTTATGAATATACTTGTACACAAGAAAAAAATGTATGTACAGTGTAACCCGGATATAAGAGAGTTGTTGGGACCGGAGAAGAAGTCTCTTATATCTGGGTTTGGTCTGTTTTGTTTAGGTAAGTATGGCTCTAATTTGGGACCTAATAAAATCTCTCTTATATCCGGGTTACACTGTATATAAAAAAAAACACATACACCTAAAGCACTCATCCAGATGTGGCAAATAGTGATAAACTGCTTCTTCAACATTTTAGAAGAAAAAGTTTGTTAGATGTTCCAGTCAGTTCAGGAATTATTTACTAAAATAGACCAATGAGGAATTATTTTCCTTTCTCCATGGTTGATGGAAATATTTAATTATTTTCAGCCACTATTGAAAATGTCCCACTTGTAAATATATATATATATATTTTTTTTTAGGAAATCTTACCTCTGTATTTCTGTTTAGTATTGTTCAAATGCAGTAAACAAATACCATTCTTATTTCCTTCATTTTCCTGTTATTGTAATATCAGATAACATTGAAAATTTTAATTTGAACCATTTTTTATTTCCTTATATGAAAAGCTTGAAAGAATATTTTCAGAAAAATATATTGTTTGCAACTTTATTTTTCTGACTCCCAACAATATAAATCATTAAGTCTTTCTTATAAGAATTTTTAGTTAGTGTACTCAATGAAAAATAACATGAAATGACTTACATGTGAGAGAAAAAAATAAGAGCATTTTATATAACTGAATTTTTCATTAATTTTGTGCCATTAGAAAAATGATTTCTTGAAGTGGGATTTCTCACGTTCCGCAAAATGAAAATTATTACTGTTTTTTTTTTTCTTTTCTCAATGATTAATACATGTTTGAAGTTTTAGTGTTTGTAAGCATGAACACATTTGCAATGAAAATTGATTGATTACAAGAAATGTTTTAAATATCCAACATTCTACATTTTGCCAAAGATCCTGCTGACATAAAAAATTAATATTTTAATGATATTTGATTATATATGTTTTTGTTTTTTCAGATGATCCTGCATCCAGAAAATTTACATCAATAATTTATAAAATGAAGAATTAAATGGAACAAAAATTTCTTGGTAACTGAAAATAATATGAAACTTGTGGATTGTGTCATCACACCAATTTATAAATTTATAAGATATTTGAAAAGTCAAACCTGGACAAAAGCCATATTCTTGTACAGTGTGTGATTCTTGTTTTTCACTGGGTACACATAAAGTATGCAAACACACACTGAGGATAAATCATACTCTTCTGAATTATGTGAATCTTTTCTTTATAGAGAAAACTGATTTTGTAGACCATATGCTAATATGCACTGATGTGGAACCATATACTTGTGAAGTGTGTAGCACTTCTGTTCCATGGAATTCATGATTGTTCAAACATGCTAAGACATACTGGAAAAAAAAAAAACATTCTTGTGAAAAATGTGGGTTTTCTTCTTCATGGATTTCAGCCTTGCAGAGACATGTACAAACACACACTGGAGAAAAAACACACTCTCAAAGAGTATGTGGATGTTGCTTTTCACAAAAGTCAGATCTGGTCAAACATAAGCAAATACACACTGGTAAGAAACCATATTCTTGCCAACTGTGCAGATCTTCCTTTTCAGTGAAGTCTTACATGATGAAACATATACAAGAAACCACACTCTTGTGAAGTGTGTGGATATTCCTTTCCAGTGAAATCACATTTGATGGAACATATTCAAACACACACTCGAGAGAAATGATATTCTTGTCCAATGTGTGACTTTTCATTTGCATGGAAATCAAACTTGTTCTGTCATATGTGAAAACACACTGGTGAGAAACCATATTCCTGTGACATGTGTGGGGCTTCTTTTTCTGTGAAGTCAAATGTAGTCCAATACATGCAAATCCACTCTGGTGAGAAACCATATTCTTGTGGCTCTTCTTTTTCATATAAGACAAATTTAGTGCAACATTTGCAAATACATGCGCTGAAAGAAAACAAGATTGACCTGTAATTTATCAACCCTTGTTCTGAGAAAGGTAAATTTTTGTCCAGTATGTGAATATTACTTGCAAGCAACTGTGAGGTTTTTTGAGTGCAGACAATTTTTTCCTTTTTCTGCATTTACCAAAATACATGAGTTGTGCATTTGTAATTGAAAATCAAATTTGGTGTGTCATATCAGACAATTCCATGGAGATTAATGCTAATCAACAAGATAAGAGTTTAAGAAATCATACACATGCATTCAAAATTAAAGTGATCTGAATATATTTGTTATTGTCTTTTATTATAGTTTCCTTTTTAAATTTTCAGTGCCTACATAACTTGAGAAGCTATAAATGTGTTGTGAGTTTATATCTGTGTTATTTGTACAAAATGTCCTGTGAATATAAACTCAGGCTATAACTTTCATTTTAATTTTTTAAAATGATATTTGGAGAATCCGATTAGGAATCTAATCCTAATATTCTGCTGGTTGAACACTTGTCACCGTTGTTGCTGGTTTTCATTTTGTCGATATGTCATTACTTATCCTGGCGCTACCAAAAATAAAGTATTCTTGGTGTTGTCACTTGGTGATGTTTTTCTATCTTCATGGTCATTGCATGTTAATGACATCAGCAATCTGGGAGGTAACTCGTTTCCATGGGGATTTCGTCCAGTGGTCATTGTGATTCTGCAGAGATTCTAGGTATGAAATCCTTGCAGCTGTCGTAACTTCTTTACTGAAAACTACTTTCAAGCACAAACCAAAATCTCTGTTGATGTCTAACAATGGTTTTAATAACAAATTGAAGCATTCCAAAGTATATCAGGAGTAAACAATTATTAATTGTTCCATGTAGATTGGTTGATGATCTTTCAACAGAAAAATTATTCTACCAGTAATTCATGATAAATGGAAAAATCTCAGAACAGCAACAAGAGGAGGAGGATTAAAACTGGACAGCCTATCATGTCACCTGGTCTCTCTCTCTCTCTCCCTAAATATATATATATATATATATATATATATATATATGATCTTTCAACAAAAAATTTTTCGGGATAACAGCTGCAACATTACTCTATTGAACAATTTAGTTCATGCTACATTGACTTAAAAAAACCCTACCACAAAAAAATTCTCAAATTACCATATTAGTAAAAAAACACACTCTTAAATTTTCAAAAAAAAAAAAAAATTCAACCTTAGCATTGTGATTGGACGCTCCAAAATTTCTTATCCATTAACAATAACACATTTCCAAAAAAACACATTTTGATTCGTATTTAATCTTTCGTGTCCTGCTACTACCTGGATTTACTAAAAAACAAATTAGTTTCAATGCCTGAGGATGGCTGCATGTACAGCTGAAAGTATGAGCAGAATAAAAAAAGACCTTATACAACGTGAAGTTATTAAAAACAAGGATTATAAAATTCATCGAGTGGTTTGTAGGTTAATGTAACTTTGATAAATTTGTTTGCGAAGATGTTTTTTGCCATTTATATCATTAACTTTACTAATCTACTTTTTATATGAATGATTCATGTAATATAAATTGAACTGTACCACATATTTAATATATATATATATATATATATATATATATATATATATATATATATATATAGATATGTGTGTGATTGTGTGTGTCTGTCCTCTGTTTCTGTATTGACTAGTTTATACAAGAATTTGACAAAACTCCGGCATTGATAAATTGCATGTTTTTCATTTAGATATCATGACCTTTGTTTGAAAACCAGATGCTCCTTTTGGAAACAAGATTGAAAACTATTTTTTTCTGATGAGTTTAATATATTTTTACTTACTTTTGATTACTGCATGAAGACATTAATTGTTAATGCTTCAATTTTAGTTATTATTTCAATATATTGTTATAATCTTTCTCCACAATTATTTAAAATGTTATACAGATTGTTATCCTGTAATTACTTCTTTGTTTTTTCTGTCTTACTTGTGCCATTTTTATTAGTATTATGTCTCATTATTTTTCAGAAGCACAACCAAATATCTGAACATAAAAATGAAAAAGATAATTTTATGCCAAAAATAGTTTTTAATATTTCATAAATTAGTAAAAATTGTGTTTTTCTATTCTCTATAAATAGATTTCTATTCCAATGAGAAACAATATACTGGAAAAAATATTTTCAAAATCAGTTTAAGATTCGCTAAAAAGTGAGCATACATGATGATAAAATGCCCCAAACTTAATAAAAACAAAATTTTATTGTCAAAATCTTTGTTTGGTCTTTCCTCTAAATGATAACAATGTTTTAATTAGATTATATTTTTAATCCTTTTAGAGCCTTCAAAGTTTTGATTAAAACTTTTGTTTTGTTTTTGTTTTGTTTTTTTGCATCAATGGGTGAACAGAAATTAGTACTTTAATAATTTAGTAAATGTTTATAAATTTATGAATAAAATTTTTTTATATTTCTTTATAAATTGGTAAATGATAAATATTGCTTTGCATTAGTTTTAATACAACTGTATTAATTTTTAGAACATTGTAAATATAAAATTATTCTTGCAAACAATTTAATAGTGATTAATATTTTTGTTGTAAATTCTCAAGAAATAAAAAATAGGTATAAATTCACTTTCAATTTATGTTCAGGTCCTACTACAATTCTAATCATTGTTTTTTTAAACAATAAACACTGCCAAGGATTGAAGATAGTGTCAAAAGTACGTTTTTTCCATTGACACCAATATTATTTTAACTATCTCACCAGCAAACAGGAATATTACTATTAAAGGACATAGTTTATATATATGAATAAAGGATGGTTAGATATCATAAATATATGAAAAAGAAACAGTAACAGAAAATATATTAAAATAATCATTTGAAGGAAAATGTTCTCATCCTGAAAATTCAGGGAAATATAGAATTAATTACAGAATTGATAATAGTATTAAAAATGTAGTATTTGTGAATAAATGTATTATTTGTCAGTGTTCTCTAAGTATGCAGCAAATAAAATTAGTAGAACCCTGCATATGAGATTTTGCTGAAGATTTCTTGTAACAGTATTTCAAAAATTTTTTTAAAAATTGTGACTTTGCTTTCTTCAATATACAAAACATCCTTCTTTTTTCATTCACTTAAAATTGCAGTTTTGCAAAGACAATGCAGTGTCAACTGAATGAGAAAAGTACTTTAACTATGAAGTCTATAAATGGACATTTTTTTCTTTAAATCAGTATTTGTACATTCAGGACAAAATGCTTTAAACTGAAGTTTCTGAATAAGTTATCAAATATTAATAAATTAGATGAAGAAAATCCTTTTTCTATAGGCTCATATATTTTACAAAAAAGTGATAGAAAATTAAACAATTTTATATCTTTGTTATATGCCACTACAATTAGATCTCTTTCTGATTTATTCTGCGTGTCAGCTGAATGTGAACACTAAGAAGATAGAACACAAAACAAAAAAAAAATCATTTTCTGTGTATAGGCTCTGAACATCATGTCTGGTCCATAAAACAAGCCCCCACAATGAAAGCGATACAGTGACCAATCATGAATGCCCCCACCAGAAAAGGAGATGTCCCTCGGGACTGCCTGATCTGTTTAAAAGCAGGCATATTGTAATGAACAACACAGATGCTGGCCAAAAGACCACTTGATGACATGCAGGGTGCTGTCACCATTACCACCATGACTGTTTCTCTCACCACAACTGTGACCTCACCCCAGCTTCACTAATCTCATCCAACTCTTCACACAAGGAATCTAACAGAAACCAGCTTCAACACTGTCAGGCCCCCCGAAGCCAACCACTGAGATTTATAACACCTCTACATTGTAATCTCTCAACATCATCACACAACTCCAGGCCTTCCTTGTCAACACCAAGCAGAGACACTACGACAGACTTAACCGTCCACTACAGACCTAGCCTCCTTGTCATCACCATGACTCCATTTCCTTGATACAATATTCAACTCAAATCCAACTGAAACATTTCACTTGACTTGCTACAGGCCTACTAACTGTATCTAATCCCTCATCATCACCTCGACAACCAAGGCTCCCTACCACAAATCAACTGACCACTGCAACCTCGATCGATCAATATGTGTGTCAAACCCAACCAACAGCTAAATTCACTCTGAATCTATCCTGTGACCTCAACCGAACCAGCCCTAGAAATCAGTCAATTCCTGGAACTACCAACAATAATCTTGCACCTAATACCTTTCCTGACAGTCAACAACTGAAAACAGCATATCAACGATTTTTGCCAATTTTCTGACAACTGTAAATATATCATGTATATTAAACAAATACATGCTGTTTGAAAAATCTCATCCTTGTTATTCCTTTCCTTTTGTAACCAAACATTTGTTATAACATCTTCACAAACTTTGCACTTTAAAATACATACAAAAAGAAATGTAATTTAAATATCTAAACTGTCACTGACATGACAAAAGGCATAAAATGCTTCCTTTTGTAAATGTGACATGCAGATATATTGTGATGTCTAGACCTGTTATAGCAAACTATTTGATCAAAATCAATCCTTATTGATATAAAGGAATATGTAGCTATATAGAAATTATAAGAATTATCATATGTTATAATGATTGGAAAATGCTGTGCAAAAATTAAATCTTAGAAATCACTTTTGGAAATGTATGAGATTTTCAATGGTCAATGAAGAGCAACTTTGAAAAAAAAATTGGGAAAAATGTGTAGAGGATTAGAACACACTTTGTAATTGCATTAAAGTGAAAATCAATACGCAAGTTGCTGGATTTACACATATAGGAATCAGAAAATTATTGTGTATTCATGAAGCAAAATTTCATTTATATAACAATTCATGATGCAAAATATCTGATCAAAGTAAGATGAGATATAGGAAAAGGAGCTGGATGTTTAAAACTTTCTGTTGTCAACATTGCATTCAATGAGAACATTGAAATCAAGAACATATTTTCACCTTGGTGAAAGATTGAAAGTTAGAATTAAATGAAAATACTGATAGTTTTTATTGAAATAAGTGTTTCACTGCATATCTTAGCAGTAAGACATAAAAATGAGATCAAAAACAAAAAATGATTTATTATTGGAGCTAATAAACAAGATGCCAATCCCATAATTTACTGTATGAAATGGATGAAGATTAACCTTGATTTCCAAACACAAGCAGCACAAAAATAAAGACAAATATTATTGTCTTAAAATCATTCACTACACACAAAAGGAATTCAAAATGTTTATTGAAAGATGAAAATGTTTGCTTTTCCTGTATTTATTTTAAATAATGTCTTTGAGGAAAGGAAAGAAACCCTTTCCATGTGCAGTTTGTAAATTATCCTTCTCAGATAATACTACTCTGGAAGAACATATAAGGACACACACAGGAGAGAAACCATTCTAGTGTGAAATTTGTAATTATGCATCTGCATGGAACTCTCACCCCAAAAAACACATGATTAAACATTCTGGCAAGAAACAATTTCACAATTTGCAACTACTCAACAATATGGGAATCTGTTCTTAAGATGCACGTGCAAACACATACTGGGGAAAAATTATTCCAGTGAAATTTACAGTACTTAATTTTCCCAATCTATCTCAAAAGTCATATATACACACACACACACACATACAGGAGAGAAGCCATTTCACTGTGATGTTTGTAATTCTTTATTTTTCAATCGTTGGATCTCAAAATGCATATGTGCATACATACTAGGGAAAAACCTTTCCAGTGCGAGGTTTGTAAATATGCAACAACACAAAAACACTACCTTGAAACTCAAATAATTCACACTGGAGAGAAAACATTAGTGTCAGGTTTGTAATTATGCATTGGTTCAGAAATGCTAAGGAAAACCTATTTCACTGAGAAATATGTAAAATATTGGGGAATCAATTTTATACGATGTAAATAAAATCCCTGAAATGGAAATCTTGATTCTTATTTAATTTTCAATGATAAATAATATTAATAATTTTGTGTTTTGTTCCAATTTTTTTAATTATTCATTTAAAACTTAATACCGCTGTCATTGTGATCTTGTTACATTTTTAAGTCATATTCTTAAAAGGTGGTTTTACAAATATTTTTTCTTTTTCCAAGGCATGAAGAAAATTAAGAAAAAAGTTTGTTAAATTTGAAATTTTTTCTTCCTTCAAAACTTATAGAGGACATTCATTAACTTATATTCATTTCCTCTAGACATTTGACTATCATAATAATTGCAACATTCTAAACATCTTTTAGCCTTGTTTTATTATTTTTTAAACTTGAACTATTTTCATTTTTGTCTCTTCCTCTTCCAATTTCTACACCAACACTCATTATCTGAGTCACCTATCCTCTTCATCTCTTATGAAGCCATCCTGTGTTTTTATGACCACCACGCATGAATTAATAATTGCATCATCTTTGCCATTGCTAAAATTAGAAAAAAAATCTTTTAATAACACATCAACTATTATTTTCCAAATTTTACTTATAGTATTTTCTTCATATAAATTTACAAAAAAATATTTTGTATCTTTTTGCAGTATCTAAACTGTTTCAGTTTCTGATATGAATCTAGTTAAACACCAATGCTGGCATCAAAAATAACTGCTAAGGCCAGGGCAGGACAATTTTATGATTATTTTTATGCAGAAGATATTGGGCTAGGAAATTTGTCCCAGCTTTCCCCGCATCAAAGGGTTGAATTTAAAAATTTGCGAAAAAACGCAAGTAAAACATCAAGATTTGAGCGGACAAACTCTCTCTTTTATGCGCATACGAATAAAGAAAAAACTCCTGCTCAGTGAGTAACAACAAAAGAAGAAAGTGTTTATTTACAACATATACAGAAAAAAAAGGTAAAAGGACGATTAGTAGAGAAAGAAAGGGAAAAGAGAAAATGTTCTTCAGGCTTGCTCAAAATTTCTCTGAGCGCCTGAAAAGTTCTTTAAGTGATTAGATGTTATTGTTAAAGTTCTGATAGATACACTCACAGTTCTTGTAGAGTTGGAAATTTGTTCGCAGATGAAGGAATCCTGCAGTTGAGTGAGTGTTTTTTAGTCGACGACAGAAGTCCAGTGGGCTCGTCAGAAGGAGTGGTGAAGGGATGCAGCTTTTTGGATTGGTCTTGAATAGTGGATCGATGTTAATTTTTGACAGCTCTTTTTAGTAGTTCTTTGGTGAAAGAGGTGCTGGAGCTTCCTAATGTCGACCTCACAGATGGTGGGCAGAAATCTCACTGTTGAAATAGGCAAGATTCTCCAAATTTATGGAGTTTTGGGAGGCTCCGATGGACCAGGGACTTTTCCCTCCAAAATTGTTGTACAAATTTCCTGGCCCCTCTATTGGTCAGAAAACACACTGGGAGCCGGTTTCGAAGATACTGAAAACAGGTTGAAGTGAAGAAGCTGTGAGGTTTCTCCCAGACTTTATGGCTCCATGTAAAGAATAATGGTGGTGGAATTCCTTTTTATTTTCCAGCTCTCTCCTAAGTCAGAAAATATATTCTTATCTCTGATAAGAATGAAAGCCTTGGGAGCTGGTTTTGAATTTAAAAAGAGGTTGAAGTGAGGATAGAAAAAATAGCGAGAATGTAAACTTGTGAAATTGTTGTTCTCAAATTAAATTCCAACACTTGTCTTGTTTTACAAATTCTTCCTCCATAGTATTGACATTCTTAGATCACCGAAAATCAAAAAACAAAAACAAAAAATGCTTCCAAAAGTCATCTCCATTAAAAAATAAGATAAATCCAACTTTCTTGTGTTCTAAGGAGATGCAGGATAATTTTGTCTTTGATTATGCTTTTTTGTTATGTATACCTTGTCTGACATTTCCCGAGATAAAATTAGGCCATTTATATTAAAGTATTGCAAGGAAGGTGGTGCTAATATTTTTTTTTTTTTGCTATGTGTTAACAATCTTGGTATTTCAACTTGAGATAAGTTGTTTTATTTAGCATAGTTTGAATTAATATTTTGTTTTATCACAATTCATTTTTTTTTCAGTTTTATATAATTTTAAGATTTCTTTGATACTCATTGAGATTGAACATTTACTGTTGATTCACGAAATTAATGATTTTTGTTGTTTTTCAGCATTATGAATCAATAAACAACAATGTTACTTTTTGGATTCACAACAATTTGTTCTCAAAGAGGGAATTAAACTTCTACCTAAAAGGATAATTATGTACTGCAATATTCCATTGTTTTATTATCTTTTGTCAGGTTAGAATTTTTTAATGTATAATTTGTTTCTTGATTTGAATTTATTTTCATTTGTCTTAGCAGATATTTTCAATAAAAATTATTTCCTTACATATGAAACTCTGTGGTGTGGAGAGACACCTACACTACATACATTTTTTCCAAGCACTGATATAAACAATGGAAGTGAGCATGCATGACAGAGTTGAAAGTCAACTGTGCCAAACAGCTTCATTACCATAGCAACAGACCTGATAGTTTTTGATCAGGCCTTGTAGTGTATATTTTGAAACCTGAGGAACCTAGACAAAAACAAAATAAAAATAAAAAACAATTTCTACATTGATTACCGCCATTTGTCTTCACATCCATACAGCATTTTACACTATGATACTTGGAATATTACTTTCTTCATGGCTTACATATACACAAATTTCACAAAAGAAAAAGGTTACTTTTCAGAATATATGGCTAAAATGTAGATGGTAACTGAAAAAATGAGCCTTGTTAGATGTTAAAAAGCTGACAATTCCAGGCATCTTGGAAATTTTTCTTTAGAAATTTAAAACAAAATATCAAAGTTGATGTTCAGTGGTAATAACAATAATCTATATATAAAATATTCAAAAGTTATTTTAAAAAATGTTTTTTTTTTTGTTTTTTTTCAGCTAGTTTATTTATATTGGCACAGTCATCAACAAGGAAATTATAAGTTTCTTGGAATTTTTCTTACTATATTAAAACTAAATGAAAAATTAGGTAGAAATAGTGTCACACAAATATATTAAAAGTTTAATTATAAAAATTCTTTGGCCGCCTTGAGCTCATTCTGTTATTCTCAGAGGGAATAGCTAACCATAAGCATATTCTTGACGCTTGGAAATTTCTCTTATTAAGTTTAAACAAAAACATCAACAACTAGTTTCAGGGGTAGAGGCTCTCGGGTGACGAGTTGGCTGACTACCTACAAGATATTAAACAGTAAATATTGCCTGACAGCAAAAAGTCTACATAATATCAAGAAAGATTGAAGAAGATATCATTAATGAGCACAAATGTTAATATTTGAGAATAATATTATTTTTTAATAATGATACATGAAAAAAATTGAAAGCTTTATAAAATTATTGTTTGCAATTATTATCATACCCAGTGTTGTCCAGGCAATTTAACTCATTATTTCATGTTGCAACATTTCAGCTGTTCCATTCAACAGCCTTCTTTGGGTGTATTTATTCATTCAACTATTTGCAACATCCTTACTGGAAGAGAGTTTAACAAAATGTCTCATTTATATAATTGCATGCAAATTTAGAAAAGAATCTGTGGAAGAAACCAGCCATCCTCTCAAACTCAGGTAACATAACAAAGCCGTATCTAGAGAGGAAGCAGAAAATTCTGGTATATCATATCTAAAAAGAGAATTCATCTCACAACCACTGTCACCAAATTCACAATCGACAAGTAATAACTGAACAGTACTACATAAAATAATCACTAGACAATATCTCACTTTTGGTAAATTCTGTTTTTTAACAGTTTTTATTGTATTTCATGAAAAAATTACATTAAAATATAATTATTATTACAACAGGGAGAAAACAAAAATCAAAGTTTTGGAAATGGGTGTACAAGTGGTTCAAACATTTGCAAGATGGCAATCTAAATGTCAAGAGTGATGCATGTTTTAGAAGACCTGCAATCAGCAGAAATGATGTAAACATCAAATCACTGTGCGTGAGTTGTCAGTACATGTGGGCATTAGTTACGGTTCAGTTCAGTATATACTCACTGAAGATTTGGGTATGAGATGTCTGCCAAATTTATACCAAAAAGAAAATCAGGTTTCAACTGCACAGAATCTCCCTGTGTTGAGGAAGACAGAAAGTTTGTGAAACAGTCAATAACAGGTAATAAATCATAAATTTGTGGGTGACACCAAAACCAAGGCTCAGTCTTCAGTGGAAGATCCTGAACAAAACACAAATGTGTCAAAGCAATATGAAGAAACTGTTGACTGTAGATTAAAATAAATATACTGTTTAATAAATAAAAGGAGTGTCTACTCAACTATAAGTATCCACTAAAGATAATGTGTAAGTGATGAAATCTGTTAGATTAATTTTAAAAAATCCATTACTTCTTTAGAAATAGCATAAATGATTTTTATTTTTTTCAATATTTTAAGTAATATTTTAAAACTGGATGAACAAATTTAGCTTAACAAAAACAAAAATAAAATAAAATCTTTTTTGTTCTTAAATTACAAAAACGAAATTTCTGCATTATCATTCATGTAAAGCATGAAAAAGCAATCTAATATTTTCTGAAAAAAAAAAAAAAAAAAAATACAGTTTTCTCATCTTTGTTGTCTTCATTAAATTTTTTGCTATTGTATCCTACCACACAGCCTCCCTCAAGTTTTTGCTGCACTTTGAAAGCATTTCTGGAGGATTCAGGAATGTGATAAACACCCAAGGAAGATTGAGTAGAAGGTTGAAACATGATTAAGGCAATGAAGAAAAAAATTTTTTTTTTAAACTGAAAACTGCATATCTAAAATTTAAAAAACAGAAAAGCTGTTTATCATACAAAACAATATACATAAAATAAATAAAAAATTTTATTAGAAGTACAAAATTTAATCAAAGCAGTAAAAATGGATATAATTAAAAGGACAGATAGGAAAACAATTACAGTAAATGACATATAAAACTTAAAAGGACAAAAAGAGAAAAAACATCATTTTTTGCTTTTCTGTCTCTTCTTTTTGTGCTCCTAATTTTTCTAAGCCAACTATTATAGTTGTTTTTCTTTCCTGTCTATTTTTATTGCTTTGAAAAAGTTAAAATTGAATACTCAGTAGTTTGATAGAAATTTTCTTTATCTGCACAATTTCTAAATAGGAATGGATTTCTCCTTACTGTGTGTATGTGTTGATGTCTCTTGAGATGTGAAATTTATGAAAATTTTGACCCACAAATTACACAGTGGAAGAGATTTCTCCACTGTTTTTGCATGTGTTTTCTCAAGTTTATATTTTGTAAAAAATATGATCCACAAATATGGCAGTGAAATGGTTTTTCTCCAATATGTATTCGCAATATGTTGCTTTAAGTTTGAGTATTGAGAAAAATTTGACCAACATATGTCACAGCTGAAGGATTTTTCTCCAGTGTATGTCCGTATATGTTTTTGCAAACTTGAACATTTTGAAAACTTTGACCCACAAGTATCACAAGTAAATGGTTTCATGCCTGTATGTGTTATGTGTTCATGTATGACTTTTCAAGAGTGGCTTACCTGAAAATTTTGCTCCACAAATCTGACATTCAAATGGTTTTTCTCCAGTGTATGTTTGCAGATGACTCCTTAAATGAGATTTTTGTGAAAATTTTGACCCACAAATATCACAGTGGAAGGGCTTTTCTTCAGTATATGTCTTCATATGCCTAAGCAGATGAAAATTTACTGAAAAATTAAAACCACAGATATCACAGTGGAATGGTTTTTCTCTTGTGTGTGTCCTCGTGTGTTGAATGCAATTAGAATTTTTGCCAAATTCTTTCATGCATGCCATGCATCTCCAACAAACATTGTTATCACTGTTTATCCTCTGACCAGTATTCTCAGAAATATGAAAATCATTTTCACTTTTTACTTCTATCTCTTCTGTGACTTTTAATGACATTTTCAAGGTTCACAATATTATCTGATGGACAACTTATATTAATCTAAACATTTTTTCATTTTTTTTCTAATTGATAAAACAAAATACAGTGTAACCCGGATATAAGAGAGATGTTCTCTAGTCCCAAATTAGAGCCATACTTACCTAAACAAAATAGACCAAACCCGGATATAAGAGATTTCTTCTCCGGTCCCGACAACTCTCTTATATCCAGGTTACACTGTATAACTCTCCTTTGTGTTCAATGGAATTTTTTATAAAGATTTTTTTTTCACAGATGATTACTAATATTTGACTCCAGCATTATATTAGGTTGGTGCAAAAATAATGTCGTTTTCTCACATATGTTACTATGTGAGAAAACGACATTATTTTTGCACCAACCTAATAGTTTCCCATCTGAGGAAAATCGGAAAGTAAAGAAAGAAATAACTGAAGAATAACATTAAAGAATAGTTTTAACATCAAATTATATTTGCTAACAGTTTGAATTCTCTTGACAATATCTTTAATATGATTAGCATTTTACTATTTACTACATGTGGACTACTGTCCTCATCTTTCTTGTTGTTATCATGTCTTGGCTATTATGCCCTCTGACTTTCTTCGGGTGTTTGTCAATGTGGGTGACATTTCAAACTGGACATTTGATTTAATCTATGGGAGTATATTGTTTTCATTTTACTATGTCTCGAGACATTTAATGTTGTTCTTTTTTAGTACTGCTCAATTATTGCTCTGTTTTACACTGAGCCTAAGTCTGTACTATCCAGCCAATGGATTGTATTCACAATTACTATGCCACCAAATTTACAAACCAACACTTAAATCCACTTTAATCCTGTGAAAATAATGTAAATAATAATTCCTCATCCCAGAGATTTAACATTTTACTGCTCAAATACTTTAGCTCAAGTTTAGTAATGTTAAGAACCAGAGTTTAAGAAGTGATTATAAATAAGAAAATATTAAAATATTTGTTTTACATTAGTCAACTCTACAGAAGGAAAGATTATTAAATAGAAAAACTGAGACTTTGCTTGAGATCTGTAGAAAATCTGCAAATATGAAAGGTAAGATAGTGCCTTAGGTATAACCACTGGAGCTCATGGAATAGTCCCAGTGATCCTAGGAAAGGCACAAGAAAACTTGCTATCAATTAGTCTCCAATAATAATTGCCAAATACTGCTAATATGAAAAATAACACATTCCTATAGCAAAATCATGAAAAATGCATTTTAGTAGTAAATTAGAAATGTTTTCTAGACACATAATACTTATTCTGTCATTAATGATTGTATTAAGTTGTAACCACTTACAATTAATTTCTTGATTGTCAATGCAATAATAACATTTTCTTACACAGTACCCATGAAAATTTCATGGTTTTCCTATCTGAATTTTCTGATGAATTCTAATTCTTAATTTAATGATTTGATAAGCTTCTTGCAAATTCCATGTATAGAAAATGCCCATGAAAAATTCTATTGCATTGTTAACTATTTGAGCTTAACAACTTTAACAAAATACTGCAATAATAATAAGTCTGAATACAGGTTATTATTTAAAGAAATAAGAGTGCAAATGAAAAAAATTAAAATTGAGAAGTTTTTCCATTTCACTGAAGCAGACATTAAACACTTGAGAGCATTATCACTTTATCTTCCCTTTCTTCCTTATTATTACATATGATTTTTTTCCTTACTAAAACCAAACAGTATCTCTGATATATCATCTTTTTACTTCGATCTTTCCTCACAATCAAAATGGAATAGTTTGTTATTTATCTGAGGTAATGGCTGAGTTTAATTTATGTGCTAACTTCCTAACAGAGGAAGGAACAGAATTATATGTTAGTACTAGGAAAATTCAGTCTCAGAAAATTTGATCAAAATTTATGGAAATATTTTTTTAAAAATTAAAAGAATTAATGAAGGAGCATTACAAAAAATGCTGATGACAAAACTGATATTAAATATGGAGTAATTATTGAAAGCCATCAGGTTGAATTAAAATAAAAATATTTGGTCTCAGCAAGTACAATCTTGAAAATTTAACTATATAAATTTAAGCTGATGCACCATAGGTTTCAACAATATAGATTTTCTATTTCCATCATAAAAGTTATTTTAATTTTTTCGAACTGACTTTAAATTTTATTTAAAATAGGACATTTGATGACAAAATTTTTCAAACCATCATATAATTCTGCTTGTTCCTTAGTTAACATGTACATTACACCTTACCAATAACTCATAAATAATTAACTATTCCATTTTGATCACAAGGGAAGATGGAAAACATATGAGAAAAAGAAAGAAAGAGTTAAGATAGTGGAGATGATAACACTCATGTGTTTAATGTCTATTCCAGTGAAATGGAAGTACTTGTCAATTTTAAATCTTTTCATGTGGATACTTTTACTTCTTTAAATAATGATCTGTATTTATGCTTATGATTGTTATTGCCATATTTTGTTAAATTTAAGCTCAAATATTTAATGATGTAATAGAATGTTTATGGATATTTTCTAGCTGTGGAATTAACAATGAGCTTATTTATTCATTAACTATTATGATAAATCAGAAAATTCAAATAGAAAACTCATAAAATTTTCATGGGTACTATTAGTTGTTATAAATGCAGTACAAATGTAGGTGGAAAGACAAAAGCTGGCAAGGCACAGATAACAATCTTCTTGAAGCTCTTATATATATATATATGTGAGTGTGTGTGTATGTATGTATACAGCAGATATTCGGAGGACATAAGTAAACATCAATTGCAGGTGTTTCAGAAGAATTGTACACCTGCTGGCAAGACACTATCAGTAGAAACTTGACAATTTTGGATAAAATTCCTGTAGTTGTTCTTCAGAACCTTAGCCCAGAAAAATTTCCAATATTGGCAATGTTGTTTAACAGCTGCTTGAAGGAATAAATATGGATTATACACACAACATTCAATTTTCATAGTCAACCTTTGGTATCTGTATGGAATAGGTTACAGGACTACTAGCAGATACCAAAATATATAGATACTAAAGATCCTTTATATATATTTATTTATAATATATGTCTATACATCCTCCTGTATACTTTAGATCATTTTAGATTATTTCTAACACCTAATATAATATATTAAAATCATTTCTTTACTTGACGTATGAAAAAATATTTCAAAGGAAAATTTGAACATGAGAGCAGGAGAGACTCAAACTTGTAAAAAGATGTGTGGAAGTGTCCCCTGGTATATGTATATGTCATAAGTTTCAGTCATGTGTGAAATTAAATCATGTGTTCAAACACTATTGCAAAACACTACAAACTTTTGTTCCAACCCAATATTTTTCACATATGTATAAGTACTTTTCATAAAACAAATTTATAGGTACCTCCAAAGATTCACTAAAAATAAGCATGCGTGATTAAAAAATGCCCCAAACTTAATAAAAAAAAAGTTTTATCGTCAAAGTTTTTGTTATTATTATGAGGAAAGATCAAAGATTTTTCTAAAAATTCCAAATTTTTGTAAAAAATTATGTTTTTCTTGCATCAATAGGTGACTATAAATTAGTATGTGAAATTTTAACATCTTTTTGTGGAGAAAAAGTAGATTTGAAAATTCTTGCAAAAATCAGATTTTAATCAAACTTTCAGGACTTATTCATGAATGAATTAAATTATTTTAAAAATATTTGTTTTAGAAATTTTTAATAAAAATAATTTTTTTTTACATCTTCTAACCACCACACACCCAACCCCACACACATTTATTTAATTTTATGAAATTTCAAGAAATTTGTTTTTGTAACTAAAACATTATTTAATTTGAAAAGCTTTTAATTGCTTTTATGAATAAGATATATTTTGGGCACTATTGTCTTAAGAATTTCTTTTCAATGAATAATTTTTACAAAAATTGTTTTCATTCCTTAAAATTTTAATTTGAATAATTTATAAAGTTTTAAATCTTTTAAAATTCCGTATTAATTTGTAGCATATACATGACATTGTTAAGTAAAAACTATATTTACTAATCATCACAGAAAAAATTCACAATTTAGCAAACCTCGGTACTTTGATGAGATCGCTAAAAACAAGAGCATAGCATGATGAAAAAGACATCAAACTTGACGAAAAAATTTTATCGTAAAAAGTTTGTTATTATTAAGAAAGAACAAAGTATTTTCTAATTATTTAAAAAAAAATTTCCTTCTTTTTAGAACATTCTAACTTTTGATTAAAAAAACATTGTTTCTCTTTGTATCAGAACTACTAAATAACAAAATTTTACTGTTTTTTTTTTGTATGACAGACATTAATTTGGAAAATCTTACAAAAATAAATATAATTGTATAATTTTAATGAAACTTTTCAGAAACTATTCACAAATGATGGAAATTATGATAAATGTTTTCCTTTCATGGCAAATTTTTTTTATATATATATTTATTACCCCCCCATAACTAATTTTATAAAACCTCGAGAAATTCATTACTGTACAATTTAATGATTATATTAGTTAAAAGCACAAGGCTTTGAGGAATGCAAATCATATTTTTTTTTATATTTTTAATCAGACCACCTCTACTTAAAAACAGCTCTGAATTGTTAGATAAAAAACTCAATAAAACAAAGATATTATTTAATTTCAAATGCTTTTAGTTGTTTTTATGATTATGGATAATATTGTCTGAAAGCAAAAAACTTTATTAATGAAAAATGAATTTTTAAAACAATTGTTATTTTTTTAATTATTTTATTTTTACATTAAAATTGTTAAATATTCTAAAATTAGTGAAAATGGTGTACAGTTTAGTTAATGGTGTTATTAAGTAGATCTATCTTTACAGATTATTAATTGTAAAGCTTATTACAATCAACAGACCATCAGTGTATTAAAAAATACAGTTTCCCATGGCTTTTGTGTCCATAAAATGGCAGTTATTCAAATGTATGGAAGACTGTACATGAAAACAATAAAACATCATGTTAAGTGTTGTTCTCCTCTGTTACAGCCTTTATTTTTGCAAATTGTTCATGTGAAACACATGTGGAAAAGTTAATTTGATTTTTTAATTTCAACTGAGAATGGTACCTACAAGTATTAGGTATTTATCTTATGAAATTTATATGGTCTTACTTTTATATCTCAGTTATGACATTTTTCCATAAATGAAATATCAAAATTAATAATAAAATGAATGGAAATTCAAATAACACCCTAAAATGTAATAAATGTACATAAAATTATAGTATTTTTGTACACATCTGATAAAATTTCATAAGAAAGGTATCTATAAACTAATTAAATGCCTTTATGAAATTTAATCTCACTCTCAACAGTCTTATTTTAATTTTTTTTATTTTCCATAAAGCATCGTAAAGGTGAAAGTACAAAAAAGAAAAACAAAAAAAATTAAAGCGCTGAAAGTTTTCCTTAAAAATAATGAGGTAAATAATTGGTTCATTTAAATCTAAATAATTATGTCATTTCTGTCCTTCCATATAACTTTCTGTCACGTAAGCTGTCAATACGTGATGAAATCATCAATCATCACTTGTCAAGTGACACCAAATATTAAGACCTGCTTTGTCTTATTTTTAAACTACATTTTTTTGCACAGAAAGTAAATAATGTTTGTTTCAAAATATTTTAAATAAACTTTATAATTTCTAATTTTTTTAGAATAAATTTTGAAAAAATTATAATTGATTTTTAAAAGAATTTTAAACAAAGATTTTAATTTTTTTTTTTATAAAATGGAAAAAAATGGTTGATATGATCGATATTCTGTCAATTTTGCTGACTCAAAAAACAAAAAAATACTCAAAATTTTTAACAAAAGTTTCAGACATGCTAAGAATGATTAAAAATGTAAAAAAAAAAATACCCCTAGAATACTTTGATCTTTCCTTTTGATAATAACAAACATTTAGACAGTAAAAAACAAGAACAGACTATCATTATTGTTTCGTCCATGTATTGGCTGATATATTGAAAAGTAATTGTCATCTTTGATAATGGCTTATCTAAGCCGAAAGCTTAGATTGGATTTAAACATCTATCAATATGGTGATTTCCTTTCGTCTTTCAATGATAATGTTATTAAGCTTCAGCTTATCAGACAATATGAAAGGAACTGACTTAAATAGACAAAACTTGTCTATAATGAAACATGCATTAATGAAAAATTGCTGTCTAAATATATACAATATATATATATATATATTATAAATTAATAGACTTAAAATATGGTTTTTCACTACACAGTTCCAACCATGTTTCAAAAATGGAAGCTAAAAGCCCCGAATTTAATTTTGTACTTAAATTGAGAATGAAATGGAACTAATGTCTTTAATTTAAGTAGAAAATTAAATTCGGGGCTTTTAGCTTCCATTTTTGAAACATGGTTGGAACTGTGTAGCGAAAAACCATAAGTTTATTAATTTATAATATTAATGCTATGTAAATTTACATTGAGCACTATTTTGTAAAAATAAAAATATCTATAAGAACACCGGAATATTCTTACTGTTCTTTCTTTTTATTAATATATATAAACTCGTTCACGTTAAGTAATTAATTTATTTATGTGTCCCCCTCCGCCATAGAAACAATTCACAAACGTCTTTATTGTTTTTTTCAATAAGCGAGTTGTAACACCCACGTACGTGCTGCAATATTTTGAATTAAATTTGTTTCAAAATTAAACTTTAGGTAATCTCCCTCAAATAAAGTCTTAGAAAGGCATATTTTATTTTTAAAAATATTTTTTTTTAAACAGAATTACGTTGTGTTGAGTTGACAGTTGTCAATATGGACGATATCATTTTTTTTTTTACTGGTAATAATAATAATAAATTAATTCTAGTCAATTTAAAATAAATTCAGTTTGTTTGAGATATAGTATTTTCCTTATTCGAAATATTAAATTTAATCTATTAGCTTGAATTTAAAGCTAAAATAAAAAATAAAAAATTGAAGAAAGTTTTTTCATTTTCAAAAATTAATTTTTAAACCATAGGTATCTATTTTTTTATTTTCTTTTGGAGGTACTTAAATTAGATTACTCAGGCAGAGGAAGTACAACCTGGAAATAAAAATAGGTCGTTATGTTTCCGAAACTGTTTGATTATTATTATTTTTTTTTTTTTTTATAAATAAAAGCTTTTGCCGAGTAAAATCACCGACCAGTCCTACCATTTTCATCGCAAGTTAGTTCACTTTAACAAGCAGATATTGCACATAAACAGAAATTGGACACCCTCACCTTTTATTTTATTTTTTTTTTTATGCATTTTTCTTTCCTTAGCCTTTTCTTTTTAAATCGTCTCATTTTTTTTTTTTTTTTGTATCTGCTTCTCAAAAATATTTAATCGGCTTGATGACGCACTTGCATAATCAAAGACTTCACTTATTTTTTTTTTATCTAGCGATTTTGGAATACAAAAAGCTCCAAACACACAGTTATAACTGTAGTGTAGTTAGTGTCACAGAAAAATCTGTGGAATGAAGAAAAACAGACTAATAATGAATGATGCTTAGAGACCAAAATACTATAAAAAGAATCTGCTAAAAACGTTACAACTTACAATTAAAACATTTTCCTTCTATTATTGAGTAAATACAGAAAAACATGACCGAGACACTGATTAACTTCGTTAAATAAGGTTAGAGCATTAAATTGTAAAATCACCTGTTAGTGTTTATGTAGACTTTCTGTTTTAGCAGGAAGTAGAGCCGGCGGTGAAGGACAACATTAGTCCCTTCGGTATAAAACAAAACAGTATTGGTTGCCTTATTGACAGAATTGCATTAATTAGAATTATCGACATTTTTGTGCCATTTATCGAACGAATTATCTTAATATTTTACATTTTTACAATATAAAAAGGTTAATTTGCAGTGAAACATCCGCACTCAGTTCGCATTAAAAATTTTCAGAATACTTAAGTCTTTACAGTCTTACATTGTACATGCTCCATTCGAATCTGGCATGAAAATCCTTCGTTTTGGAGTTATTGACAGTGAAAGTCCGGATTTATTCGTATCGTTGGCGACAGGCAATACTGTCGTTGTTTGCATCTCTAAGATTTTAAGATGCAGTGCCTCATTGTCAAGTGGCTAGAAACTAAACAGGCTGCCATATCTCACCACAGTGCCATGAAGAGAGTAGCTAGTAGTAACCCAGCTGGAATAAAAACAAAACTTTTCAAAAGGCAGAGAAGCACCAGCTAGCTAGAGGTTGTCTCAATAAAAATGCATGGGGCCTATAGCTTGATATAATATTGTATGGCAAAACTCCAAATCTGAAATTCATAGAAAAAAGAACTTTGTTATATATAGAAGTGCTACTGCATCATATATAAAACAGATGCATAGTCATGGGGCAATTTTTTTGGGTTTTTAATTTGGTGTTAGAGTTACTCCTATATTTTGATATTCTTTGTCATTTCATCCCTGCTACACCCATTTAAGATCATAGCATTTGGTAGAGTTATTGTGTATCTAACAAATATCTTCTTATGTCATGCTTTTCTGTTTGCTGTTTCACCAGAAATCAAAAGGTGTGAATTCACTCAGTGGAAATACAAGGGTCATTCAAAAAGTTCTAAGCCTCTCCCAGAAAGAAGAGGCATAGCTGAACATTTTTGTTGCGGCAACATACTACCACTTCTTATAAAACTAGAAAAACTAATTCAGATTTCTAATTTATGTGCAGTGGGAAGTGTGTGACAAATCTAAAAATAGACAATAGTGACCCAAGCAGTCATAAAGTATCTGCAAAAAGAAGGTATGAAACCCAAGAAAATCCATGATGACATGGTACAGACACTTGCTGAGGACTCCCCTTCCTATGCAACTGTGAAGACATGGAGTAGAGACAGCACAGAAGATGACCCTCAGTCAGGTCATCCAAAAACCACAACCCCTGATGAACAAGTTGATGGTATTCACTGTATGGTTTTCAATGATAGATGTCTTACTGCCCAGCAGATAGCTAAGTCTATAGGTATTAGTTCTGGTTCAGTCTAAACTGTTTTAACTGAGATCTTGTGGGAGGAACAAGCTGTCTGCAATATGGGTCCCAATAATGCTGACATCAGAGAAGAAGCTGAAAAAGGTTTACATTTCCAGGACACTTCAACCTCACTTCCAGGATGCCCCTGAGAATTTCCACTACAGATTAGCAACTCAAGATGAAACCTGGGTTCACCATTTTGAGCTTGAATCAAAGATTCAAAGCAGTGGAAACACTCTGGTTCTTCACCCCTGAAGAAGTTCAAGTAGGTAGCATCTGTGATGGCTTCTGTTTTTTGAGATTCTGAAGGCATAATCATGATAGACTAACTGGAAAAGGGAAAAACTATTAACGGACAATACTATACATCAGAATTAAGACAAGTGAAGGAAGCAATCAAGTTGAGATGCAGAGGGAAGTTGAAGACAGGTGTGGCCTTACTCCAGTATAATGTGCCCATTCACACTGCTCAAGTTGCAGTAGCTGAAGCAGCCAACGGTGGCTTTGAATTCCTACACCTCCCCTTTACTCACCAAACTTAGCTCCATCTGACTTCTTCCTGTTTCCTAAAGTTAAATCCCACCTGCATGGTTGTCATTTTGGAAACAAGGGTGAGGTCATATGTTCCGTGGAGGAGTTTTTGGATCTACAAAGATCAGTAGGTCAGTCAAAGCCTAATTTGTCCCTTTAAGTAAAACTTCTCTCATCATAGATCTTCCAAAATTTTTCATGTCTGCTCATTTTTTTTATTCAAATGTAAAAAAAGAGAATTTTAGAATGGATTTATTAAAAAATAAATATACTGTTTAATAAACAAACATGAGTATGAGGAGTCTAACAGTAGCTCCTTCTGCCCTGGGGGATGCAGGTTTGAATCCTGCCAGAGAGCACAAATTTTTCTTGAATAAGATTTCTGAAACATTCAGACCAGTAGGCAAAAATAAATAAATGTGCTGTTTAATAAACAGAGAATTTACACAAATATGAGTATCTACTAAAAATAATTTTTAAAATTACAGAATGCATTCTTTTAAAGGGACTTTTTTTGTTCAACACTTCTTCAGAAAGATTCATTGGAATGACAATAATCAAAATGGTGAAACTGAAAAGGTAGACATGGGGGTGGGGAGCCACAACTAAAATTTAATTTAAATAAAATTTATGCAATTCTAACTATTTAACCTGGGAAGGAGGTTGATTCATACATTTCCCAAGGGCATTTTTCACAAAAGTGAATGTAACAAACCCAGCTGGGATTCGAACCCAATTCTCCATATTGGTATCCATTATTTTACCTGCACATCTATTGTTTATATAACCCATGATACCACAAGTAGAATTTATACACATCAAGACTTTCATTTCCTCTAATTATTACATAGTAACACATCTAATTCTGGCAGTAGGTAGAGAAATTCATTGAACAGTATGATCTCTCAATCTTTTTGCATATCTGTGAATTCTAAACATTAACAGAACTACAACACAGAATACAAAATTAGAAATGAGATGCCTCAAAACCATTCTACACATCTACATAGACAACATCTAATATAATGCAGTGTAAGACACCATCAGGCAAGATAAAACCCTGTACTTACCATTAAGAAGAAGTTGAAATGATATAGTCAGGTCATGAGAGTCAGTAATCCTGTTACCACCTTAAACAAAAGAAGAGACAGAAAAAAAAAATGGACTGATAATGTCAGTTAGAGGACTGGAAGATCCTTCACAGAAATTGACATTGGCACACAACTGAGACATATGGAGGAAGCTGGTCAGGTGTTCAGCTGCCCAGCAATCCTACAACACCCAGTCATAGGTATGATGAGGTAGAAAAAAAGTGAATCACTGTAGTATTTTAATGCTGATTATAACAGAACCAGGAATTTATAGGCAAAGTTTTTTTTTTAGCAATGTCCCCTGATTTTAGCACAACTCTTCCACTTATCTTCACCTAAATATTTTAGACAGTAATGAAAAAAATTGATCTAACATTAAATTATGCAATTTTTGACTTAGAATTTTTTAACAAGTATTGGTACTTAATCTATGTTTTTCATTGAAAATGAGGAAGAAAGACATTAGTATCATTTGGGAATTGAGTTAAATGTCACTGACTATTATATATATAATGTAATTGCTTTGCTAATCATTTTACTATAGAAATACACAAAAGTAATTTTTACCAGTGAAATGCATTAAAAATCAGGAAGAAAGATATTTTTTCAGTGATCATGGAATAAGGAAAATATTACTAACAGAATAAGTTTATTATACATGTGTATAATTTCATAAAGAACATGTTTCTCTTGAAATGTTTTCTTTTCTGATAACAAATATCTCATTTACAATCTGATCTCAAAACACTCAAGTGTGCATTCATTTCTAGCAACATAATAATTAAGAAGCATGATGCATGCTGCCAACTCCTACAGCTAATATCTAAATGTTGTAAGTCAAGGCAGGATTATTTTTATAAAACATTTATTAGTTTGCATATGCATGCCTTTTTATTATAAAAGAGAAGGAATATATATGTAGGCAAAAATTAACATTTGTTACCTGAAGTTCTTAATAGTAGTCACAATTCAATGATCAGACTAGAAACATCTCTTTTGTTGCTTTGATTCTAATGTTTTAGCCAGTGATCACACTGGCCTTCATCATTTATATGCAGCATTCAGTAGTCTCCCCAAGTGAATGTTGAATTTATGACTTGTAAGTTTTTAAAATAAGTGAATTGTCAGTATGTATGCAAGTTTTTCAAGCAGTGTTAATATTTAGCAGAGTTCAATGATTTGCTTGTATAAAATTATCAAAATTTCCAGTAAAAATATTTCCAGTGTTAGATGAATCTTGGTGTTTGGCAAAAGTTACAAATTAGGAAGACTAGACAGTCCAACAACTAAAATGGTGAGATCAAAACAAAGATGAGATACTAATCTGGATAATTCACTGAAGAGTTAAACTAAAACTTTGTGATATACAGAAAGAAAAATGCTAGTTCATAAGAAAAGTATAAAAATTACAAAAGGCTTTAATATATGTATAGTTTTGTCTATAACAATATGGATTAAAGCATCACTCTTACATGATCCTCTCATACTGGATGGTTTTTCCTTAAATGTGTAAGTGCATGTTTTTTAAGACTGGAACTTTGGGAAAAGTCTGAATCACAAATTTCACAATGGTAGGGTTTTTCCCCAGTGTGTGTTCTCATATGACTCTTGAGATTTGAACTTCGTGAAAAGTTTGACCCACAAATATCACAGTGGAAAGGTTTCTCTCCTGAGTGTGTCTGCATATGATCTTTGAGAGTTGATTTACCAGCAAAGTTTGATCCACAAATGTCACAATGAAAAGGTTTTTCACCAGTGTGTGTTCGTCTATGCCTCTTAAGACTTGAACTCTGGGAAAAGTTAGCCTGACAAATATCACAATGAAAGGGTTTTTCACCTGAGTGTTTCCGCATATGACTCTTAAGATTTGAATTTTTATAAAAATTTGACCCACATATGTCACAGTGAAAGGGCTTTTCCCCAGTATGTATTCGCATGTGGTCTTTGAGTGTTGAATTTTCAGAAAAGTTTGCACCACATTGATCACAGTGAAATGGTTTTTCTCCAGTGTGAGTTCGCATATGAGTTTTTAAATTTGAACTAGTTAAAAATCTTGATTTGCATATATCACATTGGAAAGGTTTTTCACCAGTATGTCTTCGCATATGAATTTTTAGATGTTGGCTTCGTGAGAATTTTGATTCGCACATTTGACACTGGTAAGGTCTTTCTCCACTGTGTACTAGCATGTGACTTTTAAGATATGTATTTTGAGAAAATTTTGCATCACAAACATCACAATGGAAAGGCTTTTCAGTGCTATGAGTTCTCATATGCCTCTTTAGGTATAACTTTTCTAGAAATTTTGACCCACAGATGTTACATTGGAAAAGTTTTTCACCTGTATGTTTACGCATATGTCGCTTAAGCTGATAATTTTCTGAAAAATTTGACCCACAAACATCACAATGAAATGGTTTTTCGCCTGTGTGTTTTCTTTCATGCCTCAGAAGATGTGACCTTTTTGAAAATTTCATTGCACACGTATTACAGCTGAAATTTTTTTCAATTGTATGTGTTTGCATATGGGTTTTAAGGTCTGAATTTCTAGAAAAAGTTGATTCACAAATCTTACATTTGAATGGTTTTTCATTTGTATGTTTTCGCATGTGTGACTTTAGATGAGAATTCTGTGAAAATTTTGTCCCACAAAACTCACAGCAGAATGGTTTTTCCCCTGTGTGTGTTCGCATATGTCTCTTGAGGTGTGAACGAGTTGAGAGTTTTGATGAGCACCTCTCACACTGGAAGGTTTTTTTGACAGTGTGTGTTTTCATGTGTATTTTAAGGTTTGATTTCCTTGAAAATAACATTTTGCAAATTTCACAATGGAATGGTTTTTCACTGGTATGTATGCTCATGTGATATTCTAAATTAAATTTAGAAGAAAAATTACATCTGCACTTTTCACATTGCAAAGATTTTGGTTTCTTATTTGTTTGCACTTGATCTTCTTGATCAGAATTCTCAAATGATTTTGAATCATTATTTTTATCTTGAGGATTTTTCTCATTTATAGTAGCCATCTTTTGGCAAAGCTAAACTTGGGCACAACTTTAAAATTTTTTCACAGCCTTTGGAAACAAATGTGTTAATTGTAGCAAACCAGTTATCCAAAGTATAAAGGATTTTTTTAAAAAACTTGGTAAGATGCTTTCTTTATTAATCCTTATAGAAATGTTTAATGGCCTGAATCCAGTATAGTTTAACACCAGTTTTTGGAGTTTCTAGATGCTTTTGGTATTTCTTAATCTGGACCCTATACCCAGATTAAAAGTTTTATGTTTGGACAGTTAAAGCTGAAAACAAATCAAGAATATAGAATTAAAATTTCTACAAAACAATGTTATACAATTAAGTATTGAAAGTTTTGAACATTACTGTCTGTAACAAAAAAATAAAAAGTGATCTTATATATTAAAATATTTTCCAAGACAAGGAAAGGTTTTCATAGGTACATAGTTTAAGTTAACTCTCCTCTTAAAAAATGGTTTCTTCATAGTAAGAAAATTTGAATTACAATGAAACTTAGAAAATATTTTCTCTTTCAGACAAACTAATATTAGTCCTGAAAAATGATTTCTTTCTAAGAGAATATTTTGATTTTAAAATGGAATATATATAATGTATGTATGTGTTAATAAATAAATAAAAGTTCAAATGACTTATCTTCCAACTTGAAGTTTCATAGGTACACCATTCCGCTCATCAGGGTAAGACAAATCTATAGAATTTATTAACAGATATCATATTTATTTTAAATATGTTAGATAAATTTTTTTTTTCCAATTATTGACACCAACGAAATTTTAATCCTGTTCTACAACAATGAGTCAGAAAAACAGAATATTCCCATTTTTGTGAATAACTTTCAAATTTCTTACTCCAATTCCTTTAAAAGTGCACAGATTATTCTTAAAGGCATTTTAATTCAATATAAAAAATAATCTAGGAGCATTTCACTGACAAACCAGGTTTTCTTTGAATTGAAGATTGTTATAGTGTGCAACAAAAAGACAAAAGAAGCTGTTATCAAGACAAAGTATAAATGAATACAATTTTGAAGAACTATATTAGTAGATTAAACTTTCTTTAGCACCTTATTAGTAATATCTTTGAAATCATCTCCAGACAGTTGTGGATCAAGAAATAGCTTATCTGGCATGATTCTAAGCTTTGGAAATTTCACAAATCAATTGGAAATAAGGATCCTATTCAGCTACCATTCATCTATGAATGTTGTCTTTACTTTGGAAGTACATTTAGACCATTTTGAACAAGTTCATCTTCAAGATAGCCATTAAAGTGCTCTCCATTAATTATCTCCTTTTGAGTCTTACATGCTTCCCACATGTGAATGACAGCTTTTTTTGTGCTTCTGATATATCCTTAACTCTTGATGGTTATGATACTGTGTGATAATATACTGAACACCCAAAGATTCCATTCTGCTTTTTATACCAATGCTTTGACACTGAGAATACTCATAAAATGACCTCACATATAAATGATTAAATAAATTTGAAAGGGAGGAAATAGCAGATCACTTATATATATTGAACAAATATACTGTTAAGAATAAATTAATCATTTTTAAACAAATTTGAGCATGAAATATGAAAGTTATAAAAAAAAAAGGTATATTCCATTTTCCTGAAACATTATATACTATAAACGTAATAACATGACAACATTGTTTGTTTTAAAATTTCACCCTCATAAATGATATTTGTTTAAAAAAAAATCTCAAGAAAAATCCAGCAAATGTTACCAACAATCAAATTACATATACATAACAAATGAAATGGTCAACTTATCTTTCCCAATTTGGAGTTTTGCAGATATGATGGCTTAATAGTAAAACTGAATTTATTTACAGAAATTTTATATTTCTTAAAAGATTATAATTTTCTTTAAAAAGATATTGGTTTTTGATGTCAACTTATTTAAATTTGTTATTATTGTATGGTGCAAACTAATTTGAAATGGAATAATACTTATATTAAACAACTCTGATTTTTAAATATTATGATAACATAAATATAATGAAAATACTTAAATATTTAGAGAAGCCAAATTTATTGAATATTAAAATAACTATAAGTAATTAAGAATTTGCATAAATTTATTTACGCGCATTCTTACCATTAGAAAATACTTCAATTATGTCTAACAAAAATAAGATAAAATTAAAAAAAGATAAAAATTAATATTTCATTTATTTTTATCCAATATAAACTGTAATTGTACATACATCAAACCAACCATGATTCTAAATATTATGATTACATAAACATGAAAATCGTGAATAAATATTTAGTAGTGCTGAGTATATCTAATAGCCATAGATATAAATAAATAGTAAGAACAACTTCACTATATTAACAATTTACCTAACATATTTCTATACTTAATGGAAAAATTTCATTATATAAATTTTATCTATTACACATAACTAAACAATTTTAAATTAGATTATATCATACAATATTGACTAAGAAAAAACAAATTTAAATATTGTCCTTTTAGAGAAAATTAAGTCATGTCTTAATTCTAAAAGTCACTAATCAGAAAATCTATCCAGACAACATAGAGAGTTAGAAAATGTGTTTTGCTGCTTTTTACATGTAAAAAAATTCACATACACAATACTGAATTATCTCTTCGATGTCTTTACTAAACCTCATATGATAAAAAAAAATCCAAGAAATTATTTTTCATCTTATTTCTAATGTAATTCAAAGGAGAAAAGTCCAACCTAAAAATGTTTTTGGACCCTGATCACATTTCATATTTTGCATCTGTAGTTAAGTAAAATATCAAACAGGCTAATAATTTGATTTCACTACAAGCAGGCAATTACATTAAGCTTCAATTTTTGTATTCAGGAATGTCTCATGAGAAAACCGAGTTGGCTCATGAATTTGGTAATGGTGAGTTTAATCACTGGCTAGGTAGGACAGACTTAGACTCAGTGGAAATTGAGCAGTACTAAAAAGAACAAGATGATATATCCCTAGACATGGAGAGTAGGAGGCAAACACTCTTTGTAGATTAAATAAAGAATTCAGTTTGATATTCTGTGACAGTTACCCAGATAAACAGATATCTGAACATGGCACAACAGCCAAAAGCATTATGATAATGAATATAAGGACATTAGTCTAAATTTAAATAATAACACGCACACACACACATATATATATATATATATATATATATATATACTCATGGGTATCATTAAAATTAATTTTGAAAATACTCCTGTAACTTTGGTATCAAGTAAAATTAAATTTGTTTAGTAATGAAAAATAAATCTAATTATAGTTAAAAACAGTGAGGAAGTGGTAAGAAGTTATCAGTCTGATAAGAAGGCAGTAACCTTTATCACTCTGTATGTGACTTCATTTGCTGTACAAAAAGATTATCCTGCCACTGAAGGTGACACTATTTCATATTTGTGTTGTCATATCCTGCTATAACAACAGAAAACAACTTTAAGTGAAATTAACAATAAGGACTGCAATTGAGAGGCCTTGAAAAAGAATGTAGTGGAATGGGAAGTAATATAAATAATGCACAGTGCTAAAGGTTAAGAAAAAAACTCTTTATGTATGGTCATTTGGTCAGATTTTGGGGAAGTGGATCAGACCAAGCACTTTTCAGCACCACATATATAGTTCATCATTATTCAGCATCTATACTATTATTCTGCTTGTTTGTATGCATCATCATTATGTTTTTTTTTTTACTTAGGATCTGAGCATAGTATATGCTTCATTCCCCACCTTTTCAAGTTGAAATTGATTATGATTTCTGACTGATAGACTTTACTCATAATATTAAAGATGAAGAAACTGGGAAAAGTCAGAGAAATGAGGATGGGATGGGAAAAGATGTTAAGGTTAGAAGAAAGCTACTGGGGTGGAAAAAAAAACAATGGTGAGAGGAAAATAATGGAGATGAAAGATAAACAGTCATGGCAGCTGGCTATAAAAATATAATGAGTGAAAGATGTAAAACCATGGAGATTGCAATACATTAAAATTTATGGAGAGAGGTTGCAGTAGAAAATATTCATGCATTCTTTATTAAACTAGTCCATGTTTGAATAATATTTAGATTAAAAAAAGGATGAGGAGTAAAGATTGAAAGGGTAAGGGAGAGAGTGAGAAGATACAGGCAAAGGATGAGTGAGGTGCCAAGACATGAGATAATTATCATCTTAGATGTTAATATTATTCTTTTAATCATGTTTTGGTTGTTGTTTCCAAACTTGATCAAATATGTATTGCAACCAGTTACCTTCAAGAAGCTTTGAACAGAAATCTTTTTCTAAAAATTGTCTACCATCTTGTATTCTACCTTTTTCATTAGTTCATTTTTCCAAAGGATATTTTTTCTGCAAAAAGGAGAATAAGTATCAGCTTTGAAAGCAGCATTATCCAGTTATGCTGCTAAACTACTATTATATTTCAGATTTTATGCAAATTAACAAGAAAACATTGTGTAAGGACTCCCCTTCTCAAATATCATTTACAGAAGCACTCTCAAGTTGTTTTTTTTAATTTTTATTGTTAGTAAATGGTAAACTAAATTAGAATAATTATATTATTAACAATGGGCCAGTTTTATATTGATTTAACAGCTATAGTGTACCACTGCTGAGGAACAATACACAAAATGATCCTTTTTAAAAATGGCTATGATATGCTTTAAAAAACAAAAAAAGTTTGGTTAAAGATCAATGAACATTCTTTGTTAAGGATTTTTTGGGGACCATTTTCTTAGTTTCTGGTACAAAATTAAAATATAAATTTTTCAATGTCTGAGTATCTTCAGCTTTCATAAGCCATTATCAAAAAGGTTTTATTTTTGTTTTATATTGGACTTGTCATTTTCAAGTATCACTTTGCATTTCATCTGACAATTTGTTATTGTTTTTATTATTTTCTATTAATAAAATATATTTACAATGTTTGTTCCTAAATTTGATAACATTTTATTGATGTTAGGTTGTTTGTTTTTATGCCAGATACTTCTCGTATTTTTGTAATCTTTTTTACAGTTTATATGATATTGTATTATTGGTAAATATTTGTCAAATTTCTTGTGTTTTTTGTTGTGTTGGTTGGTGATAGACAATTTAATTAATATCAGATAAGCAGCAAGTTAATTAGTGTGATAACACAGTGGATATGAAATTAATATAAATGTTGTTTGAATTAATATTAGAGAAAAATTGTGCTTGTAGGCAAGTGAATTCATCAACATTGGTTTGTTTTGAGTTTTGAATTTTTACTTTGTAGCTCCTGTGTAATTGGTTCCTATCAAGTGTTTTTTTTTTTTTTTTTGTTTATTTTTTTGTTAATTAGTTTATCAATTATAAGGTTAGGGAAATTATTGTTAATCAATATTTGTTTTATGTTTTTCAGTTTGTTAAGAAATATTGTGCATATAGAGAATATGGGAAAAATGACCTGAACTGTGACATGAAGCAAAAAATGTTATTTTTAAAAATCATGAAAATGACCTAGCAAAAAAAAAAAAAAAAAAAGAAGAAAAGCAAAACAAAAAAAAACAAAACAAAACAAAAAAACTCTTTGATAATGCCTTATGAAAGACACAAGTACTCAGTGGACAATTTATATTTAAATCAGTACTGGAAACCAGGAAATAAACCCTTAAAAACTTTCACTGGTTCTTAACCAAACTTGTATAAATTTAAAACAAAACATTGCCAAAAGTCAGACTTAGCTAATTCCAATGAAATTTCCAGCACTTATTCATTAATTTCATTAATGAATGAATTGTAAACTGAGAAAGTAATTTTATTAGAAAACTATCAAAATATGGGACGGGGTCAAAGATTTTTTTTACTTTTATATAAAGAAAACTCCCTGAAGCTATTTCAGTAAAGAAAAAAAAAAAAAAATGTAATATTAAGTGTGAACATATAGAAAATTTGTCCCAAGCCTTACCAAAAATAATTCCATAAAACTCAAGTAATAATAATATATGATAATTCAATAACTCTTAAATTCAGAATAATTAAAAAAGACCTCATTGGGGCAATTAAATTTTTTCATGATAGCAAACAGATAAGAAAAAAAAAAAAAAAAAAAAAAACAATAAATAAAACTCAATTTTTAATTTTTTTTTTTGTACATTTCATGTAGTATAAAAATATTAATTCTAAGTTTCATAAAAGTGTATAGAATAAAAAATTACATTCTTCATATAAACTAGAAAGAAATACATCATTATGACAAATACAGGATTTTTATTTTTAAGAGATTTTAAAATTTGTCTATATTTTCATCTATAATGGTTGTTTGATGAGTGACGAGTGAACGTGCTAATGTTTTAAAAATTTCTACTAACTTTATTTACAAATGGAAATTAATTTGGTAAATTTTTACTTTCATCCATCTGACTATAGGTGAAATTTACTTTTTTCCTATGGCATTTTGGCAAAACCAAAAATCTATTAATTTTTCTTTTAATACAAATAAGCTTTACCTTTACTTTAAGGTTATTAATACCAAAATCTAACTTCAAAGATTTTTTAATTATTTAAAAGGCATTTTTCAGATTCTTTTATATGCCCATGGCAGTACCCTTATTTGCAATTTAAATACAGATACAACTTCCCTTGCTTTTACAGTTCACACAGAGTTCAATATCTGCAGTGGAACCATTACAGTTATAGTCAAAAGTAGACTGATGTTTAAAATCACCTTTAAAACCTACAAAATCTTGATTTTCATAGTCTATTATTTATAGGTACCTCCACTAATTCAGTATATGTTAGGTTTAAAATGAATTTTTTAAAATGAAAAAGCTTTCATTCTAGCTTTAATTAAAAGCTAAAGGTTTTAAAATTTACTCTTTCCAGTAAGTAAAATACTGTCGTGTATTTCAAACAGAAATTATATTGATCAGAATAGGTTCTTTTTTTCAGTAAAATCAATCAAAACAACCATTTTTAATACATCTGTTAACAATAGTTAGTTCACATTTTTTTTTTTTACATTATTTGAAGAAAATTAGCAAATTTAAAGTTAAATTAATCTGATTTGAAACAAATATTACTTAATGTAAAATGTTATATACAAAATGCTAAGGGATCTTGTTTTTCTGACATGTTGATTTATTGACAGTGGAACATGTTCATAGTTAAGTATTGTGGGGCAGATGATAAACTTTATAAGTTGTGGGGGACAACCCTTAAAACATGTGACCTTTTATCGATTTGTACATCCATACTTCGGAAATTCTGCATGTAATCACACATACAAAAACAAATCAAAATTTTTTTAACAATTTTCGGGGTTGTCAGATAAACTTTAAAAACAATAAACTTTATGATTGGTAGTGATGGAATGATTAATCGGAATTGGAATTGAGAATCAGAAATATCAGAACTTCTTGGGGTATCAGATCGGTATTGGAGAATTTTTAACCTAATTTCCGATTCCAAAAATGATTCTTTGGATTTTTTTTTTTTTTGTTTAAAATTTAATTTTCCATTCCTGGTACTAATGATAAAAAGATATAAATATTTATTGATTTTAAACTATCAGTAAAACTAAAATCTATAGATCATAATTACACCTGATGTAAATTTATTTTACTTGTGTAAAAAAAATTAAAAAAAAAATGTGCAAGTACTCAGTTCTCAGACATTATTCTAATGTTCACAAGTTTAAAGTGTTTCAGTTCAAAATAAAAATTTTATTTTTAATTTCTTTTTAAATATTGTTAATTCACCCATAAATTATTAATTTAATTTCAAAATTATCTAATAAAACACAAAAATGAATTCAGGTTCTTGTTCTACCAGGCTCTCTTTTAAGACAATATATATATTTTTTTAAATTTATAAAAAGGAAAAAAAATAAATGCATGGAATTTCCGCCAATGTCACATTTGATTTCTTCACATAAAAAAATTGACCTTGTGTCACAAATCGCCCTCATAGTGAGGCAGTTAAATTACAACAATTTGTTTCTTAAATACTTTTACTTAATCCATATACTCCTTTTTTAATCTTGGTTATTGAAAATATTTATTTACTTTTGTTTACGTAGCATACTGCGTAAACAAAAATAAATGTTCTTTTCAATAACCAAGAATTTAAAAAGTAAAACATTCTTTTTATGAAACTTAAATTTATTTCTATGAAATTAATTTGTTAAAATGTTATTGCTTTCAAAATGTATTTTCATCTTTATTTACTTAAAAAAATAAATAAACTTATTTGAATTTTCCTGAACAAAAGCTTTTTTTCACACAAACATTTAGAAAACCTAGAATTTAATTTCCATCAAAAATTGTATTTAATTTTATTTTATTTTTACTAATATTTTTCTTTGGCATAACTGAAGTTTCCTGTATTAAAAATTATTATGGCATTTAAAATATTTTGAATTTTTTTCTCATTTATTCCTCCTCAGTACCAAACGAGATGAAAGTTTTTTTGTTAGTTTTTTTTTTTAAATAGAAAAAGTGTATAAAAAAGTTAATCATTTTCATTTTAATGCTTTGTAACAATTAAATCTCATACCTTAAAATAAACAATGATATCAGCTTTCAACTTCCTAGTATTTTAAGAATTTATTGTAAATTTTATTTTTTTGCTAAAATTGTTATCTTCAAAAAAAAAAAAAAAATCAAGGGATATGTTTTTTTACTTTTTAGTTTTTACTTTTTTTTGTGTTGTTGCACTTTTTTTTCTTTTAAACAAAGATAAAAACTAAAACACTTTTTGATTCTTTTTAGAAATTATTAAATTCTTTAGTTGTGATAAATTTATTTTAGATAATAAAACTTAATTAATTTTTTTTAGATTTTCTATTTATTGTTGCAATCTCTTATTTTTGAAGTGGATGTCGAAATTGAATTGTCACCGCTAAATTTGTTATTGTAAAATACCACATAAAATTTTAAGGAGATTGCATAATACTTAGAGGGCTCCCTTTAAAACTTAAAATATATAACGGCTGACAAAAAAAAACAAACCCTTTTTTAGTTAAATTATATAGAAGACACATTAAAAAACTAGAAACATTTTTAACAGTGAAAATTTAAATTTTAACTGATGTTTATTATTTTCAGACCCTAATTATGGCAAGTGTACTACTAACCAATGCCAAGTAGAAAGGTGTAGTTTGTTGAAAGTTTTTAAAGATTTCTGATGACACCAGAAAGCAATAGGTCCAACAACTACAACTTACAAAAGTGATTTTTCTTCTCTTTATTGTTTAAAGTTTAAACTCTTACCCATTTTTTAAAATAAACAAAGGATATCTAACCAACTGATGGACCTGAAAATAATGAATGTTATATTGTTATTTAAATCATTGGAGGTATCAGAATCAGAAATTTAGAACATTACCGAGAATAGAATTAGAATTGTATCGGAATCGGTAAAAATATTGGTATCGTCCCATAGCTCTTTTAAGAATTATCATCACATTGAAAATGAATTTTAAAAGATTTAAAAACTTTATAGATTATTCAATTTAAATTGTAAAAATATCTTTTCGTCAAAATTTTTTTTTGGTTCAGGCAATATAAATTGTCTTTAGACTTTTATTCATCACAAAGGCAACAAATCTTCTCTAAATAAAAATGTCTTAGATTGCGTCTTTTTTTTTTTTTTTTTTTTTTCCCCCCGATTCAAAACAGATTTTCGGCAAGACCGAGTCCGATTTTGCAAAATAAAATCGGTGATTTAAATTCTTCAAAAAATTCTGCTTTTATAAAATTTTTTAGTCACTAAAAAACTAAAAAAGGAAAAGCTATCACGTTGAATTTTGAATTTCTCAAGTTTTCATAAGGGGCTGAAACACATGTAAAAATAAAAAATATATTTTTACCAGGATTTTCTAATAAAAACATTTAAGAAATAATTTCATTCATTTGCGAATAATTCCTGAAAATTTAATCAAAATCCGATAATTATTTGATTTTTGCAAGAATTTCCAAATTAATGTGTCTGTCACCGCAAAAAGAGGTGAAAGTTACCCCCACACAACGAAAGTAATTAAAATGACATCAACACATTTTTCATAGAATTAATAAACAAGAACCTAAAAGTATCTAAAAACTGTAGTTTTCATGTCGTGTTCAAAATAAGTTAAAAAAGTTATTTGCTAAGAAAAAGTATACCTTGGTAAAAAAGTAAGATGTCACTTTTAAAAATAGTTTTTAGCATTATATATATATATATATATATATATATATATATATATATATATATATATATATATATATATATATAAAAGAGAAAACATTAAATAATAACACATAAACACTGTTGATCTTTTTAGCACAGGGCTGGTGTTTTTATCGATTGATATCCATAGTAACGCGTAACACGAGATTTAGCATTTTTTAGTCCGATTGAGCATCCGTAAAATTTGCAACCAATTCAAGCAATTATTGGTTGTTAATTCTACAAAATGACATGAATAAAACTTTGATAATGCGGCTACTTAAAATTAATACATTAATCAATACATTTCTATAAACGACTAAAATATTTTTTCAAAAAAGGGAGAAAATAGAACTAAATACTAATAAATCACTTAGTGTAGTAACTAACTCGCATTGATTGAGTCATGATGACTCCTCCTGACGAATGTCAATTTGCCGATATAAACTTACCTCGATTTTTATCTTGTGCATTCACTGCAAAATCTGATAAAAGAATAAGTAACACTAACAGGATACTAAATAAACTAAACATTCCAACAGATTTTTTTAGATGAAAAAGGCAAAATATTTTCCTCGGTCGAAGAAGCAGGTGATAAGTAAAAAAAAAAAAACTTAAAATGATGAGATACTAATGAAAAGGGAGATAATCACATGGCAAACTGAGCATTGTTTTCCTTCAATCGTGTGAAAAAAATAGTCCTCACCATGTAACGTACAAATTCTTCAGCAACATACGGAAACAGTCAGAATCCTCGTTTGTTCACGTAGCAATTATAACCTAGTTCATAAAAACTACTATTTTTTTCGATTGATTTTCCATCTAGAATAGTGAAGAAGACAGTCGTTGTAAGTCAAATGGACACCTGTCAGGAATTAGTTTTTTTCTTTGAAACATTGTTTTGAAATCAAAAGTTTTAATTTAAAGTATGTTATTTACTTCATCTTTACTTTGAATAATGTTGCCACATCTAGTCTGGTGCTACTGCTATATATTTAGTTTAAAGATTCTTGATAAAATGTAAAGAATCTGCAATGTTATTGGCCCTGGCCTGGCATCTCGCCTTTGGTAACTTTCTCACCACTGTAATGTAGCATCCCTGTGCCTTTTCTATAAATACTTTCATGGTAATTGTTCTGATGAACTTTCCTCTAAGGTAACTAGACTTCATGAATTTAAGTGAGTACCAGATTGATGGCAAGGTTTCATCATTTTACATTTGAAATGACTAAATGTAACTAAGTTCTATGCTAACAATTTTTTTCTCTTATGGAATTCTTCTTTTCAGTCAACTTTGATTTTCAAAAATTTAAATGCAGTGTCAATCATTATCTTCCATCTTCTTAATTCCTGTTCTTTCATTGTTTTCTCTCTTTAATAGCCCCTTTTTTCTTGTATTTTCTAACACCCAGTAACCAATATTGTTTTAGTGACTTTATTGACTTGCTTGAGGTGAAATGACTTTAAAAAATAGATAAATAAACTAGGAGTTTGCTGAATGCACACTCAAGCTGATAACATTTCCTCACTCGCAAATTCAGCAGATGCAAAAACTTTTTTACAATTCTGTAGAAACAGGGCTACAAATTAAGTGGTTTCTTGAACCAGATTGGATATGGCAAATCATGTGATGTGCTCTCTACTATGTCCACATGGTTGAACTCCAAATGATCTGGAAATGGGTCAGTGCTCAGGTAACTGAGTACATTCCCATGCAAAACTCAGATAAGATTCATGAGCTGAGCATGGCTGTTAAACAGCGATAACAATGTCTTGTCAGCTACAGTCAGCAACCAAATTGGCAACAGCCAGTGAAGGACAGTCAGCAAAAGACAGCCTTGATCAACAACAGACATGTACCATGACAACACGTATGGCAGCAATGATTTTTCTATATACAACACCACCATGAAAGTAAGTCCTATATCCCTACTATCTGTTCAGCATTTAAAATTACTGCTATCGTATGCAGTCAGCTGTCATACACATTTCATTAGCATGTGCTTTGCGTGCACACAAACACACACACACATTGGCATGCCATATCACTTGATTTTTCACTTACAACAAATCCTTTTGAATAATTGAACTACTGGTTTCTTCATGGCCACAACAAAGAACATTGATTTTTAATATGTAAATATATGTATCTGGTTGTATAAATGTTACTGTCATATTTAGCTTGGTCTTCTTCCTTTTTTCTGTGAAAATCATTTCTTTACATTGTATAAAAACTTGTGTTGTATTTGTGGACATGACACTCAGATTTTATTTTTCCTACTAAAATCCAGGTAGACTGACCCCACACACTGGTATTTTTCACTAAATACTTTGTTTGGTGTTTAAGGTTGGCATGACACCCTGGTGTGCATCCCCACTCAACAGGAAAACACAGAAAATATGGTACACCTGCATCCACAGAAAACATTTATCAAACATAGTGAGAAAAAAAAGAACATTAAAAGTAAACAAGAATTTTTTCCTAGCTATTCTAGAAATTAAATTATATCTAACTGCATATTAATTTTAGAATTAGTAAAGTCTTCTTACGTCTTGCACACATTTGATCATTGTCATCTCTTCAATAATCTTTTTTTTCTTTGTTTTTTTAAAGAAACTTATGTGGCAGTTTCTTTGGTGGAAAGACTTGGCTGCTGCTGTTTTTGTGTACCTCTAACTCTATAATAATACAACTGTATAGAATTAGTGAGTACAGCTGCTTGGATTCAAATGTCATGCTTTCTATCTGAATGTTAATCAAATATTGATTTTTTTGTTTTGCATTTATCATTAATTATTAATATAAAAATATATTTTCTTGCTGACACACAAAATAAAGGAACATTGGTAAACTGATTTTAATAAACTTTTCTTTATGCTCTTTCACTTTTAAAAAAGCTGGAATAATCTATATAGATAAATAAATTTGTTATGTTCAATTGTTGGAGGTATGGTGGAGTAATGAATAGCAACTTGTATTGAGGAATCGGAAAGCTGAGTTCAAATTCCACTTGAATCCATTACATTCACTTATGTGCTAATACACTTGGAAAAGGCATGGATTCTCTTCTCCCCACCACAGCTTCGATGGCAATTGGTCTACCACAAAAGGAAATGGAAATCTACTGTGGGAAAAAAATCTTCAATCAGTCATGCATCAAAAGATACATGATCACCTAAGCGTGTATCACACATGGTGCACAACTGAATTGATATGTTCAATTAACTTTATTTTTGTTTGTTTGTCACCCAGTGATAAATATTCAACGTTCTCAACTCAACAAGGCCTGGTTCTCAATTAGTAGATGCATGATTTGCACTCAGCTTACTAAAAAAATCTTGGCAACTGTTCTACTAAAAGTAAATATTGATAGACAGGTTGATTTTTTTTTTTTTTCAAAAGATTTGTTTGCACATACTTAAACTAAAATTGTACATATATGATATAGTAATAGCTTGGCCACACTGAGCATAGCCAATGTTCTTTGATGATTGGTGAGACAAAAAGTGTCTGTTGAAGTGAATGAAAGCTCTTTTTTTGAGGAAAAATAAAATACACCCAGAAACATCTCAGAAATTTGGCAGACTGGTTCCTGGTTGGCTGAAGAAGATTCATATTCAATCACATGATGTGCTCCTAATTAACTTCGACATGTTTTTAAATTATTAAAAAAGTGAAATCTATTTGTGTACAGTAATGATTGTATTGCAATCATCACATGATTACACATTACACTATTATTAGGTCTTGTCTCCTGCATTGGATTTTCAAAGTTTCAGTAGATTTGTGTTTTGATCACTCAGAGATTCTGGTATGTGCATATACTATTTATTATTGCCAAAGAAAATACTTGAGTAACTGAATAATGAACCTATGAATTTATAATAGATTTTGTCAAATAAGATGCTGGAAACTTTTGCATCGTTTTAATATGGAAGACAATTTACCTGCAAGGTAGTGTAAAAAATTCATGGAAAGTGAGGAAAATAATTTGGTGACTGAATAATTAAACTATTGATTTATATTAGATTTATTTTTATTTAAAAAAATAAATAAAAAAAATAATCCAGAAAATTTTGGCATCACATTTCTGTGGCGCCAAATCTTTAAAAAACATGAACACACACAAAACTATTATCATCATCTCCTCTTTCAACCTACTTTATGAAAAGTTAGTTTCTATTTGATAAGAACCACTTTCCCAGAGAATATTTTGTGATTGATCAAGCAAAGTTGATTCTCACTCTATAGCCTTTCCCACAACCCTACAAGATGGAAATGAAGAAAAGACAACTTTTTTTTTTTTTATTATTATTAAATTAACCCACATATGGATGCATGCTAAATTGATTAAAATGGATTTAAAGAAAAATAGCCAGTCTGATCCAAAATGAATTACTGTAGATCTCAGGAGAAGACATTATGTTCAATGATGGAATTTTAATCCTTTTATTACATTCAAGTGAATTTTCTCAGGTAGAATCAATTTCCAATTGCACATTATAGAATGCAATATTGGAATGGTTCTGAAGAGTTAACAAAATTTTACTTAAAATCTTTATCAATTTTATTAAGTGATTTTTATTAAAATAAGGTTGTTACTGAAAAAAAGTATGTATTAATGTTCAAGTCACTAGATAGTAATTGTTTCAGTTAAACTATGAAGTAAATATTTACTGATCCTTAAATGAAATTAGGACTAAAATTAGATGATATAATAAGGTTTTCTCTATACCAAGGTGTTTTTTCAATTTAAATTCAGATATTTCGTCTTTCACATTTGTTTTAGGATACAAACATAAAAATAGTTGAAATGAGGACATCTACTATACAGTAAGTTTTCAGGTTCATTTAGTAAACCACGGCTTGTGAGTTTAAATGATTATGTCAGAGCTAATTTAGTTGAACAAATAATCAAATAAAATAGCGATTGCCAAAATTGACATATCACCCCAATTAAGTTAATTCAATAAAGATTTATAAACTGTTTTAAAAAATTTAATTTTATATAGATATTAGGTAACCACAAACATTCCTGCAACATTTTTGTTCACTAAGTTTTTCTTTTAAATTCAGGTTCAGGGGTATAGTTCTATTGCTTGTGTGAAATATTAATGCAAACATCTAACACATTTAAAGCAGATTTGATTCTACAAAAAAAATGATTACTGGCTGACATTTATAAAAATACACGACGTGCCAAGGGAACATCTTCACAAAATACCGTTTTGCCAATTGTCCATTGCTTTTATTGATATTGTTGACAAAGACCTGTATCTGGACAAGTTGCAGAGAGGCCTAAATCTGGACATGTCGAGTTGTTCTGCTGCTAATAGTGAAAACCCAGAGGTAACTACCTTTGACAGACATGTCCACACACTCCATTGTATCTGTACTGACACACATTCACCACAAGTTAAAAAATCTTAATCACATTATTCATTAACTTCATTAATCTCTATACATATTCTATAGGCAGCTTTTGTTCCAAGTTGAAATTCATCCAGTATACAAAATCACACAGACAAACTTTGGGATGGCATATATGATTTAACTCATTACTACTCTAGGTATATTCTTGTGACTGTTATCTGGCAGGATATGATACATGGGGGTTTTGTGATGTGGAAAATAATTACAGACTGTTGCATTTGAAATGGTTTATCTTTTCTTAAAACTGAACAGATTTTAATGTTTTCTTTTTAGCAAAAAATTTTGGGTTACTTGATGTCTTATTTTCAAAATCCTGCTACTTGAAACATGCTTTGTATCAGTTAGTTGAAAGCAGACTGAAAATTAAACAAATTTAAAGACTTCCAATTTATAAAACATAATAGGTTTCCTTATATATATATATATATTCAACATTGTATAATTGTTGCTGTTAATATTGTGAACAATCTATTTATCAGGTGTAAAAATAAATAAAGACAACTTTTTTTTTCCAGTAATGGTTCATTAATATATTCACTGGAATTTCTTGCCCTGTTAGTGAAGTCTAGGGTATAATGACCACATCCCTCACCCACAAAAGAGGGCACCTTCTCGAATAGGATTTGCAGATTCTAGGCTAAAATCAACTTATCGACTCAATAAAAAAAAAAAACAATCGACATTAAATTTGTACATGATGTTAGTAAAATTTTCAATATGAATGTACTTTCTGAATTTCAGCTTGCAATATCTGGTTTTTTATAAATATATTTTTAATGTATGCTATATTTATGGGTAAAAGTGCTCAATATCAGGGATCAGGGATAGAACATGTAATTATAAAAGTGGATACGAGGCTAATATTTGGACAATCTTCAGGCCATATATATATATATATATATATATATATATATATATATATATATATATATATACACACTTGAGCGCAATCTTCCACATTATATAACATATAAACTTAAGAATTTTTTTTATTATATTAGAACTAAAAGATAAAAAAATTACACTTGGTAGAAACAGTGTCACATGAACACATCGGTGCCTAATATATATATATATATGTATAATATATAATATATATATATAATATATATATATATAATATATATATATATTATATATATATATATATTATATATTATACATATATATATATATATATATATTATACATATATATATATATATATATATTATACATATATATATATATATATATATATATATATATATATACGAGTGTGTGTTTTAGCAATGTGTTGCTTATTTATAACAGAAACAAAACTGGTTTTCTCAGCCTGTAAAGGTCCTTTATTGGTTGTGGGCCTTCCCAACATTCATCATGAGAAATGGTCCCTTACTCTAATGTACTGGCCCTGTGTGTTTGTAAGTGTGGATGTGACATACTGGAGCAATCATATCTTTGTCTTTTTTAATTCATGATCACCCAAGGGTTTCTGGACATAAGTGAATGAAATGAACTTGACTGGAATTTGAACTCAGCAATTGCTCATTCCAAGCCATCACCCATTACATTACTTGTACATTCATGCTTACAGCACTTGTTATCCCCAAGTGGTCACCAACTTAAATACTGACCCGGCTCAACATTGGTTAACTTCAGTGACCAGACATGAAGCAAGATCTCAATTTGGTATAGCCATAAGCCCCAAATAGTTTAGATATTACAAAAAAAAAAAAAAGGAAAATAAATATAAATTTTTTGGAAATAATAGTTATTATCAGTGGAATTTTTTTTAATTTAAAAAAAATTATGATGCAATTATAAATCCATGCATGTTGGTATATGAAACACTGGGTGGCTTCATTCTAGCCAATAGTAGTTTATTGCAAAAGTGGAAATGGGAGGATAAGCAAATCAGGTATTGGTGTAGAAACTGAAAGAGGGAGAAATAAAAATGAAAACAATCCAAGTTTAATAAATAATAAAACAACATTAAGAGGTGTTGGGAATTTTGGGAAAGTCAAATCTCTATAGAATAAATGAATGTAAACTAATGAAAATTCTTGTGAATTAGTTATTTTGTAAAGCGTTTTGATGTAACAAAAAGTTACAAGTTTTTTGTGAGGAAAGTTTATCTTTTCCAACTTCTACACCAACTCTTGTTATCTGATTTGCCACTCATCCAATGTCCAGCTTAGCAACAAATTACAAAAATATTTAAAAATAAATCTTAATAGAGCAAGTTAATATTGTTCTTGGAACAATCAATGACCAATATTATTTTAAGAATGGAATTAATATGAAAACTTTTGTTAATTTCCTTCATGTCCTGAAAACAAAAAAGATAACAAATTTGTAAAAATATTTTAATATAATTTTGTATATACATTTATTAAAGCATTCTCAATTTTTTGAAAAGCTGAGATGTATTTTTATTAAGGTTTGAAAGAATAGCAAATTATTGTTAATTATTATTGAAAATTAAATGAAAACCAGATTCCATATCAGATTTTTACAATTCCGTGATTCAATTTGTAATTTCAAAAATCACAGAAAACTGATCCCTTAATAGTTTATCCCTTTTTCAGTGAAATGTATTTTCCCCAGCATGAATCCTTATATGTCTTTTGAGATCTGATTTTTGAGCTGATGCATAGTTACAAACCTGACACTGATGTGGTTTCTCTCCAGTGTGAGTTCTTATATGAGTTTCAAGGTGAGTTTTTTGTGTTGTTGCATATTTACAAACCTCACACTGGAAAGGTTTTTCACCAGTATGTATACGCATATGCATTTTGAGATTCGACGAATTGGAAAATACAGAATTACAAACATCACAGTGAAATGGTTTCTCCCCCGTATGTGTGCGCATATGCCTTTTGAGATGGATAGATTGGGAAAATCCAGTACTGCAAATTTCACAGTGGAATAATTTTTCCCCAGTATGTGTTCGCACATGCATTTTGAGAGCAGATTCCCATGCTGTTGAGTAATTGCAAACTGTACAGTGAAATTGTTTCTCGCCAGAGTGTTTAATCATGTGCTTTTTGAGGTTAGATTTCCGTGCAGATGCATAATTACAAATTTCGCAATGGAAAGGTTTCTCTCCTGTGTGTGTCCTTACATGTTCCTCCAAAGTAGTATTATCCGAGAAGGATAATTCACAAACTGCACATGGAAAGGGTTTCTTTGCTTTCCCCAAAGACATTATTTTAAATAAATACAGCAAAAACAAACATTTTCTTCTTTCAATAAACGTTTTAGATAACTTTGCGTGTAGTGAATGATTTTGAAATAATAATATTCGTCTTTCTTTTTGTGCTGCTTGTGTTTGAAAATCAAAGTTAATCTTGATCCATTTGGTCCAATAGATTATGGTATTGGTATCTTGTTTATTAGTTTCAATAATAAATCAAATCAGAACATTTTATAGTCATTAGAATAATTAATTTTTTTTTATTATAACATTGTCATAGGCACACATTCACTTATATCAGCAAAGATTTATTTTAATCAAATTTGCTACCACAGATTCATCTGGCCAGCAGTTATTTGCACATTCATAAATGTCAAATATTTTATTTGTATACAGATTAAAACACAAACTTTTATGGCATATTCCTGTTTCCCTAGTAAGATTGTCTTAGATTTTTTTTTTTTTTTTTTTACATAAATTATATGTTAATCCTCATGTTAAATAACTGTTTAGTAGACTATTATTTTTAGGGGGAAGTATATCTCTGCTCTGACTTCCTCAAAAATAAGGAAGTTAATTTTGATTGGCTGAGTCAGTGTGAGAATGATAGAGAAAGGGTTTTCAGGGAGTAGTTTCTTATGCATCAAGCAATGTAGATGTGTTGACTTTTGTGTTTGAAACTGCTCCCCAGTGGAGGGAGAAAACGACCCCACTGGCTAGTTAGAAGATGCATATGCTGACATTAATAAAATGGTTAAGTAAAATTCCTTGTGTTGAAGTTGTTTTCATCTCTGAACCCAAAATGACTAGTTATCACCGACTGGGAGAAGACAAGAGAGAGAAGATACAACATATAAGTGAATCAACACTGTCACCTAAGACCACCCCCACCAAGGGGCTATACAACATTGTATTAATTGGCATAGTGACCAGGACCTCCCAGCAGGAGAGGAGATATGCAACAATCACAATGCTGATAGAAACAGTCAAATCCTCAGATGTCAGATAAATCAAGTTTGTAACAACTCATAATCTGAAAGCAAAAGAATAGTGTATCAGATAAAAGAAAAATAAATGCAGCTTATTAATAACAGAAACTAAATGATCTTTTCAATGATATTCACTATGTGAAAATAGTAGTGAAATTGAAGATAGAAAATTAAAAGAACATATCTTAACTGAAAATCAAATTCACTATCTTTAAGAAGTATTCCAATGAAAAAATAAAAGAACTTTTAAAATATTCATAGTAATTATATTATTAAACAAAAACAAATCGTGCTGTTACTAATAGCTAAATATTATAACTAAAAGTGATCAATAAAAAGTTGACCATAGTTGGGATCATAGAGACAATGTGAATGATCCTTTCTTTAGCTGCATAATATGTGCTTCACAAAGGCTACAGTTTTGAATTTAGACTTTTCCTTCTACTAGAGTGGTTGCCACCCAATGCTACATAATCCTGTCTATCCTATTATTTACCCATAGGTGGGGCAGAAGGGTATTAGCATATAAATGAATGTAATGAACTCGACCGGAATTCAAACTTGGCTATCTGATTCCTCGATCTGAGCCACAATCCATTACTTTACCATACCTCAACAAAAAACACCAAGGAATAAGAAAAAACAAATTTAACAGAAAAAAAAAAAAATAATAGTAATCATGATATATATTTTAAGTGTAAATCCAGAGCATTTCTTACAGGACAAATGCTTAACAAAATTTTTAAGTTTGGTTTTATTTACCTATCAAAAACAAATATATATCAATCATGGTCTTTATAAAATTTCAAATTACAATATTATTAACAGAATTTAATCCTGTATAGAATGAAGGTTAATATAAATGAAAAAACTAGAAAGATGTTAAAAGGTCCAACTTAGGTAATACATGAAAATAATCAAGACGAGGTGTCAGATAATCACAGTTTAATGATATAAATCCACATGTGACTTTTAGATCAACACAACTGCATCAAAAGTAAAAAAATCTTAAGAGCAATACTACCAGAACTAATAATGATAATATTTAAAAAACTTTATTCTGGCTTTAATATTTTGAAAATCCAATAGATAAAAAAATATAAATTCTTTTGGGTATCTTTATTTTTTGAAACAAAACATTTTTTTGGTTTGTTTATTAATAGAAAGTTATTTTTAAAACTATATCAATTTACCTAATAAAGTTGTGTGTGTGTGTGTGTGTATATATATATATATATATATATATATATATATATAATCGCACAGTGAATACTGGTGGTAATCAAAGTGCTTGATGTATAAGAAAAAAATATCTAAACCTTATATTAATAATAACTTAATAATACTGATTTCTCAAATTTTTGTATCTTCAAAAAAAACCTTATTGAATTTTGTAGAGGAGTAAAGTGTGTGAAAAGATATCATCAAACACAGCTCTATAAATTCAAATTATCGAGTTATTGAGTGTAAAAATGATTTTTGTTTTCTTTTCAACTGAAAGGATATAAGTTATACAGTTCATTGCAAACAATGTTCATACAAAAAAATGTTTTGTTTTCTTTTATAACAGAAAAAATGAATTGTGTTAGTATAGAATGCAGCATATATATGTCATAGTTATGGGAGAATCCTAAATCTAAATTAGCTTATATGCATATAGCATAAATGTATCAGCAGTCCGCTAAATATCAGTGTAAATACTGTTGGTGACAACTAAACCTGAAATTTTATTTTTGTTTATTTGTTGCTTAGTCTTTTCATAATGTAACCCATTCAAACTTGTTTCTGAGAATACTTTTAATGATAAATAATTTACTAAAGGAACTTTAGCACTCAATAAGTATTTTTGAGGAGATGAAAAAATGAGAAACCAGTATTATTTACATCCTGTTTGAAGATGTACTGAAGAGTAGTTTCTTAATTCAAGTTATGTGATTCAAAGGAAAAAATCAGATTACAGAAAGTTAAAAGTTAAATTTATTTAATTCAGAAGTCTTGTTAGTTAATAAATATATTTCCTAATTTTTAATATTTTTAGGAGAGAAAAGATAGTTAATCACTTTCCTGGATGTAAGCTATCATTTTTTGACAGAAAAATGATGGTTGGCTTTTTTTGCTGTGTCTGAAAAAACATTGCTGATTGGTCAAGAAATGCTAATTTAATTTTTTCACAGAATTGAGTTCATAGCTATATTATTTTTTCTGCAGTTTTTAACTGGGTTCTACAGCAATAATGAAAGAAAGCTGATAAAAATTGAGTGAATACTGAACAGGAAAAAGTACATTACTTTGCTAATGTCCTACCTATTGCCAGAATGTGAAATATTCCCACATAAAGTAGCACCTGGTGATACAACACATGCAAAGAAGTAATTCAGTGGCCAACAAACGAGTTTCTCACTGATAAGACATTGAAGATTAAACCACTCTGAATTTATATTCATTAGTAATAGTAGAAGTATTGCATCCTAACCACACAATAAAAATCAAAGCAGCAGTGTAAGTAATAAACACTTGTTACAAAGTACTGGGTTATCTGGAAAGTACATGCTGATTTTTAGTCATTCATGTTCCAACATGTTAGAACACATCAAATTTATTGAGATATACATTTTCAATTAGAGTGTATTTGAAACTATCTCCTGAGAAAAAAAGCTTAAAATTACTTAATTCATGTCAATTTTGCATCCCGATGAAAATGGAAGATTATAAAGGTGCATTTTAGACACTTGATGCTATTTTTTACCAAAAAGATAAAAATGCCTCACAAACAACAACAAAAAATATATGCTCTGTACAGTGAAAGTAATTTAGTTGACAGAACTGTGCAGAAGTGCTGCACTAAGTATAGAGTTGGTGATTGTAGCCTTATTGATGAAGAACACTCAGGCAGATGCCCAACAACAGATGATGGACAAATCAAGACATTGATTGAAAATAACCCATATTATACAACACAGAAATTGGCAAAAAACACTAAATTTATCAAAATTGACCATCCAAAGTGAAGCTTGGGTACTCAGATTGCTATGATGTTTGGATAACACATGATTTGAGTGAAAAGAATCTTTTAGATTTGCTGTATAAATGCAATGAAAATGTGCACTTTTTGAAGCAAATTGTGATGGGTGATGAGGAATGGATTGTTTACAACAATGTTCAGTGAAAAAAATCTTGGGGTAAGTGACATGAGTCAACTTTAGCCACCTCAAAAGCAGATCTTCATCCTAAGAAAGTCATGTTGTGCATCTGGTGGGATTAGAAAGGAGTCCTGTACTTTTGTCAAGTAACCAGTCAATTGATTCTGAAAAGTACTGCTCACAACTGGATGAATTAAAGGCAGCAATTCAAGAAAAATGCCCAGAATTGGCAAACAGGAAAGGAGTTGTTTTCCATCAGCATGTTTTTGGTGACCTGGCAAAAATTGTTCCATCTTGACAGGGATGTGTTATCCCACCATATTCACCAGACATTATTCCTTTGGATTTTCATTTATTCAGTTTCTTGCTAAATAAACTCAATCGTAAAAATTTTAATTCTTTGGATGACATAAAAAAAAACACCTTAATGAGTTCTTTGCACAGAAACCACCGAAATTCTAGGATGATGGAATTCTTAAGTTGTAAGAAAAATGGAAAAAAGTTGTGCAACAAAATGGTTCATATTTAGTTGAATAAATATTTAAAGGCATAATTTTGTTTTTTGTTTTAATTTCCCTCAAAAATTGGCATGAACTTTCCGGATAACCGAATAGAAGAATTACTATAAGCAAACTACTGAAATAAAATCAATCTTGGGAATGAATAAATATTGCTTTAACATAGGTACCTATATGAGATCACTAAAAAGGAGCATACCATGATAAAAAAGATGCCAAACTTGATGAAAACAAAACTTTATCATCTAAAAGTTTATATTATTATTAAGAGGAAAGATCAAAGTATTTTTAGGGTATTTTTTACATTTTTTAATTGTTCCTAGCATGTCCGAAATTTTCATTAAAAATCTGTTTTTTTTTTTGAGGTACCAATATTGACAGATAATCAATCATATCAACCATTTTTTCCATTTTATAAAAAAAATATGAAAATCTCAGTTTCAAATTCTTTTAAAATTCAATTATAATTTTTTCAAAACTTTTTAAAGAAAATTAGAAATTATAATCTTTACTTAAAATATTTCAAAACAAGCATTACTTAGTTTCTGCACTGAAAAGAAGTAGCTTAAAAATAAAACAAAGCCGGTCATAACATTTCACATCACTTGACAGGTGATGAGTGATGATTTTGTCATGTATTGACAGCTTACATGAGGAAAAGTTATCATACAGGAGGACAGAAGTGATATAATGATTTAGATTTAAATGAACAAATTATTTACCTTGTTATCTTTAAGGAAAACTTTCAGCACTCTAATTTCATTTTTATTGGTACTTAGCTTTCACCTTTACATTTACGATGCTTTATGGAAAATATATTATAAAAAAAAATTAAAATAAGATTGTTAAGAGTGAGATTAAATTTCATAAGACAGATATCTAATTAATTTATAGGTACGTTTCTTATGAAATTTTATCAGAAGTGTACATAAAATACTATAATTTTATGTATATTTATTACATTTTACTGTGTTATTTGTATTTCCATTCATTTTATTATTAATTTTGGTATTTCACTTATGGAAACTGTCATAACTGAGATTAATATAAAAATAAGATCATATAAATTTCATAAGATAGATACTGATAATTGTAGGTACCCTTCTCAGTTGAAATTGAAAAATCAAATTAACTTCTCCACACGTGTTTCGCAAAAATAAAGGCCATAACAGCGGAGAACAATGCTTAATTCAAATAATGCAACTTAATTGTATTCTTGCTGATCTTTTGTACTTTATAATTACAGCTGTATTATGAACACAATATTATTGGAAAACTATATCAATTTACCTAATAAAGTTGTATGTTTGGATTATGTAAGGAAATCTAACTTAGAAACTTCAAAGACCAATCAGAAGACAGTAATTAAGAAATGTCATTTTTGTGTTCATAATACAATTTGCAATGCGGCAAAAAAAGATGCATCTCATAAGGACATTTATGAAACTGAATGTGGCTTTCAAGTAATTTTATAAGATTTTAAGAACTTAAATGTAAAAACCTAGAATAATTAAAGAAATAACAAATAATTGTATTAAAAATTCATTTTTCATCAAAAGTTTTTTGCTTTCAGAAAATATTATCCATATTCATAAAAGCAAATAAAAGCATTTGAAATTAAATATCTTTGTTTTATTGAGTTTTGCATGTCACAATTCAGAGCTGATTTTAAGGTAGGTGTGTGTGTGTGTGGTCCAATTAAAAAAAAAATACATGATTTGCTTTCCTCAAAGCCTTGTGCTTTTAACTATAATCACTAAACTGAATGCAATTGAATTTCTAGGGTTTCATAAAATTAATTATGAAGGAGGTAATAAATATGAAAAAAATATTTTTGCCATGACTTTAAAAAAAGAAAACATATTTATAATAATTTCCATCATTTGTGAATAGTTTCTGAAAGTTTCCGACAATTATTTTTATTTTTGCAAGATTTTCCAAATTAGTGTTATACAAACAAAAAAAAAAAAAAAAAAAAAAAAACGTGCTAAAAATTTGTTATTTTACTAGTTCCGGTGATAAAGAGAAACAAGTTTTTTTTAATAAAAATTTAGAATGTTCTAAAAGAAGGAAAATTTTATAAAAATAATTAAAAAAATACTTCAGTCTTTCCTCTTCTTAATAATAAACATTTAGAGACGATAAAATTTCGTTTTCGTCAAGTTTGGCGTCTTTTTCATTATGCTATTTTTTTTTTTAGCAATCTCATGAAGGTACCTACTTTTAGAATGTAATAAAGAAACTTTCCTTTTTAGTTTATACGAGTAGTTTGAAAAACAAAAAAATTATTAAAAATAAAAACGATAATGTTTTTTTTTTATATTAACTCAGAACAGTAAGTAAAATAAATAACTGCAACAAGTTTTTTTTCTCAAACAACATGGGAGATTTTTTTTTTCATCAAAACAAAATCGACGCTCACTTTTTGATGTCTGGTGACAAACACATACGTGACGTTTACTGAAATGATTAACAAATTACAAGACATTAAAAATTCTAAAAAAAAAAAAAAAAAAAAAAATCAGAGGAAGTAATTTAGTAATACGATAACATTTTGTTTGTTCGAATCAGGGACACGCTGGATTTCAATAAAAAAACGAAACATTTTATCGTCACTGCTTACTACTGTTTACATATTAAATTTCGTTTTACTCTTAACAAAAATTCTTGTTTCATGACTCAAAAAAAATTGAAAAAAGAAATGCAAAACAAGAAGTGAGCGTAACACATGCTGGGCAAAATTAAAAATATATACCAAAGAAAGTTAAAACAATAATATTTTGATTAAAACGAAAGTAACGTAAAGTTTAGACAATAATTACCTTTACTTGTTCTCATAGCATTCATTTGTTCACAAATAATAAACATTAAAAATAATGTTACAAAATTAAACAGGCTACAGATATATTTGTACAATCGTTATTTATTATTATTATTATTTTTTTTCATCAGTTTCGCCTATCTGCATACTCAGTCCCGCATTTAAAAGAAATGACAAGGGAGATAATTTTCGGTGAAAAGTTAAATAATTCCCATCCAATAAGTTGAATTGTTTAGTGTTCACTTCACATGTTTTTCTCGAGAAATTAAGACAAAAATGAAACTGAAAATTAATATAAAATGCTATTTCCTTCCTCTCTTAACATAAAACTAAAATTCTATTTAGCATTTCAAAATTCATTTGGAACGACAAAAATTATATTTCATTTCCTGGTCTAAAATTGAACCTACATCTGGCGTACAGAAAGTCACATGAGATGCACCGTTTTATATCACTGTGTGACTGCATCAATAACTGTAACCAACTTGAGTCCTGTTTGCCATATAAACCAAAGTTTTATAAATAACTGACAGGTTATCTGTTTTATATTTTTTTTACCTGCTATAAAACAATTGACAACGTATTACTTTTCTTCATTCAATGCTGTGGGTGTCTGGTTTTGAGGACTGCTGTCCAATTTCGTTGTGCATTAGCATTGCACTTGCAGGGACAAGTGAGTAAAAAGACTAGTATTGTTGCAGAGGAGTAGGTTATTAGGAAAAATATGTATATATCAGAAGGTAATATTTGTGTTGGCTGCGTGAAAATAAACTACACAAAAACATTTAACTTTGGGTATGGCACAAGGTCATCAACAACAAAATATAAAACAAATATTCATTTCTAGAAAAACAAGAAAAAAGCATTTATATAACATATATATACAACATGAGAATGTTCTTTAGGGCAGATAAAAAGTTTGTTCCTGTTAGTAAAAGGATTTTCAAAGAATCGGATCACATTGTAAATTTGTCATAGTTTGATATTGGAGAGTAAGTAAGAGTTGTCTCCCTTTACCTGTTGAATATCGAATATATATTTTTGGTTAATGAAACAGATAAAAGTTAGAATTTAAATATTACGTGAATAAAATTGATTCAACAAATGAGTAAAGTCTTTTTTTTAAAGAAAGTAAGTTGTCTTCTTCCTGGAAAGTTTGTTGTAATCGAAATTGGTGAATGAATTGTTGGTTGATATTTTGAATTTTTTGTTTTTAAAAGGTAAACTTCCAGTTCCAAGCTTAACTTTTGTTGGGTAAATTGTGCATTTAAAATAAATATTTATAATCTTTTGGCTGTAAGATAGTTGACTCGAAGTAAGTTTACGTTAGGTTATGTTTAAATTTGCTTTTTGAATAAAATGTTTGGCAAACTGTATAAAGAACATATAGTTTGCCAAACAAAAAAAAACAAAAGTTCTTGTCTCGATAAAAATTGTAGATGTTAAAATTGAAGTGTAGTTTGTTGGTGAGTGAGTGAATTCGAAATTTGGGATTATGTTAGAAAATCTAACTTAGAAGATTTAAACAGCGTGAATTTGTTTGGCGAATTGTTTGATGCCGCAAAGCTCACTGTTAGAAGTTGATAAGTTTCTGTTGCTTGTAGTTGAAGGAGTGAATGAGATGAGTTCAAAGAGATATGCGCATGTCATAGCATCTTTCCATAAGAGACAGACGTAATCTCTCTAAACATTACATCTTGTGTGTGAGAGAAGGCAAAAGAGGAAGAGTTGAAGATGTGTCCAAGTATTTATAATGTTGTTTGTCATGTGAAAGACTCAAAAACAAATAGATTTTGGGGGGTAAATTAATTTTTTAACCATGTTGATGTAGACGAAAGCATGTAGCATTAATTGACCAATCAAGAGTCAGAGAAATATCAAGGCTCTGATCCTCTTTGGTGTTTATATACAAAAAATTGATGTCGAAAGAAAGTGGTAGCAGAATGCTAAACTAAGTTAAGTTATTTAAGTTTATTTAAACTAAACTAATTTATTTAAGTTTATATAGAATAGATATTTTGTTCTTAAATTAAATTTTTACAAATGTATCTTTAAATATTTTTTTGCAATTATTGTTGTTATGCTCTGCACTTTCACACTTAAATTTTTTTCTCTTGGCTCAGTTTTATAAAGAAACCTATTTGAACAGACCAAAGACACTCCAAACTGACATTACTAGTGCAAGGAAGATAACTGTAAAATAATATTTCTACAATTTTTTTCTCTTTAAATAAATGTTGTCAGAATGGGGAATATGCTAAATGCATCCTCTGCAATGGAGTAAAATCTTCTCACAATAAAACAGCTACCTTTTAGGTGGATACTTGCACTCAAGTATGAACTGGGTCAACATTTGCTGATACAGTCAAAGTGTAATAAAAATAACAATAAACAAAAAAAACTTGACATTAAATAACCCAACAAATGGCAATATCCTGTAAAATCTACGAAACTATTCAAACAAAATGTTGGAGAAATATATAAGTACATGATGCATATATAAACCTGAGGATTTTAATTATTACTAACCATGTTTGTTTTTGTTTATTACAAAGAAAATTTTTATTTTTCTTGTCATGAATCATTCATCCTTAAAAGATTTTTTTAAAGTATTTGATACAGAAACAGTTGTATTATGTTGGACTGAAAGATGATCAAGATCACTTGATATTTTTGGTAATCAGAATAGGATTGATGAGAAATGTTACAAAATGTATTTTCTAAAAAATTAATTCTTTAAAATTTACATAACTTTTTTTTCATACTTGTCATCTTGGCAATGAAACCATATAACTCCAACAGAAGAAAAAGACTGAGTATTAAATTCTATAAGTTATCTTAATTTTTAAATTACTTTTTACTGAAACTCATTCTATACAGCTCAATCTTTTGGCTTTCATCTGCTCATTTTCTTAAATTCTTTTATTGTCAGAGTATAACCAGCCATTAGCATATTCTCAACACTTAGAAATTTTTCTTACCAAATTTTAATTTAAATTTTAACAACTATTAGGTTATCATAATTCCATTTTTGTTTACCAACATCATTCTTCAAAAGATAAAGTACAATTATATTATATTTTATTTAATCGTATATTACCATTATTTGCAATGTGTTGCCCCTTATCAGGTAGCTTTTTGATATCATCTGAGAAAAATTCTGCACGTTTTCATGTGAAATGTTTTTTGACAAACTCTTGAACATGTTTTTCATTAGAAAAGGTTTCCCCTCTCAAAGTGTTTTGTAGTGATGACAAAAAGATAATTAGCTGGTGGTAAATATGTTGGGTGGGGTAACATAGATCAACTGAGTCCTAAATTTTTTCTTCTATACAGCCTTGCATTGTCATAGAAGAGAACATTTGTCAATATTGCTGAATGTAGGCTGTTTTTCGACCAAACTTTTATAGACATATTGCAGTTGGTAGAAGCACAAATGTGCATTTAGTATTTCATTGAATTTTAATTACTCTAAATTAATATTCCAATGATTCCCTGGAATGCATAAAATTATCTGGCACTACTGTACAAAAGTGGATCCATGTGCATATGTTAAATTTAAAATGAATAATTGTAAATTTCACAATTTTTGTGATAATTTCTGTATTTAAAATGAAAAAAAGCAAGAATATTTAAAATAACAATATTTAGTTCTAAACTATACACCATTGTGAAAGGTGAAGAAAAATGTTTTCAAAATACTGTTCCCATGTACATATGCACATAAGTTAATATGTATCCTTTATCATTTCTTCTTACAGCTCAGCTTTTGGGGTTGGTTAGGAAGATTTATCCTTGTCAATCCACTGTCTTTCTTATTAACCTTATAGTTACATGGATGGAGAACAGCAGGTGAGCAGGTGGTTGACGATCTTTAAATTATTAAAAAGTAAATATTGTCAGTCAAATGTCTACTTTATCCCAAGAAAAATTGAACAAGATATCCTTAATGAGGAGGAACATTAATATTCTGAAAAATTCAATGAATATTTTATTAACAATAGTACATAAAAAAATTGCAAGCTTTATAAAATTATTGTTTATCAATGTCCTTCCTGGTGTCATTAATTCTCAACTCAATATTTATTCTGATGAAAAAAATTATTTATTCCTGTTTTAATGGCAAGTCTTACTAAATCAATCAGACTGCCAAATTGACAGCTGATCTCAAAAATGAACTACAAACTGTTGTTAACTGGGACAAAAAATATCTGGTTAATTTTAACTGGTCTCTTTTAATAATCTCAGATAATTCTTTTTGCCTTCCATCAGCATGGCTGATACTAACATCTAGGAGAGTGACATCTTGTGCCTTCTCAGGCTAATATCTTCTAATATGAAGTAGAAAGATTATCTTGAATCAATTGCTATGTCTGTTGCCAGAAATGTTGGTTCACTAGAATCTATCTTTCACATTTATAAATACATTCATGCATACGTTGAATATTGCTGTCACATCTGGTCTGGTGATACTGATTTGTATTTAAAGATTCTTGATAAAATCCAAAGGAGAATCTGCAATGACATTGATCCTGACCTGGTATCTTGGCTTCAGTCACTTTACCATCACAGTAATGGAGCTTCCCTGCAACTTTTCTATAAATATTTTCATGGTAATTTTTCTGATGAATTTTCCTTTATGGTACCAAGACTTTATGAATTTAAGCTCAGTACTAGATCAACAGCAAAGTTTCATCGTTTTACAGTTGAAATGGCTAGATGGAACTGTAAATTCTATGCTAACAATTTCTTCCCTTGCACTTCTCACTTGTGGAACTCTCTTTCAGTTTCTTGCTTTCTAGTCCACTTTGACCTGCTAAATTTAAATGCAGTGTCAATCTTCATCTTCTGTCTCCTTAATTCTTTTATTGCTCTCTCTTTGTAATAATATTTCTTTTTCTTATTCTTTCACTTTTTAGCCCCTTGTGTCTTAGTGGCTTTATTACCTTGCTTGAGGTGAAATGATTAAAAAAAAATGTAATGATGTATTAAAAAAAAAAGTAATCATGTAAGAATCTCCTGGTTATGTTTTTATTTTTGCAACATCTGTCATACTAAGTAACCATGAGCAAGGAAAAAAAAAGAATAAAAGAAAATATTTCTTTCAAGAATATTTGTTCAAATGCCATCAGTTTACAGATACAATCATATGTGATATGTTAAAATTATTTATCCCTGATGTTGAATACACAACTATTGTAAATTTGTAATAAAATATGTGCTTGAAACTTGTACTCAAACTAAAATAATAAGCCTCACAAAAATATGTGAAAAGGTTTTATGAAAATTTATGATTCTATTTAAAAAAGGTACAAAATAATTTTAGGAGTTAGATTTTTTTTAATATGTAGTTCTTATAATACTGCAAACACTTTTTGATGGATATCTTTCATGAAGGCATAAAAGTAATATTATTAATATTTATTATAAGACAGAAAATGAAAACTATTTATCACAACTATTTATCAGTAGTTGCAAATTGTTCAGTGAAATTTTTTCTCACTAAAGTGTTTAATCATATGGCTTTTGAGGCTAGACTTTCATGCAGATATATAATTACCAATATCAAAATGGAAAGGTTTCTCTCCTCTGTGTGTCCTTACATGTTCTTCCAGATAAGTATTACTTGAAAAGGATAAGTCACAAACTGCACATGGAAAGGGCTTCTTTATTTTCTCCATTATTTTAAGTAAATACATACGGAAAAAAAATTATTTTTTTAGTAAACTTTTTAGATAGATTTTTGTGTGTAGTGAATGATTTTGAAACAATAATATTCATCTTTTTTTTTGTGCTGCTTGCATTTGGAAATCAAGGTTATTCTTGATCAATTTCATACTATGGGATATTGTTTATTAAGTTCAATAATAAATGAAATCCTTGTGACAAACATCTTTTTTGTCTTTCACCTCATCTTTTACTGCTAAAATATGCATTGAAATGCTTATTTTAATAAAATCCATCTGCATGATTCTAAAGAGTTTACATGAATGAAATGTTGCTACCTGAACACATTAAAATTTGTAATTGATGTCAATGTTTAAATCCAACATTTACTAGGCTATTGATTTTCAATGTAATTCAATGATAAAGTTTGTTCCACTTCTCCAGACATTTTTCAGAGTTGCTCATTATCATCCACTGAATATTATTAACTGATTTTTCAAAGCACATTTTCTAATATTTTATATATTTTTTATAACTTCGATATAGATGCACATTCACTTATCAACAAAAATTGATTTCAAGCCATTTGCTGTCACAATTTCATCTGGCCAGCAGTGTTGCTGTATTGCACATTTACAGATGTGAAAAATTTTATGCTTTTTGTTATGTCAGTAACAGGTCTGTACAAAAGAGACATGTAATTGAATAATCTTTTATGAATACTTATATTAAATGATAAAAATATCAACTTTATAAACTGTATATCCTTTAGAGGAAATATTTCAGTTTTCTGGTGAGTTAGATTTTCATTTCAGATAAATACACTTTAAGTTTCACAATGCTTCTAGAAATTGACAGATCTTCAGTTTTATGACAAAATCCTAATCTGCAAACAAAAAAAGTGTACCAGTTAAAAGGAAAACTTGAGGTGTGTTAATAGTACAGTGGGCTTGCACAATAGAGCCAATTAGACATAAGTAGTTTTTGAGTCCACTGAATTTTTTCATTTCAATTATGGAACTGTATTAATTTTTCATACTTAAGAAGAAGATTAAAATAAAACTTTCATATTTCTAATTAAGAAATAGGGTTTATTATGTCTAGAGCTCTTAAAATAAATTCAAAGAGAGGTCTAGATAATGATTTTGCTGATAAATACAAGGAAAGTCATGTCAGAAACTGGTATATGGTGCTAAAAGCAATCAATTTAAGGCAGAAAAGGGACAGAATACATTTTAAATATCTCCTAGACAACAATTTTCTTACATTTTGCAGATGTGTTTTAATATTTGGTAACTTAAACAAAAAAAAGTAAAGCAGACAATATACGGCAAAAATTATTAATTTAACTGAATTTTGTATTATAAGCCACCACAATCCACTTGATAGATTTAACTTGGCAGGCTTTCAAAAATGACTGGTCACTTTATTTCAAGATTCTAGTGAAATTCCTAGCAAAAAGAGGCAGTAAAAATCACTATTCATAACTGATCATGTGAAAGTAAATGATTAAACATCTTCAAACTATCATAACTAAACAAACACATGGAGTTAGGAAAAAGTTAACCCAGTTGTGAAATCTTGAAACTGTTGATTTCCAAGCTCGATATAGCAAATGTCACTTGGAAAATGTTAAAAAAAACAAAAAAACAAGATGTCTGCTTGCAAGCCCACTCTAAATAACCAACTTAAAAAAATGTTTTCAGTAGTTTTCATTTTTGTTTTTACTATTAAAATAATAAAATTGAAGAAAAGAAAATGACTTAACTATTTTCTCAATTTAAAAGTCATAAAAAATAATGAAAGAAAGAAAAACTGTTTTCTAAGTGTTCAAATTAAAAAAAAAAACACACAAAAAAACTTGAAAATATTCATAATAATGATATCAATAAAAATTGTAAATGCAAGGCAAAGTGTTACTAATAACTAAATTATATGACCAAGACTGATCAACCAAAGATTTTGCAGTGGATAAGATTTCACCTTAAGAAGATTAGAGAATAAACCAAATGAAACAAAGTAAAAAGAAAAGAAAAGAAAAATCAAAGTGAACAGAAAGAAAACAGAATGAAAACCATGAATTTGTAAGGGACAAATTTCATTTACTGTAATTATGATTTAATCATTTAGTCCTGCATACAATAAAGTTTAATATAAAACGGGGGGTGGGACCCAAATACAATAATATTAGAATTCCAACTGAAACAAAAGAACAATATACTTTGATTTATTGAAACTAGTGTTCTTATTTTTTTTCTTTTTTGATTATAGATGTTATAACAAACATGTTTCAGAAAAGTACACACTGGCCATCTTCACATGTCTATTATCAGTTTGAACACGTGATACCTTATATGCTCATTGTATTATTTTTTGTCTCTGTGATATTTTGTTTGTTCCTGGTAAACAGTATCATATTGTGTCACTATACGATGCAGGAAGTGAACACATAACCATTACATGACAGTAATATTTAATTGATCAACAGTCATAGCTACAATCTCACCAACCTCAAGGGTATCAGTGATGTAATTTTAGAGCCTTTAAAAATAAAATAAACACTGCAGAAAACAATTCTGATTGTTTATTCTTTTATCCCATGTCAAGTTAACGCTCTAATCATGTCAATGATAGCCATATGAAGAACCAATTAATTTTTCTTATTTCTCTGAATTTGTAAATAAATTGCTAACTTTTACCATTTTTTAACATACCTTATTTTCAGCATGATCAGGCATTCAGCACTGTATACTAGAGTTTATTTTACACCAAAGTATTACTGAAAAGACCATTTAAGTACCTTTTTTTTGCAACCAAAGACCTGAGAAAAAATATCACATTATTATCAAAATATTTTGGCCATTTACCCTCCAGCTTTCTTCATGTGCTTATCAATCTGGGTAACCTTCAGGGAATTTTAAACAGAACCCTTTAATCGACATCTTTCTGCTGTTCACATCTAGAGATATTTTGTTTTACCTAATTAATGTTCAGCCTATTTCCACCAAGTTTAAATCCACATTACCTCACCCGGGGATTGAACTCAGACTTACTGTATCACCAAATTCACAAACCAATGCTTTAATCCATTAGGCTATTGTCCCATGGAACAATCCTGAGCTTTAAATCTTGTTGCTGATATTTATTAATGGTTCTAATCTTATATTTATTTTCATGCTTGGCCCACTGAAGAATTAAATAAAATTACTAGACAGAAGAACATTTGAACAAATCAGCATATATGCTAAACTATGAGGAGCTCTTTAGCAGGCATAGCATAGAAATAAATACAATATGGGAGCCAGTAATAAATAAATAAATAAAGAGAAATGACAAGGCCTCAGTAAAACTAATAAGAAAAAGAGAAGCCATGATGAATGCAGTAAAGTCTGTCAGTAAGAGGATTTTGCTTTAAATTCTAGGTTCAGGATTGTCCAATGGGACAATAGCCTAATGGATTAAAGTATTGGTTTGTGAATTTGGTGACAAAGTGATTGAGAGTTCAATGGAAAAAGGATGAGCAATAACTGAGCAGTACAATATCTCACCAGATGTGAACAGAATAAGACCAATATGCTCCAGTTCTGCTCAAAATTCCCTAAAGAATACCAGAAGCACCAATGGCAGAAATGTGATACAGTGTAACCCGGATATAAGAGACCCCGATATAAGAGAAACTCTGATATAAGAGAGATTTTATCTGGTCCCAAATTAGAGCCATACTTACCTAAACAAAATAGACCAAACCCGGATATAAGAGACTTCTTCTCCGGGCCCCGACAACTCTCTTATATCCGGGTTACACTGTAATATCAAATATGAGGATATTGATGTAAATAATATGCGTGGGATATTCAAATTTGCGTTATTTTATGGTATTTCTTATTTTAGGGTAGGTGTCCTGCTTTTTTTAACTAATGAGGGACAAAATTTAATTTCTGGAAATGTCATCAAGTTGGGTGGGGTAAGAAACGGAAAAAAATTAAAATAAATAAATAATTCTAATGAAATTTTCTGAAAAAAAAATCTCAAAAACAATTTAATAATCCATTTGTTTGTGAATAAATCCTGAAATTTTCATTAAAATTCGCCATTTTTTTTGCAAGAATTTCCAAAAACGTCTTTTTACTGGGGATAAAAAAAAAAAAAAGAGATGCTAAAATTCTAAATGTAATCTTTGGTGTCACCGCTGACACAAGAAAAACAAGCTTTTTAATCCAAATTTCGAACATAAAGGATTAGAAACATTTTTAAACATAATAAAAAAATACTTTCCTCTCTACGTCTTCTTAACTTAAACATTTTGATTTTTGACGATAAAACTTTGTTTTTAAGTTTGGGGCCTTTTAAGTGAGAAAGTGCAGGTACCTAAAACTGCAACAATTTATTTATTGATCAGGACGTCGATTTTTCTTCGGAGCTTCTCTGCTAGATAGCTACATTTTTTCAATTATTGTTAGATCTTTGACAGGTGTTGAGGTCACGAAATCGAGGTAGTATTTTCGCAAACACTGCCGGGAAACCGACCCGGATGCTTCTCCTGACAGGGACCCTCCACTTCGTCGAAAAGAAAAGCAACTTTCTCGACATTTCCCAATGTGCAAAAGTGAACGCAGCTGACGAGGCAGAAATCTAAACACGGTTCTAGCTGTAAAACATTTAAAACGAACAATACTCTTCTTCTTACTAGCGGTCATTAAGGAAAATAATTTTGATTGTTAATTTGTTTTCTCGCATGTTCATTCCTCCGGTGTGCTTTAGTTTAATTCGACGTCACGTCATTGTCAAACCTTTTTCGTTTAATGTCGAATTTTCTAAAGATTACTACTCAACAGTAATTATCAACCTCACTAAACATTACTACTACGCGGTATGCCGAGGTACCGTCGTATGTATTTTTCCTAAATTAAGTTAAACTAAACATTTTATGTAGGAACAGTTATTGCTCTGCACCGTTGACTTCCTGTGTGTATGGTCATTAAGTTTTCAAAACAAAAAATGTAGTGCTTATTTTTAAATGTAAATTATCTGTATATAACTGATTCTTTTATTATTTTTTATCATTCACAGAAAAGGGGAATGTGTTTTTACAAACAACGTTTGCAATGAAATCGAGTCAAAAAAGGATTTTTCTTTAATTGATGAGATTGTTTTTTCTAACCAAGCGATTGTTTTGATAAAAAATAAACAGTTCTAGAAAGAAAGAAGAAAACAAAGGTAAGGTAATATAAATATTGTAATTAATAACTACCTCATTTGTTTTTCTCAATCTCAACAATTATTAGTCGTGTTCAGCTTAAGTCATACTTTAATTTTATTACTCTAATTCCTTACTTGCTTTCTTTTAGTGATGGCATAAAATTAAAAATATTCAACAGCTGGAATATTTTATTTATATTTTATACAATTGTTTAATTTTACTGTTTTTTTCCAAACCTTTTTGGGAAATATTGACACTATTTAAGATGGCACTATTTCCAAGAAAATCAGTTAACCTTTATTTCTATGCTTGCATTCTCTGTAATTTCTTCATTATTCAGAGGCACAATATAAGTATTTTTGTTCTGGATTTCTTTTGGCAGATCTTAGATGAAAGAAAATAACATTGAAATACAAGAGAATGTCAGAGACGTGTGTAAGATGAAGGAAATATGCATGAGTTGATTAAGAAAATAGTATAAGTAGACCAACTGTAGAGATTTCATTTCTTTTTCTTTTACAGACATGTCTAAGAGTTGATGACAGAAATTGCAGGCTAATACCAGTTTTTGTGAGAAAGTACTGATTAGCAAGAGGAACTGTACTGATTAAATTATTCAGTTTTGATGAATATTTTCATACAATGTTGAAAACTCTGCACATTGAGAACCACAAAAGAAGATTACCTTTTAAAATAAAATTGCACAAAAGAAAGAGCATGAATTAAACAGGAAACAGCTATAATAACATTTACTGTTCTGCAACTTTGCTCAGTATAGGTCAATAGAAATGGAAAGAAAAGATGCAACTGCCCTTAATAATAAGCTTTTCAATACTTGTAGCCAGGGAACTCAAACTGGAGACTCTCTCTTCATTTGTTCTGTGTGTATGAAAGAATTTGCATTTAATTCACATCTAATTCAACACATGAAAAAACACACAGGAGAAAAACCATACCACTGTGAGAGATGTGATTCAAATTTCTCTCAGAAAGGTAGTCTTAAAAGACACATGCGAACACATACTGGAGAAAAACCTTTTCAGTGTGAGATCTGTGATTCAAAATTCACCGAATATTTTCATCTCACAAGGCACATTCGCACACATACTGGGCTGAAGCCTTTTACCTGTGAGATGTGTGGCTTCCAGTTTTCAGACACATCATCTCTTAAAAACCATGTGCAAACACATACTGGGGAAAAACCCTTCCATTGTAAAATTTGTGAGTCAAAATTTGCCAGAAATTCGCATTTGAGGAGCCATATGCAAACACATACAGGAGAAAAACCCTTCCAATGTGACATTTGTGATATGAAATTTGCTGAAAACTCAAACCTTAAGCGACATATTCGAACACATACTGGTGAAAAACCATATCACTGTGAGATTTGTGGGTTTAAATTTTCAGACAGTTCTTCATTTGAACGACATTTTCGAATCCACACTGGGGAAAAACCCTTCCAGTGTGAAGTTTGTCCTTTGACATTTTCCAGAAATACTTACCTCAGAAGGCACATGCAAAAGCATACTGGGGAAAAGCCTTTCCACTGTGAAATTTGCAAGTCTAAATTTGCAGAGAATTACCTTCTGAAGCGACACATGCAAACACATAGTGGTGAAAAACTCTTCTGCTGTGATATTTGCAGATCCAAATTTGCAAGAAGTTCAAATCTCAAAAGGCACATTCAAAAACATTGCAACAGAAACAAAATCTGCAGTTAGATTTATCATAATCATATTAAGTAGCAGGAGCCATATAAATTACATGATTCTCCTAATTACAAATGATTGCTCTCTAATTTTAATTTCGAAAGGTTATTTGCAGTTGGGGGATAAAATTGTCTTCAACTGTTCATTAGGTCATGAAACATGATTTAACTCCTCACTATAAGTAACTGCCTTTATCTAAGATGTCCTCCAGTCTCTCTTTGTCACTCTCTCTTTTTATCTCTATATCCCTCTCTTTCTGTTTATTCTCCATGTCTCTCTCTCTTTCTGTTTGTCTCTCAACTAAGCATGATAAGCATTTTGATATATAGATTTGATTTTAATACATATACAGAAAATTTAACATTTTAGATTACTGAAATCAAGAAAGACAGCAATAAGAATTGTAATTCAGTTTTGGGAAGTAAGAGAACAAAAATAAATGAATTACAAAAAAAATACTACCAATGTAAAATATTAAATTAGATTAAAATGCCTTATTCATAAACTTATAAAGTAATTACTATAAAAAATAGTTATTAAAACAAATTACTTATTAGTGAACTATATACAATGTAAATAGGGATTTCTTTTTTTCCAAATGTCAGGTGGTGTCACAGTTAATTTATTATTTTAACACTTTCACTGTTACTCATTTGCCCAATGCTGTCCCCATCCGGCCAGCCACTTTTAAAGAAAATGCCAAATTTCAACCTACATATTTTATTACACAGAAAACTGGCACCAGTGTGTTTTACAGCATTCCATTTTCATGGATATACCTGGGAATGACTTACCAGATCACTAATGGGTATATGCATATCTTTTGAAGCATTGTCCTTTGTGATTTTACGATAGATGGCGCAACGGGACACTCATACCAGTGGTATGCAAAAACATAGGTTTCCGTACTTGGCCAGCTGGAGCTAGATAAGAAAAATGAAGATCTCTGTAGTTAGCAGCAGAAGTGTTAATAAAAGGCTTGCAATTCAAAAGCTTTGTGACTGCCTGTTTAAACAACTGTTTCATTACAGAATTTGAAATGATAACCACTCAGTTTCCATATTACACTATTGCAGTAGTGATTTTTTCTGATTCCATCTCTCCATGAATAATGACATATTTTTATGTTCATAATAAATGTGTACCTTTTTACCTTTCTCTTGCTTCTGAAACAATGTGAAAGAAATTTCTCATGATTTGGAGTTTGTATATGCATTATCAAGTTACCTCAAAAATAGTTTTATACAGAGATTACCATATTTAAAGCCATTAAATTACAAATAGAAAAAATGCAAAATAATTAGATGTCATCTACTGTATATTTCTGATTATATCATTCATATCTTATCCAATAAGTAACATCAATACTTTTTGATTTTCAGCTTACTTACTTAGTGGCTTTCCCTGCATTGTCTCAGTTCAAATCGGTCAGCAGTCCATCAATGTTCCAGTGGCAAACTAGTAACATTTAATATAGATTATAATTATGAACACAACAGAAGCAGCAATATTTTTGTTAAAACAATCAGATAAATATAATGAACTTTATTATTTTAATTTTGTTGTTATTTTTTCCTTTGTTCATTATAACTTCACCCCAAATCTCTTCTCACCTATTTTACAAGGACATGTATATTTTTACATCCTTGTAATTTATAAAATAGGAAAACACCTGATAAATATTGTAATGCCATATTCAACTGGGAAGATTTACTTTTTATTCAAAGTATTAACAGCGAAAAGTCAAATAGGTATCTAATCTGTTATCAGGGAATTGTTTGGTTGTTTTGTCTATGGGTTATTTAATACCAAAATCTAAATATTTTGTATGCAATTTTATTTTATTTTTGGAAATAATAATGCTTTAGTGATATAAGTCTTACTCATTAACCTATTGCTAGTGGGGGACAAGGTGGATTCATACCTTTCCCAATAGAATTTGCATGTAAGTGAATATTTGGACTTAGCTCTTCAATTAACAATTCCAAGCCATTAATCATTACAACATCTGAAAATCCAAGCTTTCAGCACCTTGTATTACAAAGTGGTTACCCATCTAAGTACTGACCAGGCTCAATGTTGCTTAACTTTATGTAATCATACATGAACTGGTATTTCAATGGGATGAAAGCCTAGGAAATTGTGAATAAATCTGAAGTAATTGTTTTTTTTTACTTCCTTCTGTAATCAGTATTGACATTGACATGCCAGAAATATGTAAACATTATCATGTTGAAACACTGGTTCTTGTACGATTACCAAAGTTAAGCAATAATGAGACTAGTCAATATCTAGATGGGTAAGCCTGGATATGCAGGTAGTGTAATGGATAACAGCCTGGAAGTGGAAATTGGATAACTGACCTACAATTCCAGTCAGGTTTATTATATTCATTTGCACAAATACCCTTGGGAAAGGTATAAATCCACCTCTTCTCATCACAGATATGGATTAATTAGTAAGAATTGTGTCAGTAAATCATTAGTATCTACAAAAAAAACTCTTACAATCGAAAAATATTTTCTGGCTTTAAATAATCTACAGAAGGTTGATAAGCTTTAAAAAAACAATTTATCAATCAATATGTAATGGTAATAGTAAGTGATGTTACTGCATCATGGAAATTCTCAGGCCGCTATTGATTGTGCTACTGTACATTGTTGTAGGAACACTGGCTAGGCTAGTGAATTATTGGAGTTTAAATTGGGCATGATAATGAGTGCCAGACATAAAGGACCTTACATTTCTGAAATTGGGAAAACATTTAACATCCTTCATATAACATAAAATGTATTACTTTTTTTCTTTTTTTTTTTTACCTTTCTCTTGCTATTGGTACAAGGCTAAATCAATTTCTTATGTTTTAGAGCAGTGATTTTCAACTGGTGTTCTGTGGCAGAATTGTTGGTGTGCCACAAAATTTGTTAAAGGTTATTATTTTCAAAAGATGTCCAAATTGTACATATCAAAATTAAAACCCCTTTAAATTGATTATATGAGTATATCATTGTTATAATAAATAAATATATATATACTATATATAAAGTGGGTGGTTGAAATGAGTTCTTACCCATGAACATTGATATGTCAAAATCATCCAAATTTGATTTCAGGAATGACTCAGAAATCTTTCATTGTGCCTGAGGACATGTAGCTCATACTGAACATATTTTTTTTATTTTTATTACATTGTATTCAATTTATACAGACATGTTTTTACTTGTGCAACAAAAATTACAAGACAATGTTAGTGTGTTGAATACTGCTTCATCCAATACATCAGCAACTAAATTCAAAACAATTATTTGTAAGTATAATGAAGATTATTTATTATTCGGTTTCATATATAGTGAAGCAAATCTACCTCATCCCACATGTATAATTTGTGACAAAACATTAGCAAATGAAGCTATGGTTCCTAACAAATTAGAGATACTTATAGTGCAAACATTTCCACTTGTTGACCACTCCAAATGACAACAAATGGCCAAGATATTTTTGATTTGATCGGTATTTACTTCAATTGTAATAACTTGCCTTGGGATTCTTGCATAAATATGTGTATAGATGGAGCCCTGTCTATGTCCACATGTGTAAAAGGATTTGTTAGAATTGTGCAAAAAAAATTAAAAAGTTATTTTTACATGCTGTTTTCTACACCAAGAAGTGCTCACATCAAAATCATTAGTGCCTGAATTACCAAAAGTCCTAGACAACATTATTAAAATGTTTAATTATATAAAAAGCAAGCCATTGCAATCAAGATTATTTGCAGAATTATCTTCTTCAATGGATGTTTCTTACATGAAGCTCTTATTGTCTATAGACATGAGATGGTTATCTCAAGTAAGAGTTCTATCAAGATTTTATAAATTAGAAGAAGTATTGACCTTTTTAAAAATGCAACATTCTAAGGTGATTTACTTTGTGATGAATTTTGGTATAATAAAGTTGCATTTCTTGCAGATTTATTTCAATGTTTGAATACTCTTAATAAGAGTATGTAAGGAAATCATAAAAATATTCTCATATCTACAGATAAAATTAATGCTTTCAGAGGAAAATTACTTCTCGAGGAGAAAAGTATTAAAAGAGAAAATGCAGTACAAATGTTTGAACTCATGAAAATGTGTAAACTGGATAAAAACCTAATTAAATAAATTTTTCAAACTTTAGAATTATTGTGTATAGATTTTGAGTTTGGCATGCCAAAAGGTATACACCATCAAACATATACTGACAAACTGCAGCAATTTTAATTCAATTTGCTTAAAATACGACCAAACAACAAACTTAAAAGAAACTATTCAAAATACTGACTCACTTTACATATTCCTGTTCCTAAGAGAAATTAAACTGATCTCAAAAATATAATTTAAAAAAATATAAGCATAACTCTGCATTATACACAATCTTTCTCACAACCATTGATCAACAATCCTTTTTGACCTTTGCACACCCTAAGGATTTTGACTTTTCTAGTTTGCATTCTGCCTGATTCCAACTGACCAATTACAGAACCATTCATCCGAGGCCCCTTTTCCTACAATAATTAAAAACATTTCCTATTTCTGATCTTTCCTGATTTTGTTCCTGCACCACATCTAGCTTGTCCTTGTGATTCCATTTGTTGCCTTCAATGATGCTCTTCCTAAATTTTATATTAACTCCAATACTGGACTGTATAACAATATCATTTATTGGGGATAATCAGAAAAAACACAAAATATTCAAATTTAATCAATATTTTATTTCACTGAATATGTTCAAAATAGGTATAATATTTATGCTGATAATTTACAGACTTTTATTAGTGACAAGAGTCCATTTTAAAAAGTTTTTTCTTTTTTGAAGCTTATGCTTAGTCCAAATTCTAAAGATCTATTTACAAGATGAGACATGCAATTTCACATGACTGTCAAAATTGTTGTACCCAACAGCATAAAATCCTATGACACAATACATCAAAAATATCAGCAGACATTCACAACTTAATATGAAGTACCTTAAAATGCACTTCTGTAGACCATAATTCTGTTGTTTATATGATGATTATGTCATCCTTAACCCAAGAATCCTGTAGTATCAGCTTACCAGTCCAATGTTTTGTCATCAAATCCCCATCAACAGTGGTGATAATTAATATGAAAATACACCAAGTAATCAAATGAACAGTGAGGGTGTTATTGGTAGTGCTGACAGTTATGGAATAATGAAATTTATCCAAGATGCCTAGTAATAGTTTATCAGGAAGCAGGTAGATCTCAGAATTTAATGGATTTATTTCACCCATCTCTTACAGGTGCTTTTATTAATAATAATAAATTCAAAACTACGAAGGAAGTATGGCCTTGTGGGCACAAAAAGTTGTATGAGCATTCATCACCATCAGTAGCCAAGAAAGAGCAAGTAAAGCTCATGTAGAATATGGCCATGTTGACTGATAAGTGCTTTGAGATCAATCATCCTGGTATTACACTTGTGCATAAGAGCAGCTATGCATGTATTCTGACAGACATTACAATGTCTTAGGATAAGAAAATTGTGAATGTGGAGCAGATGAAAATACAAAAGTACCAAAACCTGACAGGGCAAATCAGAGAAATGTTCCAAGTAGCAGTTGGTGCACTTGGGACTATTTCCAGAAATCTTTCTTCACAAGACAATTTGGGAATACCTGACATAATTAGGAGTGATCAGGTGACAGTCCTGTTTTTAGGTGCTGAAGAAAGTATTGTGTCTCCAAGCTGTGGGTAAAAGCTGAAATATATTCATCATTGGAAACATCTGGGAGTTGGAGAGGATTTCAAATAATAATTTTTATATATTTTTTTTTTTTATGAGATGATAGAAGAAAAAAAATTATCAGCCAATACGAATGTCATTCTTCTGAAAGATGGTTTTTGAAGACAATTTTCTCAATCTTTCTTTTATTCTTTTAATTGTGAGTCTTGCAAGTCTTTCAGAAAATTCTTCCAAGGCTGATTTCTATCTGAATTTCTTAAATAAGGCATTGTAAAAGTATGATGCTTTTTTCTTTTTTTTTTTTTAACTATTCTCATCAAAATGCTTCAGTAACTGCTGTTATCCAAAGGTATCTGTTGCAATTAAATTCCATAACTGTACAAATATTTTGAGCAATTTTTAAAAAATTAAATAACAAGTTTCATATTCCATATTCAGTCTCTATTCTCCTAACCAAGAAAAAAGATGATGCTGGGAACTTTTGCACACATCTAATATATTGTTCTCAATCCTTATGTTCTGTCATATTTTCTATACACCCTGGAGATTTTTAATTCAAAACAGCTATTTTTATCTCATGGTGCCTCTCTGTTTCTCCAGGGAGTTGCTGTACTCCTTCACTCCTGAGCTAATAGACTGAAACCACAATCTTCAGAAAATGAAGTAAACTTCAGTCAGTTATGTGCTATGCATGATACACATGTAGACAATCATGTATATTTCAATACATGACTGATGAGGCAGATTTTTTCTCACAGTAGGTTGCCATTTCTTTCTGCAGTAAACCAGTTGCCATCCAGGACTACAGAACCCAGTCTGTCCCACTATTTACCCAAAGCTGGGGGAGAGGAAGGGATTCATACCTTTCCCAAGGGTATTAGAATGTAAGTGAATGTAATGGATTCAAGTGGAATTTGAACATGGCTCTCTGATTCCTCAATCTGAGCTGCTATTCATTACTCAACCGTGCCTCCAAAACAAACTTACTAGCACTTATATCTAATTTTTAATCCAGAGAAAACGGAGTAGAATTTTTTAAGCTTTAAACCTGTGGTTTTTCATTTTCTAATTAAAGGTTCTCATTGAATGTATTACTGTGTTAATGGCTTGAAGTACAGGAATGAAAACAGGATAAAAACAATAACAAAAATGAGGATGCTTCATTGAAAAGGACATTTTTATAATAATGCTGATTATATTAAAAAACAGTCAATGTATGAAACATGGTTCATGAATTATATGTCATGCTTAACAATTTTCTCACCAGAAACTAAAATATTTATAAATTCTTGCTTTGAATATTTCTGCCAAATTTGGTCCAGTGTACCTGCTACATATTTAGAGATTCTTGATAAGTATTGTAACCTAGAAAAGTTCACTGACTGAGGAATAACCAAAACAGTGGTTGGAAATGAAATGGTAATCTTTATGACATCAACAAAATACAATACTCGCAAGCAGTGTTAAGTAGGTAAATCACTGCTTGTGGTGGACTACTTAGCATATTACTCCCACTTACAATAGTGTTCAATGTATTTATGAGGATTGGGACATACCCATTAGAGTTCATGGGTATGGTAGATAACAATAAAATACAAAGAAGAATCTACAATGTTATTGGTCCTGACCTGGCATCTCAGATTTAGTCACTTTCCCACTGTTAATATGTAGCTTCCCTGTGTTTTTTCTATAAACACTTTCATGGTAATTGTTCTGATGAACTTTCCTCTCTGGTACCTAGACTTTATGAATTTAAGCACAGTACTAGATTGGTTTCATCATTTTACAGTTGAAATGGATAGATGTAAAGTTCTAAGTTAATAGTTTCTTCTATTGCACTATCTTCTGACCTTTTGCTTCCCAGTCAACTTTACATTTAAATTTTTGAATATCAATATCAACCATTGTCTTCTGTCTTCTTAATTGTTTTCCTTTTATTGTCTTCTCTCCTTAATAGTAATTTTTCTTATATTCTCTAATATGCAGTAACCACTTGCATCCTAGCAGCTTTATTGACTTGCTTGGGGTGAAATGTTTTAAAAAATCCCAACCTAAGGATTATTTGGTTGGTAAATTTAGGAATCATATCTGTAATTTTTAATACCACTAATTTCATCCATCAGTCAACAGTATTTATTTTATGATAATTTAATATATAATATTAAATTGTGTCATAAGTAATTCTCATCATTTTACAGTTGAAATGGCTATATGTAACCATAAGTTATGTGCTAATAGTTTCTGCTATTTTACTTCTCACTTGTGGAACTCTCTTACGGTTTCTTGCTTTCCTGTCAAGTTTGATCTTCAAAAATTTAAATGCAATGTCAATTGTTATCTTCTGTCTTAATTCCTCTTGTACTGTTCCTGCTCCATAATAAAAATTTTTCTCATGTTCTCTAACACTCAGTAACACCTTGTGTCTTAGTGGCTTTATTGCTTTGCTTGGGGGGTGAAATGATTAAAAAAAACTATTCTTCTATAAGAAAAAAATAAATCTTTCAAACAACCATATTTTGTTGCTTTGCAAATCAAAAGAAGTTATTCAGATTTAAAGGCAAATGTCATCTATGATATTGACATTTAAAATGACTTTTTTTTCAGCTAATCTTTCTGTAAAACCATTGACACATGTGCAACAAAAGAAATAAAATAGAGAGAAGTAAAGGGAATGACAAAAGACCAGCTAAGTTTGATAGTAAACAAAAAATGGCTTTATTATAATTTTAGTGATTATAGACAATGATTAAAAAGGAAAAATATAATGGCTTACTGGCAAGAAGTTAGAAATACTTAAAAATAACTTCAGTTGCTAGGTTTTTGTGGTATAGTTTACATGTCAGGTCAGCAAATGGTAGTAAACGGATTGCTCTGAAGCAGATTTCTGCAACAACTGACTTTATCAGCCAACTTGCTTAATTTTGGCACCAACCAACGAATACAAATAACCAAATGAAAGACCTCCACTTGTAAGGTCAGCTGACCACATCAAATGACCCTGAACTTGGAGAAATTTCATTCATAAAAATAGTTTCTCTTCATACCATAAACAATGTGAAATTTTAAAATTCAACTTGGGGTCTTCAAAAGTGAAGAAGAAGAAAAAAGCATAATGAGAATGTTTTTCTTTAATAGTTCAACAATGTTGATGTAACCTAAAACTGTAGCTATATATTTGTACCTCAAAAAGTGTGTACTCAAAATTCTTAAGAACTTATAAAATGAAACTTGGTGTACATGAGTTTTGAACAAGCAGACTTACCCTGGAATTTAAATTTTCAATGTAAACAAAAAAAAAACCATTTAAGTTTCATCTTTAAACACATTTCCTGTTGTAAACCAGACTAGAAAATTTAAGAAAACCATTCATTTTTTTTAAATTTACATACAAAGCACTAATAGAATTTTTAAAAAGTGTTTACTTGATTTAATAAAACTTGATGAAGACTTGGTTTTTATACCAGAAGCATTTCAAATTCAGATTATTCAAAGTTTTCACTGCAATTTTATACTGGGAGATGTTTTCTTAAAGTTATTTATAAATAAACATTTATAAATAAACATTTATAAAATAATAAAATAGATATTCTGTAATCAGTACTCTGATCTGAAGTTCAGACAAATGAGAAATCACAAAACTCAGAGATGACCTCCAATAAGTATGATGAATTTTATTTCTGATTCCATAATTATTACTCTATTCAAATACTGAACAAATTTTGGGAAGAAATTCTGTTTACCTTGACAGGGTGTCCCATAATAATGGGACACATTTTAAATGCAAGTATCTTGGATTATATAAATGACATAGAGTACCAAATATATTTATTACCTAACTGATATAGAGGAGTTCAATATATTATTTAAGATTTGAATATTACATCCCTGAGATGGTCACCATCATGAAGAGAACATGCACAAGCTTCTACTATATATGCAATTTCTTTTGGAGTTCATGACATTATGAGGGTCCACCACCAGCAAAAGAGATATCAGATATCTGTTGGAAATAACAAAATCTTAGATAATATATTGAACTATTGTATATCAGTTATGTCATAAATATATTTGGTACTCTGTAATTTTTATAGTTCAAAATACTTGCAATGGGACACCCTGTACATTTAATTACATAATTTTACGTATATCAATAGGTAAAATTATTACCTTTATTTTAAAAACAGATTTCCTAAGATTTGAAATGTGGCAAATACCAACACAAACTTCTAAAGCTTCTTGGTGTTCAATTTCAGGAATTTAAATTTTAGGTGTAAACAAAAGAAAAGTATATTATGGTTTCATTTTTAGCTTCATCCTGTATTATAAAATCAGACAAAAAAAAACGTTAAACCAAATATCTAGTTTTCTTTCTCAAGATTTACATAAAGAACACTAATGGAGGTAATTTTTTTAAAGTGATTATTTGGTTTAGTAAGGCTTGATGAAATATGGAGGGAACAACAAGCAAAATATTGTGATAATAACAACAAAGATGAAGGCAATAGTCCACATGTAAATAATGAAAATTCAGTTATTCTACCAGTAACATTTCAAATTCAGATTATTTAAATATTTTCATTGCAATTTCACACTGGATGATTTTTTCTTAAATGTGTAAGGGTATGTTTCTTAAGACTTGAACTGTGGGAAAAGACTGATTCACATAGATCACAATGATAGGGCTTTTCTCCAGTGTGTGTTCGCATGTGTGTTTTTAGATTTGAGCTACTTGAAAACTTTGAATCACAAATATTGCAATGGAAGGATTTTTCTCCAGTGTGCATTCGCATGTGTTTCTTTAGATGTTCACTTCGCAAAAACTTTGACCCACACATCTTGCACTGATAAGGTTTTTCTCCTGTATGTATTTGCAAATGGCTTTTTAGATAAGCTTTCTGGGAGAACTTTGAGCCACAAATGTCACAGTGGAAAGGTCTTTCACTTGTATGTCTTTGCATGTGTCTTTTCAGGTATAGATTTTCTGAAAATCTTGATCCACAAATATTGCAATGGAAGGGTTTTTCACCAGTATGCTTGCGCATGTGTGATTTGAGCTGGTAATTTTCTAAATATTTTGATCCACAAATATTACACTGGAATGGTTTTTCACCAGTGTGTTTCCGTACATGTAATTTGAGGTGATAATTCTTTGAAAATTTTGATCCACAGATCTCACAAATGAATGGCTTTTCAATACGGTGTGTTCGCATATGGGCTTTGAGATCTGAAACATTAGAAAATTTGGACTTGCATATCTTACAGATGAAATGTTTTTCACTTGTGTGTTTTTGTAGATGCGACTTCAAATGTGAATTTTGGGAAAACTTTGACCCACAAATATCACAGTTGAATGGTTTTTCTCCAGTATGTATTCGCATATGTCTCTTGAGGTGTGAACTGTTGATGAATTTTGATGAACAAACCTCACACAGAAATCTTCTTTTAGTGCTGTGTGTCTGCATATGCTTTTGAAGCTGTAGTCGTTTTGAAAACAATAATCTACAAATCACACAATGGAAAGGTTTGTCACTTGTATGGATACTTGTATGATATTTGAGGTTGAATTCATCAGAAAAATTACATTTGCACATCTTACAAGGAAAGGATTTTTCTTTAACTTTTGAATTATTTGATGGGCTGGAATTTTTAGAAATTTTACATTTTCTATTTCTTTTCAAATTCATTTCTTTAGAGGCTTCCATTGTTATATATCACATAAAAAACAGTCTCACCTTAGAAGAATTGATTAAAATCTGTATCAGCATAAATATAACAAAAAGATAGTTCTAAAACTTTTACTTCAAATATTACATATTTTTGTGATCATAACATTTAATTTTGGATAACTTTTTCCACTGATTTTTAGCATGTGTTCTGGAGCTTTAATCTGACATGAATCAAGTGATGGCTTAATTAACCAATGATTATTCACATTATTTTTTGTTTTTAGTAAATCTCATTTTTTAACACAGAGAACTTCTTTATAATTTTTATCAGCAATCATTTCATAGGGTGTAAAAACTGTTGAAGCAGTTTTATTCTGTTGTCTTCTCTTTGTGAAATCTGAAAGTTAATCAGAAACAAAAAAACTGAGATTTTCAAGTGAAGAAATATAGAGAAATATTTATCTACATAGAAAATTAGATACATAAAAACTACAGGATTGCCCATACAAAGATTTAATATGTTGGTTCTTTATTGGGCAGAGTCAATTTTTTAAAAGTTTATATTAGGTGAATGTGTCTGCTACAGAGATTTCACTTTAGCTTTGGTCGACCCATATTTCAGAATGTGGACAATACCCTATGTCATGTTTTCTTTGCCGATTCATTCAGCACCAAGAAATACTCTTTTAATTATAAAATCAACCAACCAACGTTTATGATAACTTTTGTGTTTGTTCTTTTCTTCTATTGTATTTATCTTTTTTTTTTATGTTCCTATCACATCATGAAACTTAATGGACTCTGCAAAAAACACCATGACAATAAGACATAACCTACTGTTTGAATTATGAATTGAAGACTATTATGTTACTTACTGTTATATATATATATATATATATATATATATATATATATAACATTAAGGTTCACCCTGTATGAGGCCCAAGGGCCACTTGTGGTAGAGAGTTATAAGAGGCAGTTTATATGGATAAGAGGTGGGAGATAATGGTTAACCCTAGACTTGAACAAGTTAAGATTGTAGTGATCAAGGAAAGATCCTTGTAGGAGTCGGTTCCACAGAGCAGTGGTTCACAGGAAGAATGTTTGAGTGGAACTGACTTCTCACTCTTCAAAATAAAGAATTTATGTAGGTACCTTCATGAGATTGCTAAAAAGAGCATAGTCTGATGAAAAAGATGCCAAATTTGAGGAAAACAAAATTATCATCTAAATGTTTATGTTATTATTAAGAGGAAAGACCAAAGTATTTTTTAATTATTTTTAAATAATTGATTAAAAAAACCTTGTTTCTCTTTGTATCAGCGGAACTAGTAAAATAACATAAAATTTAGTGCATTTTTTTTGTATGACAGACATTAATTTGGAAAACCTTGCAAAAATAAAAATAATTGTTGGATGTTAATAAAACTTTCTGAAACTATTTACAAATGATGGAAATTATTATATGTTTTCTTTTTTTTAAAGTCATGGGAAAAATTTTTTTTTTTTTTATTTATTACCCACCCTATAACTAATTTTATGAAAACTCTAGAAATTCAATCGCATTCAGTTTAGTGATTTAAAAGCACAAGGCTTTGAGGAAAGCAAATCATGTATTTTTTTTTTAATTGGACCCTCTCCCTCAAAATCAGCTCTGAATTGTAACATACAAAACTTGATAAAACAAAGATATTATTTAATTTCAAATGTTTTTATTTGCTTTGAGTTGTTTTTATGAATATGGACAATATTTTCTGAAAGCAAAAAATTTTTTTGATGAAATATGAATTTTTAATACAATTATTTGTTATTTCTTTAATTATATTAAATTTTTACATTGAAGTTGTTAAAATATCATAAAATTAGTTAAAAGCCTCATTCAGTTTCGTAAATGTCCTTATGAGATAAATCTTTTTTTTAGCACATTGTAAATTGTATAATTTCGACTAATCAAAAGACCCACAGTAATTAAGAAATGTAATTTTTTGTTTATAATCGGACTGTAATTATAAAGTACAAAAGACCAGCAAGAATACAATTAAGTTATGTTATTTGAGTTAAGCATTATTCTCTGCTGTTAAGGCCTTTATTTTTGTGAAACATGTGCGGAGAAATTAATTTGATTTTTCAATTTCAACTGAGAAGGGTACCTACAAGTATCACTATCATCTTATGAAATTTATATGATATTATTTTTATATTAATCTCAGTTATGACATTTTTCCATAAATGAAATATCAAAATTAATAATAAAATGAATGGAAATAGAAATAACACAGTAAAATGTAATAAATGTACATAAAATTATAGTATTTTATGTACACTTCTGATAAAATTTCATAAAAAAGTTACCTATAAATTAATTAGATACCTTTCTTATGAAATTTAATCTCACTCTTAACAGTCTTATTTTAATTTCTTTATATTTTCCATAAAGCATTGTAAACATAAAGGTGAAAGCTAAGTACAAAAAAAAATTAGAGCGCAGAAAGTTTTCCTTAAAAATAACAAGGTAAATAATTTGTTCATTTAAATCTAAATAATTTTACTTCTCTCATTCCATAGAATAACTTATCCTCACGTAAGCTGTCAATACTTGATGAAATTGTCATTCATCACCTGTCAAGTGACACCAAATATTATGACCTGCTTTGTTTTATTTTCAAACTACAATTTTTCAGCACAGAAACTAAGTAATGCTGGTTTTAAAATATTTTAAATAAACATTATAATTTCTGATTTTTTAAAAAATAAGTTTTGAAAAAATTATAATTGATTTTTAAAAGAATCTCAAACTGAGATTTTCATTTTTTTTTTATAAAATGGAAAAAATGTTTTTTTAAAAAATAAAATGGAAAAAATGATTTTTTTAAAAATAAGTTTTGAAAAAATTATAATTGATTTTTAAAAGAATTTCAAACTGAGATTTTCATTTTTTTTTATAAAATGGAAAAAATGGTCGACATGATCATCTGTCAATTTTGCTGACTCAAAAAAAAAACAAGATTTTTAACCAAAACTTTTTGACATGCTAGGAACAATTAAAAAAATGTGAAATATACCCCCAATAATACTTTGATCTTTTCTCTTACTAATAACAAACATTTAGACGATACACTTTTGTTTTTGTCAAGTTTAGCATCTTTTTTCTCATGCTATGCTCTTCTATAGCAATCTCATAGAGGTACCTAAATTTATGAAATCTGAATGAAACACAAAAAAAATAGTTTTAGGTAAATTAGTGTCCCAAAATAGAAGCAATAATAAACTTTCAATGATGATACCCAAAAGAGAAATAATGATAAATTGCCCCAAAATAAGCTTTCACTATTAACTATGGGTATTATTTTTCACACCCTGTATTCGCTTCACAAGATTTTAACAAAAATGTTTCAGCTTGTATCTTGTGAAATCTGCAAAGTTTTATATTTCTGATAACAACCCTTCACATATTTTATCAAAAATCAAACAAAACTCTTCTTAATGAATTTTAGCTTCTTGCTTGTTCAGTTTTATCAAGAAAGGTTAAATGAAATACAGTTTGTGTTGGAAATACAGTCAAAAAATATTCATATAAAGAAAACATCAACACTGTGCCAGAAACTGTTTTATGCAATTGCTAGATGATGAAGAAAAAATGATTATCAAAAATAAAACATTCCAATTTTAAAGAGGACATGTTCATAAATGAAGGAATGATATATAACAACACATGGGCAAAATAAGAATATTGAGTATCTTGTGTAATTTTTATTGCATATTACTCAAATCATATGACAATATGAGAAATGATTTAAAAAATCTATTTTCACTGTCATTTATGGACAAAACATTGTCCAGATGATGAATTTCTTTAATAATGCTTAGACTGAACAAAAATTTAGTATGCATCTTGGTAATCTAAAAAACAAAGCCTGAATGTTTCAAAAGCTGGACCCAAATATTAACAATGTTCTGATGTTGTTCATATTTCCATATCTATAAAGAAATGATTCTTATTCTGAAGGAAATTAGATAACATAGGCATTAGTATACAAAAATAATGTTAACTCCAAATATTTGCTTAAAATGACCTGTTTAGGAGATACTCCAAACTGCTTGTTTTTACAACAAAACAAATTGTTCACAAATGGATAGTTTATGATATTTTGTCATTGGTGAGATGATAAGGAGTTTTGGGCTTTGGACAAAATTAGTCTCATAGAGACAGAAGAATTTTATTTTCCTAAACTGAGCTGCAGTTAAATGCCAGTGACTTTGATTTGAGAAGCCTTAAAGATTTAGGAGTTTTCAAGATTAAAAGTTTTAATGTTGCATGCATATTACTGGAGGAACAATTTTTTCACCTTCCAAATAGCATATATTTGGTAACTTCAAAAAAAGGTGATACCTAATGTTTAAAATGTTAAAAAATGAGCATACATGAGGAAAAAATAGTGAAAACTTTATTAAAAGTTCTATCATCAAAATCTTTGTTATTATTAAGACAACAGACCAAAGGATTTTTGGATTATTAAATTATATTTTCTTTAATCTTTTGTAGAACCTTTGAAATTTTCATTAAAAATTTTGTTTTTCTTGTGTCAATAATAATATCATAAATTAGCATGAGAAATTTTAGTGTCTTTTTACAGTGAAAAACTCATTGATTTGAAAATTCTTGCAAAAATTAGATAATTGTCAAATTTTGGGACTTATTGACAAATGAATTAACTTATTTTAGAAACTTTTCTTTCTTTAGAAAATCTTGGTAAAAATATTTTTTTTTTTACATCTATTAGCCCCCACTTATTTTATATAATGAAATTCAGAGAAATTCTTTTTGTAGTGCTTAATGTTATATTAGTTATAAGCACAAGTCCTTGGAGAATTTGAATCATTTTTTTTTTGTAAGACGGGACCTTCAGTTACAGAAAACTGCTCTGAAACAAAATAAAAAATGCACTATAACTAAGACATTATTTAATTAGAAAAGCCTTTAATTGCTTTAATGAATAAGATATATTATGAACACTCTTGTCTTAAAAACTTTTTTTATAAATAATGAATTTTTACAAGAATTGTTTTCAAATTTTAATTATAATAATTTATAAAGATTTAAATCTTTTAAATTTCTGCATTAATTTGTACTGGTTAGGTGATACTGTTATTAAATAAAAACTATATTTACTAATTTTAAAAATAATTTTTTTTGTGTGTATAAATGTGCCAAAGTCTGTAAATATAGACGTCCATACATGACATTACCAGAAAATAAGACATGTGACTATAGTAAATTTAAAATTTATTGTTAATTTTCTAATGTTTCCTTAACAAGCCTCTTTGTAAGTAAGACTATGAAACCTCAGTACCTAAAATTCAATAAAGTATTAGATTAATTAAAATATTTTCCTAAATTTTTAAGATTACTGAATAATTAAAAAAATTGTATAAAAAAAGGTGCTTCAGTTAAATTCAGCAAGTAATTTTTACAGTTAAGTGCCCTTTACTTAGAAAATGCCAAACATTAAGCTATCAATAAATATATCAACACCTTTTAAAAAACTCACCAGTTTTAAAAAAATTGCTTTTCTGCAATATTTTAAACTAAAAGTAAGTAATATTTGTTTTAATTTTTTTTTTTTTACAATGATGTTCACTTTGTACAAGGCCCAAGAAGCGCCAACCCAGACAAGGAGATTATGCCACAAAAAGCCGAAAGTGAAAGAGGAGGAAAAAGGAAAAGAGGAAACTGGAAACAAGGAATACACTTCTATTCCTGCACAAAACACCAAAGAGGTGAGTGAACCTGACAAAAGGCAAATATGTCTACTACTCCTATCAGTTAAATTAAATTAAACTTTAAATCAGTTAATAATAATATTCCTTATTAGTTTCCGAAAATATATTTTATTTTTGAAAGAGAATTATTTGTGTTGACAGATTTGTCAATATAGTCGATTTCAGGTATTTAAGAAAAAAAAGAAAATCCCAATCAATTTAAATTTGGTTTGAAATAAAGCAAAGTAAAATAAAATCTATTAGCAGCTAGCTTGAAATTAAAAGTAAGTAAAACCTCAAGAAAGATTATTTTTGATTTTTTAAAATGCATTTCATTTTTAAAAACCTTATCACTTTTTTTTTTTTATAGGTACTTACAAAATCCAATTGAATTCAAGTCTTAAATTTACTAAATAACTGAAACATCTCTAAAGACAAATATTGGATTTTTAAGAGAGGTTTTTTTTAATTTGTTTACATGTTTCGTCTGTAGAGTCTGTAACGACAGTCGATCTGTAGTGTGCGAACGTGCCTATGTTTTAAAAAATGCCTAAAAGTTTTATTTACATACGGAAATTATTTTTACTTTTACTGTGGATTTAGTGTTTCCGTCTTTTGCTTCTAACATTAAATTGTGGCGAAAATAACAAACCTGTTTGATACAGTGGTACAGTAAAAGTTATGTACAACAGTACAACCGAAAACTTTCCCATCTTTAAGAGAAAAGTCCGTACATCAGACAAATAAGGTTGCTGAAATGTTCTTAGTCCAAAACTCACTTCTCAAATTGTACATGTTATTATTGATGATTTTGTCTTCATTAATGATGTTTCTTTATTAAAGTACACATTTTTTAGTAAGTGGACTGTGCCGAGAACTATATGTCAAAATTCCTGGTAAGTGGTACACGATGTCTCTTAGTCTTAGATATTTTTTCCGGTTTGTATTTCCAACACAGGAGAACGGTTTCATTTTCAAGAAAAAAAATTCTAAAAATAAATAACAACAACAACAACAATGTAAAATGGATTCTTAATTCCTCTTCTTACCTCAGATTTCAAGGGGGTGGGATTCTTTCTTTATCTTCCAAAAACCAAAACCTAACAGTAAACTCCAATATTCTCACTTTGGAAAACAAATTTCTGTAAAATAATACAATAGGTGAACCCCTGCTGAATCATTGTCTAGCCTTTTTTGAGAAAATCTCTTTCTTATTTGATGAAATAAACAAAACTAAAGAAACATACCACTGCACAAATAATGCTAAGATAAAAAAATGAATGGAGGGAACAGACGGTGTAGAATAATATTTGTTCCTCGACAATCAATCTTCAATAAGAAAGATTTTTTATTTTTCTTCCTTTGATGTTGTAACTCTTAGGTACCGCCACGGACTTAAAATAACCAAAGAACGCGCTGTAAATAATTTTAGAATTTTTTGAAGTTAAATTTTGGTTCTCTTTTAAACGCTCTAATCTCTATTAAAAGAAAAAAATCCCTATACTTATAAATAAAGTTTTTAGCATTTAAAAAAACAAAAAAAAAACATTGGCACATTCGTCATCGAATCGCCATTACAGACGAAAAATGTAAAGAAATTTTAAAACCTTTTAAAAACCCATTATTTATCCTCGAGATATGTTTCGAAGTCTTTTAGTAAATTTCTAAGAGTTAATTAACTGGATTTTGTAAATGTAACAAATGTTTATAATTTTTACGGTCTTTTGAACAGAAGTAGAAGTTTTTTTTATCCTATCTTTACTACTGTTTTACTTTTGTTTAAGATTAAGTTTAAGTTTGGGTTTCTGGTTCCTTACACTGTTTTCTCTTTCACTCCCAGAAGCCCCTTGCGTTTTAGTGTCATTATCGCTTTACTTGGGTTGCGTTGAATTGATTTAAAAAAAATAATAAAATAATGATGATGATGTTTATTTACGCACAGCAGCCTGTTGGCTCAAAAGTTAAACACAAACTGTAAATAATGACACAACTGGCTTAAAAAGCGCGCATAAAAGTAAAAATAAAATTAAAGGAACACCAGCAGTGCAATTACCAAGAAATTGGTATAATGCTTAAAACATTATAACCAATAGTTTAAGAATATCATTTTTAAAAAATTCTATCTATATGTTTTTTAGATTGAAACATTTTATTTTTATGCATGATAGAAGTAGTTATTTTTTTTAGTTCAATGATACTTTTAGTTTTAAAAGTTTTATTGCCTTTATTTTTTTTAAATTTTCTTACATATTCCATGCCTTAAAAAAAAAGTTATAATTGCACTTATTGTGATTGTTTTAAAATAATTCTGAATTTAAGAAAATGTATTAAAAATAAAATGAAGGCGCTACTACTAACAAATATTGATAGAGTATTGAATTGATAATAAACTGATTACAGTCACTAGGCTTTCTTAATTATTGAATATTGATTGTCAACTAAGCGATGCCTTTGTTTTTATTTTGTCTATGAAATTATAATCCTATATGACCAAAAGTTTATGAATACAATTTTTTATTCGATATGCTTTTATGAAACTTAGTAGAATGTTCAAAAGCAAGAAATGAGAATTATTTCCTTTTTGTACATCCATACAGAGAAACAGCTGCTAAAAGGAAAAGAAGAAGCAAAAAAAATAATTGAAAAAAAGATTCACACTCGAAAATGGCATTAAACTTTACATTTTTTTAAATCTTCAAACATGTCTTTATTTAATAAAATAAACTCTTTTGACAAATAGCAAAAATTTCAAAATTGCACAGAAATCTTTTTGAAAAATAAATATGAAGTATATATAGTTTTTTGTTTTTTTTTTCTTCTGCCCAATCTCAAAGAAAATGTGTCTTGTTACACATTGCAAGTACCAATTCTGGAGAGAAAAAAAAATAAATAAAAAACGTTTCTTGCTTATTTTTTTTTATTTTTTTTGAGTTTTTTTTTTATTGAATTATTTTTGGTAAGATTTTGCGACGAATTTTAGTAGATTTGCGTATTTTTACTGAAACGTCTTCAGGGATTTTTCTTTAAATAACTGTAAATAAATTTGATGTCCCCTCCAAATTAAAAAGTATATACGGCATATCAAAAAGGGGCTGAAACAGACCCCAAATAATATTTCCACAAAGTCTTATAATAAAATAAGGTATTCATTATGAAATTCATTTATTAATGAATAAGTATGTCGGGTCGACCGGAAGTTTCCTTCTGAAGAGACCAGAGTAGAATGACCAAAATCAGTTATTTCCGCATAAAACTCCAAATGGTGCTTCCAGTAGCGTTGAAAATATTCAAAATATCATACAAATTATTAATCAACCACTGACAGCGTTTCCCTCGACTTTTTGAGAGACATTTTTTGTGAGCCAGCACCTGTTTAAATGGAAGCTATAAATACAGACCATAAGCCAAACAAGGGCAGTTGATGAGGCATTGTCAACTCAACCGATTTACTAATCCACTGAAACATTTCACGCTTCCCTGATGTAGATTCAACAATGAATCCAAGATATGAATTTTTCCCTTTTCAAGGGAAAACCTCATTGTGTGTCTTGTCTTTTCCATTTTCATGGATTTAATTAACACATCTGAACGTGTCTCTTTGTACCTTTCCATTTTCAGGGGTTTATTTAAATACGTCTAAATGTGCGTACGTAACTTTTCCCCTTCAAAAGCTTTTTATTAAAGGCACCTAAATGTGTGTTATCTTTTCTCTTTCAAATGTGTATATGTGAACTTACCGTTCTTTTCAATGGTCTTATTGTATTCACTACCTGATATATAAAATACCCCAATGAACTGTTATTTGTTGATGAACAAATAATTATTTTCTTGTTCGTTTTAAATTCCCTTGTTTAAATGCCTTGCTTAATCATTGTGTTGTACGTTGGACAGCACCCAGAATAATTAATAATCGCTGCCGCTATCTTATACGAGTTAGCCACAAGAACTAAACATCTTCCAAAAACAAAACAAAAAAAAAAAACCATCAATTTTGGTGGTATTTGGAACTCCATTGATTTGTGAGTACGAAATAGTAATAACTCCCTTCACCAACTCTTTTCTAATTCGGACGACTGAGGAAAAAGAAAGCAAAGGCTATGTGAAATTTTCTTTGAGATCACTGAAAATTGACCGGTAAGCTGAAATTGTGGAGGAAAGAAATTTGCGAGCCTATACAAAATTGTTTTTGCACCAATGAAAACCCTGCCTTCAAAGAAATTAGTTGTTGAGTTAAGAAGAAAAAGAGTAGCGAGCCTATGCGAAATTTCTTTTGATATAAAATGAGGAGAAAAATTAAATTAATAAGAGAAGATTGTCTAAAGTCATGTGAAGGGTTTTGTTTCAGTTCCTCGTGACCAACATTGAAGCTAGTGTAGAATTAATTGCCAATTATATGATTGGTCCCTAACCAAGCATACGGCACTTTAATGACTTTTCTCTCTATAATCCTAGAAAGCTAAATATTTCAAACAGTGGCGACTCCAGGGGTTGAGCTTGTCAGGCTCAGCCCAAGTCGGTCAACATTCAAGTATATGTATTTCAAAGCAACAAAAATTTTTCACAGGGCGTCGTTTTCATTCATGACTTCAGCTGGAGTCAAAATTAATTGTTTTAACTTCATGCCTCAAAATATTGACTGAAATATATTTCGTTGTTTTTGTTCATAATAAAGATGAAAGAAAGAAAAAACAAAGACAGTATGTAAAAATAGAATTCATTAAAATTAATGTGGCTGACAGACTGGAGACACACTTAATAGGCAATGCATTTCTTGCATTAATATTATAAATATTTTTTTTTAAATCTCTAACAATTTGTATGTCCAATTTTTCAAAGAACACATTTTATTTTAATTTATTCTTTTCAAATGTCCATTTTAAATAATTTATTCCGTACAGTATAAGTTTTTTTATTTTTTTTTTATTTGCGGAATGTATCAATTGAAATGAGGCAAATTAAATTTAGCCTAACTTAAAGTTGGAGAAAATCAAAGAAAGTGGCAGCCTTAACTCGTCAACTGGAGGGTTGGGGTCAGGAGTGTGACTGGGTTAGTGTTGAGGAAATATGATATCAGTCAATTATTCCTATCTCTATCATCAGTGACTTGATAACCAGGCTATAAAACAATAAAAAATGGAAAGGGAGCAATAAACAGATAAGCATCTCCTCACTATGTTTTCTTACATGTCTGGAAAATGGTTTTAAAATATGTTTATTTTTATAGAATTATTACAATTAATATTAAAGTAGAATGTCTCTTGTAGGTAATTGAGGTGACGCTTGTGAGCATAGGAGTCTGATCTCGAAGATGGGTGAGTTGATTGTGTACTGGCATCGCGTTGAAGCTTTCGTCAACTCGGTTGAATGAGAAATTGCCGTGAACTATTTTGAGGGTCGCAGAGAAATCGCTATGAACTGTCTTGAGGGTCGCGGAGCAGGTTCTTTTAAGTAATCAGGGTAAGTACATGACTCGGCATTTTTGTAGCGTTCACATTCAGTAGACATATTTTGATGTAGGGTGCATGAGAAACGTTGAATTTGAAGCAGAGAATGAAGTATATATAGTTTTTTGTTTTTTTTTTCTTCTGCCCAATCTCAAAGAAAATGTGTCTTGTTACACATTGCAAGTACCAATTCTGGAGAGAAAAAAAAATAAATAAAAAACGTTTCTTGCTTATTTTTTTTTATTTTTTTTGAGTTTTTTTTTTATTGAATTATTTTTGGTAAGATTTTGCGACGAATTTTAGTAGATTTGCGTATATTTTACTGAAACGTCTTCAGGGATTTTTCTTTAAATAACTGTAAATAAATTTGATGTCCCCTCCAAATTAAAAAGTATATACGGCATATCAAAAAGGGGCTGAAACAGACCCCAAATAATATTTCCACAAAGTCTTATAATAAAATAAGGTATTCATTATGAAATTCATTTATTAATGATATTCAAAAATTCAAATGAAAATGTTATTTCGTTAAGTGACGAAAAACAGACAACTAAAAGGACTTGGACAGATATGAAAAATTAAAAAAACACCCACGAGCGTCCGACGGAACCTTCTTGGCCTGCGATAATAAAATTTTGTTATCAGGTATTTGTGCCGAAAGAAAATGAATGTGTTTTCTTTCTTTCTTCGATGCGACAGACCGACTGGAACTTTGGAGATGTTTTTTTTTGAGACCGTGTCAAGAAGACCACACATTCTGATAATTAGCGATAAAATACCTGACGTAAACCACGTGTAGAGCAAGAGTTATGACCGCCATTGTCATATTGTCCCGTTCGCGGCTGGAGAAATGATAAACCATTAAGGGGAAGAAAAGGGAAAGGGAAGAGATAATATTTTTAAGCAAGATATTTTTTTTTCTTCCTGAAACAAAGCCGCAGATTCGTCCACGCCCGACTAAGACATCATTGGTCGAGTGGTGATCACGTGATGCACGAGGGAGGCTGTTGCCGCCCATCTGGAGGATGAGTAAGAGAGGTTGCCAGGAAGATGTGGGGAGGGCAGTTCACGCCCCTCTGAAGTATGATGAGAAGGTGGGATTGAGGAACGTTTCCCAAAAATGGAAAAAGGTGGAAATTCCTAACCAGAGAGGTGGATATGTATTTAGAATTATCGAGGAACCCCCCGGCGCCGACAAACTCACCCCGGTTTTGGTCGGCGCCCATATAAACGAAGCCACAACGAGCAGAAATGAGTCGAGTCCCAGCAGTTCCCAGAGTCAGTCTCCGGTTGAGGCAAGCCTCGCAGATAGCTGACCAGGATTCGCACATTTTCCGGACCCATCTCTTCAAACCAAGAACAATTATTTTGAAGAGCGACTTAGATCCAGATCACCGAAATAAGTTTTTCTTTTGACTTTCGTCCAAAGACCCACGGAAACACCAATTCCTTAAAGAGCAGACGACTTGAAGTGTTAAAACTTGCCTAGCGGAAAACGACGTGTCACAATCCATAGAACGGGTCGGGAGATAGATGCAGTTCTATGTAACGAACAACTAGACATAAAGTTTGTTACCTTTTTCTTTGATACTTTGAACTTTTGAGTTTTCATTTTATTGCCTTTTATGCGTATTTTTGTGGTATCACCCCCGTCGGACTCGGTTTGCAGTACGGCCCCGATGACTGATTGATTTCCTCTGCCTAGATCAATTCACAACGTGGGTAGGCAGACTGGGAATCAAAGTAGGACGTCACAGTTGGTGCCGTGGTAGACTGGGATAGAACGACACGGTTGGCGCTGCGACCAGGGGATGACGTCACAGTTACCAAAAGTTCTATTCTAATGGTTTTATTTTCTCGCACTTCTCGCCAATGGAACTCTGTTCCAACTTCTTGATTTCTTGTCAACTACAAAAATTTAAAACAAACAACAATCGTCATCTGCTTATTTTTATTGTCCTTTCTCTTCAGTTTCCTTCGCACTGCCGCCATGTTACATTTAAGTCTTGGAAAACAGGACAGACACAGGTTTGAGATAGAGCTGACACAAAACATGACTAGCCTTTATTGGGTACTGGAAGAAGAGAGAGACAAGGAGTTAGGGAGAAAGGGGACGTATCGGGGAGCGACAATCACGTTCCTTAACGTCGATTAGGGAGCATAAACAATGTAACAACTTCCATCTTAGTGGCTTTATCACCTTTCTCGTGGTGAAATGATTAAATTTCATCAAATATTTTCTTGTTTTAGAAATTTAATTAAATTTCATATCTTGAGGAAAGCGTTAATTATCGTACCATGTACCTAATCAAAGCTATGATCTGTTGTCTTCGGGTAGGACAGGGCATATGCTGAAGCGTACCTGATCCCAGAAGATCAATTTCCTAGGCAATGCTTCTTCATTGAACTAAAATAGAGAATGGTTATGGTTCTTTCAGATTCCTTTGCAGCAGAGGCTTCAATGACACTGGGCAATTTCTAAACTCACCCACATCCAAAAGTGTGTGAGACAGAACATTAAAGTTTAATGTTCTGTTTAATGAAACCAATGGCAATGTTTAGCCTTTTGTGCTCCATCCCACCAAAAAAATAAATGGCGTATCAAAAGGACTATTCTTCTCTTGACACTGCTAGTTGCGCTACACTTTTTAGTTTTTTGTAATGTTTATTGTTTACTGTTTTTAAAAACAATTATTAGAATTCTAATAAAACACAACATAATGAAAGTAGATTTATTCTTGAAAATGAAAATTAACAAGATAAACATTTATTTAATTTATTGAATAAAAAATTGGGATACTTTTTTTGTGAGTCACTTTTTAAAAACTAATTTTCCAACTTTTCACAAATACAGATGTGTAAAAAATATAACAAAGATTCATTTTTAGCAGACTGAAAAAAAAGGAAAAAAAATTAATAAAAAACAATTTAAAACATTCAAAATACCACATCTAACCAAAATCAAATTAAAAGGTGGCAACAGATGAAATGAAACCGTAAACCACACGTACTAAAATTGTTTTCTTATTGCATTCTAGTTGGTTACTTACAATTTTGCAATTTCAACAAAAATTTTGAATAAGATTTCTTTTTCAAATTTATTTCTTTAAGGTAAATAATAGATCTTTGGGAAGTAAATATAATAAATATCGTATTATACTTGGTTGACAGTGTAAAAAAAGTATAAACATTGCCGAGGGATTCAAGGCTGACATAACCCTCTACACACTGCTTTTTGTTTTTTTTTCTTTTTCTGTCGGACACAAAGACATTCATTACTTAATTGATTTTGTGTACAGTAATATTTGCCCTCGTAGTGTGGCAAATTAGTGTATTTGAGTAGATAGGGCACTAAGTGAATGCAGATGTACCTTGTCACTTGAGATTCTATCCCCGAGGCATTCTTCCATTGCAGCGACAACTAGATAAATCTAGCCTTGACCTATATGCATTGGACTCCATCAAAAATCTTACCATCTGTTACATTTATTTAACTTCGTCGGGAGGCTAATCTCAAACAACTAACTAAACAACTTTATGAAAAAAATATCGTAAGAATGCGGAATTTTAGGATGATAACCGCCATATTAACATTTTTCAATTTCTTTGTGATACATTTGATTGATAATTTCGATCTCATGAAGCAAACCTTACCCAATTGCTTAGAAACAGAACTCTTGAAAATGCCTGAGTAGTCAGGTTTAATTTGCACGAAGAACTGGGTTTATCTATCACCGCCAAGGCACGTTGCGAATGTATCATCGGTTTTTTTTTTTTGTATTGTCATATTTTAAAGAAAAATTACTCGTGAATAGAAATAGCAAGCTGATTTTTTCTTCTTAATATTAAACTGTATTTTTAAAAAAATATAATTACTTTTTTCATGGTATCGGAATTTTTAAAGCAACGGTCAGTAAAGGGAATTTATAAAAAAAAGGTAAGTTGATGGTTTTTTTTTTTTTTCCATGTCTCAACAAGGAAGAAAGTGAAAGAAAATATTTTAATTTATAATTACTTTACGTAGAAAGTGTTGGTTCTTTCTTTGTGTACATATTCTATTTTTAATTCGGGTGTTTTGCTGTTATATAATTTCACCTAAAATTTCAATATGTTATTTTTAATTTTAATTATGTCTGAAAATTCACAGGAGACAAAAACACGGGTACAGACTTTTTTAGTCACGACTTACCCAATTTTTTAATCTAATTTTCTCTCATCCCTTTTTTTAAACAAGACAAAATGTTGAAATATTTAAAAAAAAAAAAACAAAGAAGTAATTTTTTTCTTCGAGCTTATGTTTTATTTCTATCATTCTTGAATACATTTACCGACCCATCGTAGTTAAGTTAATGCACAATTAATTCCATCACTATGGAAAAACAGATTTTTTTTTTAGAATTTTCGTTTGAATTATGCGTTACAGTCGAACTATTTTCCACATCTTTGTTGTTATTATCATGACTTTTTCGGCCAATATGTATGTCGATCCAGGTAATCTCCAGGAAATGTTGATGAATTGGAACCCTTTTTTAAATTTCTGACAGGAATAATCATTGGTTTGTGAATTTTAGTGGCATTGTAATTGTGAATTCAATTCAGACTCGGACAAAACAATGGAAAACAGGGGGAGCAATAATTAAGCAGTACTATTTAAAAAAAAAATACAAGGCGAGATATCCCTAGAGACATGGACAATGGACAATCAAGGATTCAGTTTTAAAATTTCCAAAACCACCCAGGCTTATGAAGGCCGGATATCACAATTATTACTTCAATTTCTTTTATAATGTTTAAATTTAATAAACAAGCATTATCACTAAATTTTAGTGATAATGCTTGTTTATTAAATCTTTGCCGATACTTACTTTTAGTGACTAAAAGTATCGCCAAAGATTTGCTAAAAAAGTAAAAACGAAATGAACATGAGACATATGATGAAAAAATGCCCCAAACTTAAAACTATGTTTTATCGCCATACCTTATTTTATTAATTTTTAAGAGGAAAGACGAAAGGATTTTTTGATTATTAAATTATATTTTTTTAAATCTTTTTTAGAACGTTCGAGACTGGTTATAAATCCGTTTTCTTGCTTCAGCGGGTGGCGGGATTATCATAAATTATCGTCTTTTCTTAGGTGAAAAACATTGATTTGAAAATTTTTGCAAAAATCAAATAATTGTCGGATTTTAATGAAACTTTCAAGAATTATTCACAATTGAATTAAATTATTTTAGAAATATTCCTATCTTAGGAGATCTTGGTAAAAACATTTTTTGCATACGCCCCACCCCATCACCACCACTATTGTAATTTATTTTATGAAATTTCGAGAAAAATTCATTTTTGTATGGCTTAGTTAAAAAAGTTTATATTGGTTATAAGCAGAACTCACTTATTATTAATTTTTTTTTTTTTTCGGTTAAACAGTTACCATAAATTTTAATTAAAATAATTTATAAACTTTTAAATCTTGTAAAATTCTGTATTAATTTGTATCAGTTAGGTGATTCATATTTACTAATCAAAAATGTAAAAGCTTACTACAATTCAGTGACCACCAGTATTTTAAAAGGAATTTTGAGTTTTTTGTGTGCGTGTATAAACGTGTTTTTGTAAATATGGACATCCATACACGACATTATCAAATAAGAGCAATGATTATATAATAAATTTAAAACCAAAGTACATAAAATTCAATAAAACGTATTACACTCAGAGATTTTTTTTTTTTTCCTAAATTTTTAAGATTACTGGTTAGTTGAAAATTATATAAAATGCCACTCATGTTATATTCCTCAAGTAATGCCCCCCCCCCACAGAAAAAAAATTAGATAAACTTACTGCTGTCAATCAAGATTTCAAGATCTAATCAAAACACCTACCTCTGTTTTAAAAAATGCATTTCTATATTTTAAACTAAAAGTAATATTTGTTTCAAATTAGATTAATTAAACTTTAAATTAGCTAATAATCCTCAAATAAAGTTTCAGAAAAGTATATTTCATTTTTGGAAGATTTTTTTTAATAAAGAAACTTGCATTGTGATGACAAATGGCTAAAAATGGTGCTAAAATTAGCAAATTTTACAATTTCAAACAAAAACTCTTTCCAGTCAATTTAAATTAGATTTCTTATTGAAACGATTAAATTTAATTTATTAGCTTGAAATTAAAACTAAAATAAAAGCTTTAAGAATAACATTTTATTTTTAAAAATTCATTTTAAAACTTAGGTATTGCATTTCTGTGGAGTTCCCTACTTTTAGATAACACCTTGCATTTCTTAAATTCAATGTATTTTCAAGTGACTTGGTAGAAAATGAAAAATAATTTTCCAAAATATATATTTAAATTTGTTTTTTTTTTTTTTGTTTTTTTAAATTAATTTCTTGTATATAAACTGATAAATCTGAATTAGAATTATGTATCTACTAGAGAAGCGGTTAGACAAATTACCATTTTTATAAACCTGTTGGAACCTGCCACTTTAAACACTATTGTTGGCCCTTTTGGGTAAATTTGACTATTTCAGTACCAACTGTGTAACAACAAATTGGAAGTGAAGAGGAGCAGCAAATAGCTAATACAAAGTTTCTCAGATGTACAGATTTATTCTACATTATTTACATCATTCGGACTATTGTCCTCATCTTTGTCGCAATATTTATTACAACGTTTTGGCCGTTGTACACTCTGGCCTTCTTCAGGTGGTTGGAATGTTGAATTGAACCCTTTATTTCGCTCACTGGTGTAGTCTGTTCTAGTTCCACGTGCCATGTTTAATGGATGTCAATTATCAGTTATCTACTGTTAATTTCCCTCTGAAAGTTCTCCTTAAGGACACATGGCACAGTGGATAAAGACGTTAGTTAAGATCCAGTGACAGGACCCAAAGAGTGTGAGTTCAATACCGAGCTAAGGCAGTGGAGAACTTAATTAATGAATCACTAGATAATTATGAGAGTGATCCCAACTGAGTGCTCCATATTTGTAACCTTGTGTTACATCTAAGCTATGCTGAGTAAATATAAACAAGAGAGTAGCCATTAGATTTGCACTATTTCTGAGAGTATGGAACATTATTATATGGAATACTATGTTTCAATTTTTTTTACAGATCCTAAAATTGAGACATCTGCTTAATTGTTTGAGATTGAGATATCAACAATATTATTTATTCAGTTATGTTTTTCATTCATTATTTCGTTACTGCTATGCATCATTAAACTTTCTTTTTTTCCTTTTTTTTTTTTGTTGTTGACAGACTAAAAATAAATTATTTTGGAGAACATTTGTTTATATTATTTGAGTAAATGCTTTTTCTTTTTACTTTTCAGATGAACAACAATCAGCTTCTTTATATATTTGATAGTTTGTAATGGAACTACCTTTTATAATAAATATTCAGAGCCTTCTAAAAGATAAATACATGTAAAAAAAAAAAATTCTGCAGAAAATAGAAGTTATATTTTATCATCTTAAAATCAACAAAATACAGTACAGATCACCTAAATATAAAAAAAAAAAAAATTAGGACAAGAAATTATCATCCATATTGTCTCAGCAGACATTTTTGCTTGTATCATCAGCGACTAAGAATCAACAGGACATGGAAGCAACTGAAGCAATAAAATTCCCCACCACCAAAACTGATTCTGATCATGCAGAAAATTCTTTTTCGAAACAGAATGTCCAGATATCCACAAAGGAAAAACTATTTCGTTGTGATCCATGTCATTGTAGTTTCTCTGATAACTCCAACCTGAAATACCACAAATCTATACACAAAAGTGAGAAACCATTCCACTGTGAGGTTTGCAAGTTAATGTTTTCAAAACGTGCATATCTTACACAACACAGTCGAATACACACTGAGGATAAATGTTATTTCTGTGCCATTTGTGGAACAAAGTTTTCTCAGAGATCAAGTCTTAAAAGCCATGTGCTAATCCACACTGGGGAAAAACCATTTCACTGTGAGATCTGTGAATCAAAGTTTACTCAAAATTCAAATCTCAAAGCTCACATGAGACTGCACACTGGAGAAAAGCCCTTTCATTGTCAAATTTGTTCATCAAAATTTGCACAAAGTTCACATCTCCGAAGACATATGAGGACGCACACTGGTGAAAGACCCTTCTCTTGTGAGATATGTGAAACAAAATTTCCAACAAGCTCAAGTGTTAAGAGTCACATGCGAACTCACACTGGTGAAAAACTGTACAGTTGTGAAGTTTGTGGTGCAAGGTTTTCTCAAAGTTCAGTTCTTAAAACACATATACGGTCACATACTGGAGAAAAACCCTTCAAATGTGAGATCTGTGGGTCAAAATTTGCACAAAATTCACACCTTCAAAGGCACATACTAATACACACGGGAGAAAGACGTTTCCAGTGCGAAATTTGTGAGTCAAAGTTTTCTTTGGGTTCTCATCTTAAAACACACATGCGGATTCATACAGGTGAAAAGCCTTTTCACTGTGAGATTTGTGGGTTAAAATTTACTCAGAGTTCTCATCTTAAGAGGCATGTTGGATATAGACACAGCTAAATAAAAAATAAATAGGCATATCAGATTTAGATACAGCTAAAAAATCATTTTCACTTTAAGTTATTTTTAGGAGGTTTTATTCTATTGCAAATTTTTTAAAACTGACTTCAAATAATTTTATGTATCACAATACTTATAAAAATATTTTAAAATATTTCATTCATATTTTTTTGATGCAACTTAACATTTTGCTTGTAAATCCAATTCTGAAACCTTTTATAGGAAAACTATGTGGCATTTTTAACTATTATAAAAGTAACAAGATTGTATACTCCCATTTAAGCACAATATTCAGATACAAAACATAGTAGTCATGAACTTACAGTAATCTAAATGAGAAGCATGTGCTTAAAAGGCAGTATACAACCTTGCTTAATTGATGACATTTGTGGCCAAGTCAGTTAAATGCACACCATATCTAATGACTTTCTCTTGCAAAGGGGGTTTGAATCCTGCTGAAGATTGTATTTTTCTTTAATAAGATTTCTTGTATATTCAGGCTGATAGACAAAAATAAGATACTTTTTAAAATATAAATGGAGCATCTCCTCAAATATGGGTATCCACTAAAAATAAGATTTAAAGTGATAAAAATGTTGGATTAATAGATAAAAAAAATCCATTGCTTCTTATATATAGTTTTAAGACATGCTATATTTATGGATGAAAGTAGATCCAGGATAGTGTGTAAATATAAAAGTGGACACTAGGGTTAACACCGAGTGATGACTGTTTCATGCTTGGAAGCAATCTTCAGAACATGAAGATTGTGGTCAAGTATGAAACAGACTGTCGCCAATCAGCATTGATCTCAGCATTTGCTTATATATAAAAGTAAATGTGTTCATATATAAATGAGGCAAGATTTATTTCAATAGCATTACAGAAGCAAAATAATGTATTTCTTTGTTCCTACTTACTCCACACCACATTGTTAGAAAAAAACAATAAGAATGGAAAATATAAATAAAAATACGTATAATCTGGGGAGGAGGAAATACAGTTCAATCATTCAATATAAGCATTACATCTGATTATGACATTTGTATCACTTAATAACATTTTTGACATAATTAAGGTAGAAGAATAAAGTAATGATTTTGAAATATCTTGAAAATCTGGTTAAATTTTTAAAAATCTTTATAGAAAGTTGTTAGCATGAATATTTTTCCCATTACACACCAGAAACTATGTCATTTATCATGGATTTTAGTGTTTCACTCCATTCCACAATATAATTTTCTAAAACTTTTCAGTTTTGACCAAATCCATCCATTTTATTTGTTTTGTATTTTATCAAGCAAAATAATTTTAATTTCTCAGGGAATGGAATTGTCGTTAAAATCATGAAAATTATTCAAAATTAAGTGTAATTTTACCAAAGCTTCAGAAGATATATTGCAGTAAAATATTTCTACTAATGTTTTTAATGAGAAAACCTCTTAATAAGTTTGCTCAGTAAGAGCAGAAATTTTATTAAATTTTAATCAGTTGAATTTCTGTAAACTTTCAAAAGTGTAGGTGCAACAAGCAGTTACATTCTGTTTCTATTTATTTAAAAAAAAACAGTTAACAATTGAAAACAGGTTTTCAAACATTTGTCTTCATTTCTGTATATTTGATGAAAATCAATTTTTATATCATAACATTTTCCTCATTGGCCTAATAGCATAATGGCTATGAAAATTCTATATATGATACAAATGAATTTTTTGTTCATATGAGACAATCTCACAAAAATCTGTGAGAATACCTTGTGTGTGTGTGTATATAGTTATTTAGCATAATGCTGACTTTTGTGTAATTTAGTAGAAAATTCTTATCTCAATGTATAAATCAAAAGTACTTATGAAAAATGAATTAATAAAAGCTACTCAACAGAACAGTGCAATGAATAATATAGATAAAATTATAACATGTGAACCACTATGGAAGCAAAGAACTGATATAACTATATTTCAACTAAATTCATAGAAATTCCATGGCCTATCTTTACAAATTAATAGGTGAACACAAAGTACTTCTACTTTTAATAATACCATAAAAGACCGTATTATTTCCACATTTAGACAATAGTTCGAATGTTTTTTATGTTATAGCAACTTGACACAGAAATTTCATGGTGCATCTTTGCTTTTTAGGAATTAAACACAAAGTAATTTGTATATTTGAATGATTCAGAAAGAGAATCATTAAAATTTTAAATAGTTGATTATATTTTTTTTAATCACTTCACACCAAGCAAGGTGATAAAGCCACTAAAATGCAAGGGGTTACTAAGAATGAAAGAGTCTGAGAAAAAAAAATTATTATTAAAGAGAGAAGACAATAAAAAAAAAACAGGATTCAAGAAGACAGATAATGATGACATTGTATTTAAATTTTTGAAAATCCAAGTTGATGAGAAAGCAAGAACCCCAAAGAGAGTTCCACAAGCAAGAAACGCTTATAAATAAATATTTTTTATTTACAAGATTATTTACAAATTTATAAACTTGATAAAAATCAGCTTTTCAAGAATTTCATAAAAATTATGGAAATAATCTTCTCTCTCCCTTCTGATAATTTAGTATTTCTGGCCTTTGAAAAAGTACCAAAAGTGTCTCTGGTTCAATTATGTTGTCATAAAAGCTTGTCCAAATAATGTGAATATTTTTTTTTTCTTATATATACTTATTTAAAAGCTTTCATGTGAAATTGCTTCTCATTTATATCATAATTATTTGCAAGTATTAGTGTGTTCAGAAAGTAATTATGTATTTCACTGCTATAAATTATGAGTCAACCAATTAAGAACAAAACTGTCTAAAATTAGTTTATTACATGTTCAATCCAATAGTGTGTCATTTATCATGGATTTTAGAGTTTTACTCCATGGAGGATTATAACTTTAAAAAGCAACATATTCACTGTTGCTTACTGTATGCATTTTGAAAGGGTAGAACTGTTACAGAGGGATTTTAAAAAATTCTGCAGCGTATGCAGGTTCCCGAAAGGCCCATATATGTTATTTGTGGTTCAAAATGGTTAAAAATGGTGACTGTGACTAAGCCTTGCTCTGAAAGACTATTCTGAATGAAGAACCCTTGAAAGAGACTAATGAATTTGATTCACATAAAAGCCCCAGTGATTGGGAAAATTTGCTTGAGAACTTAACATCCACCATTGGCAACTTTCCATTTTACATTGCACTGTTACAGGTGATGAAAAATGTGTTTTGCAAGAAAAATTAAGAAACTGAAATAGCATTTAATGCAAAATGAGAAATCTGTGAAAACACCAAAATCTGGAATCTGTCTACAAAAGTCTTTGCTTTGTGTCTGGTAAAATATGAAATGTGTTGTCCGTTATGAGCTACTGGAACATAGAAGGACCATCACTGGAGATGTTTATTGCCAGCAACTTGATCAGGTAAACCAAGCATAATGTCAAGTGTCCTGCTTTGGTAAAGAGAAAAAGACAGTTATTCTCCAGCATGAAAATGCAAGAGCACACTGAAAAACAAACACAAGAAAACATAAGCTTGTAAGGATAAGAGATTATTCCATACTCACCAGGTTTTGTGCCTACAGATTTTCATTTGTTTCAATTGCTAGAACATTTCTCATGAGGGGCAGAACATTCAGAAACAAATAAGTTGAAAACTGTCTTTCAAACTTTTTCTTCAGGGAAAGCCCCCGATTGCTTTAAACATAAAATTTGCATTCCAGTGGGCTTGCAGTCATTGAAATTGAAGGTGATTACATTTTTGATACTTATTTGAATATTGTTTTTTTATATACTTTTTGGTAAAATGTAAATACTTTTCAAATGCCCTAATAAACAAATATGCAGAACTACTAATCAGCAAGTATGTATTGTGAAATGATTTTTGAGCATACGTGCTTATAGTTTAGAGAATTTTTTTTGGTCTTAAAATGTGGACATATTCATGAGGGAAGAGGAACATCTAAAGAAATTAAAAGATTTAATAATTTCGACATAAAATAATGATATTTCTGTATAAAATATGTAATAAAAATTTATGTTTATAAAATAAAGATCTTTTATTTCTTTTTTTTCTTTGTCTTTTCATTTCATCTTTTCAGAAACAATACAAAAATCAAATGATTATTTTTGAGGTGAGTGAAAATACAGATCTTATATCAAGTTGTAAATTGGATGGGAATTTACTTTATTCATAAAAGAGCTTTTTATTGGTATTGTGCTAAGAAATATATTGCTACAATGTGCCATTTTTAACAAATGCACACACAAATAGAAAATAGATCATTTTAATATAGATATATTTCTGTGTTTTGGTGTACATATGTGTAAGTATAAATATATGGTAATGAGTTCTATTTCTGCATACTGAATATTTTGGGAAAATTGCTCAGACACATCATGAGTTTCTTAAAGGGACAGTTTGCTTGCTCCATGGCTGAGCAGTAAAGCACACTGGATCATACACTGGTTTCCTCTACAAAAGGGGTGATGCAGGTTTGATCCCTGCAAAAGAATGCATTTTTCTTTACTTAGATTTCTTGGATGTGCAAATCAATAGACATAATGCACAGTTTAATAGATAAAAATGGGGTGTCTATTTCAAGTACAGAGTATCCACTATAATAATGTTTGAAGTTATATATATATATATATATATATATACACACCAGGTATAACAGCAAAATTGTGAAACGTCATAATTGTCTATCACACAAAATGGTTAATATCTAAAAAAAAACAAAAAAAACCCACTAAACTAATTGACTTTCTTTTTCCAGGTTTTCAAAGATGTTTAAACATCTTGATACCATTTGTCATAAGAATCAATGAAAAACCCTTTCAGTTATTCAGCTAAAAAGAGAACAGGTTAAAATTGTTCTGTGTCAGCCCTACTATCTTCTAAAATGAGAAATGGTTAGAGGAAAAACTCATTCAGACCTTCAGTAATGGTACCAATATTCATACTCTGGCTTCCATCTTCAAAGTCCATTCAAGAACCATCAAGAGAATGTTGAATAAGTTTAAAAAAAAAAAGGGAACAGAAGAGTGGAAATCTGGATCAGGAGGTCACAACAGGAAGAGGGATCATCATTTTAATTTAGATCTAAAGATATCAATTAGAAAAGATCCAACTCAGTCCATAAGATGTTTGGCATATTTCAGCTAGGATAGTCCAAAGAGCAGTGAAAAAGACTTGAAAATGAAATATGTGAAACATGTGAGAACCTTGTTACTCCAGGACAGTAAGTTAGAAGGCTAGAATGAGTGAAGATCAACATAAATAAGTTGGAAAAGGATGAATAATATATATATATATTTGAATTTCAATCCTTCATGAGCTTCCAATCCTTAGCTCTGATTAATTAATGATGAGCATGTCATTTTTGCTTATGATTGATTTCATCTTGATTCTTCTGTTAGAGAGTAATTATATATTCTTATTGCTCAATGTAGATCCCAATAGTGTTATAAAAACTTCAGAGAATTCCAATAAGATATCTTTAATAATTTCTAAGATACAATGGTTCAAAGCTTAATCTACCAATTGGACAATTTTGCTGTTACACCTGGTGTATATATATATATATATATATATATATATATGAGACACTATAGAGCAAAAGTTTGGGGTTATCCTGTAGATTTAATAATTAGTAAGTTACTTACCTTCATTGGTTTAACTCCTACTAAGCTAGGATGCTGAAAGAATCTAAATTTTTTAGAAAGGTGGTTATCTAACAATACCAACAAGTTATGTCTATCAAACTTTTTATAAACTTTACAAAGTGCTTTTGACTGTTTCTACAGATTCTTGATAACAGCTGTCGTGACAGTCAAAAGTACTTAGAGTTGATACTGTAGAATTCAAAACAGAAACACCAGGAACTTAGAAAGTTTACCAATTGTATTTGTGACATAAAACTACTTAGTTGAAAGTTACAAAAACTTAATGAAAAATTGGGGCAATAGACCTTGTCGGTATTGTTCAACAAAACTTGTTTAAAAGAATTCTTGCTGCCTAAATGCACATGCATTTTTATGGCTTATCAACCATTTGCAGGTTATTTAAACCCAGAAAATATTTTTAAATTGTAAGAAATTTTAGGAGATAATTATGATTTAGTGATACAGGTTTTATTAATTAACCCATAGCTGGGGGAGAAGAGAAGGATTCATACTTTTCCCAGGAGTATCTCTGCATAAGTAAATATTACAAACCCAATGGGAATTAGAACTCTGCTCTCTGATTAACAATTAAGAACCAACGTTATACCATCCACACATCCAAGCTTACAGCACATGGTATTCTCAAGCAGTCACCTATCTAGCTACTGACCAAGCCTTGTCGTTGCTTAACTTTGGTGTATAGAAAAGTAAGAAAACATTGTATGTGTGAATGAGTGAGAGAAAGAAAATGATGTTTCTTTTGGTTGTGTGAAATTAAGAAGTTGGATTGCCTAGTGAAAGAAATCTCCCTGGTAGGAACTACAGGTCATGTCCTCTACCTACTGTCTCGTATGACTGAGTGGGTAAAAAAAAGAGAAATCAGGTTTATGTCTCTTCTTTTTCTACCACTTGTCATTCCATCTAATAGCATGAAGCAATAAAATCCCTCAACTTCTTGTGATGATCATACTTGTTGATACTGGGTTTGCAGTTATGAATATTGTTTAAATACAGTCCAGATATGATAGAGAATAAAGATTACAAGCATAAAGAAGTTCCTTATAAATTGTGCTAAGCTGAAAAAGAATGCAACTGATTGTTTTCATTCTGCTATCATGTCTTGGGATATCTTGTTCTCTTTTTAGTACTAGACATGGACACTGGAATGAGAATAATCTACTCCTCCATAGATTAAATAAATGGTTCAGTTGGGAAATCACTGAAGGTTACTTGGATCAACAGACACCTGAAGAAGCTAGAGGGCACAGCAGCTAAAATGTTCTGATAATAACTAACATGAGGGCATTAGTCCAAATGTAAATAATTGTAACTGCTCATCTCAGGAATTCAAACAAGTATCATCGATAATGTTATTATTCAATCATTAAAAATTCTATTACTTTATTTTATCTTATATTAATTTTCCATCCCTCAAAAATTCAGGTCAAAAATCAACAAGAAGATCACTGAGCATCTAGAGAAGAGCAACATCTTCAGCTATGAGCAGTACAGTTTTCGATCAGTCCAATCCATTGATGACATCCTAACTACCATCACTCACAGAATTAGTGAAACTCTTGACAACACACACAACTTGAGGACCATAGCATTAGATATCTCGAAGACCTTTGACAAGGTGTGGCATGAAGGTTTGCTACACAAGCTCTTCACTTATGGAATCACTGAAAGGGAGTTCTTGATTATAAAATCCTTCCTAACAGGTAGGTCCCTGAAGATTATAGTTTGGGGCCTTGGTGTTTAATGCAGGCAACCCCCAGGGGTCACTTCCTGGACCAACCCTCTTTTTGATTTGTGTAAATGATCTACCTAAAAATATACTCAGATCATTTGTAAACCTCTATGACAATTATACGATTACATATGTGTGAACCTCTAAAATTCTTGATGATCAGAGATTGGCAGCTGATGTCTCTTTCAATCTAGGAGAAAAAGCTGGCTGGTTACATTCAATGCTTCAAAAACCAAACTAGTAACATTCCATCCTTGCTGACTGAACCCCAAACTACTGCTAATCACAATGGACAGATGTCCCCTCAGAGAGGCACTGTGCCTTGAGAAACTATTTGACCTTAAACTCACACCTGATGTCAAGTGGAACTTGAACATACGATCCATCACTAAAGATGCAGATAAAGTGGTCAGCTGACTCCTCGTGCTATCTTCTACCTTTAGAACAGTCAGATCAGAATGGAGTACTGTTTTCAATTTTTATATTTGGATGAGAGCTGCCCAGTCCTCACTCTCCAGCCTCAATAGAGTCCAGAAATATCTGAGTCCTTGTGGGTAATGAATTATTTTCAACCTTCCAATCTCTCTCTCATAGGCGGGATGTGACAAGCCTCTTGCTGCGCTATTGCTACTTTCATGGAAAGTACTTGTATGAACTACATTCCTCAATTCTAACAGTTCTCTAACCTTCATAACAAGGACTCGCCATGCCAGTTACATTGTGTAGCAAACCAGCCACATTCCATTCATATTCCATCGGTGAGAAGTAAGTTCCACTCGAACATCTTCTTTCTGTGAACCAGTGGTAGACCCGACTCCCAAGATGCTTCCCTGATTACTGCAATCTTAACGGTTAACTCTAGACTTGAACAGGTTATCTAACACTCCTAAGTCCTATCCGTACAAACTGCCTCTCACCGTAACTCTCTACTTCGAGTGGACCCCGGACCTTGTACAGGGTGTAATTTACTGTAAAAAATAAATACGGAGTTGACATACCTCGAGTTAGCATTTTCTTTATTTACAAGGGACTGATAGCAAGTGACACCGTGTGTGTTTATTACATAATCATTACATGATCCGAGTTTTCTTTGAATGTTTGTAATATTAAAGATCAAATTTTATTTTTCATAATACTCTGGCTTATTTAAGTGCCAACTGTCTTCAACGACCTATATGTTGTATAATGACAAGAAACTAAACTGCAAATAATAGCAGAAATAGGTAAGAGGAGAAAAAAACTACGAATATGTCTTTCTTTCGGCGTAAATTACTGTTTTTGACTAGAAACGTGTTTTTAGTCTTTTCAGTTTTTTGTTGTATTTTGTAAGATTTGTCCAAATGAAAATTGTATCATTTTTTTTTATCTGCCATAGAAAAAGGAAAAACTAAAAAAAAAAGAAAAAAAAAAGCACTCTTCCCTTCCTAATCCAAAATTGAATTTTAACGAGTAGACTTTTAAACGCCAACTACAAAATATGCTTTGTTGATTGAAGTTAAAAGAGAAAGACTCAACTGAATAAATAAAACCCGGCACTACTTACCGAGCCATTCGTTAAAACAGAATTTTTTTTTTAAATAATTTTAGTACATTATCATTCTTTTAGTTAGTAGTTCCTTTGACCGCGACATTTGTCAGAATCGAAAAATAATTTTAATTTTCTCATTTTTTTAGTTGTGTCCTTTTCTTCATAATATCGATATATTGAATTTAAAATCGATCCTTGTGTAATGGCCCAGTGGGTAGATGGACCAATACTATTTATATTATTATCAACGTACAAGATTCAAGTAAAAACAACAAAATTCCAAATGTGAATCAACAAGTATATATTGAATTGAAATAACACAAACAAAAACAAACATGCAATGCAATGTAAAGGGAAAGAAAGATGTTCCCATTTTTATTGTATTTTGATTTGTAATTGATTGTTCGAAGAAAGTTCTCGTGAGAGAAAAATGTTCAGGAATCAATATTAGAACAAAGGACTGTTTGTTAGAATAGATACCACAAGAATACAATTGATCAAAATTCAAAAATGTGTTGTGTAGAATGGTTCGAAATCAACAGAGTCCTGGCTCAGTCACAGAGAGAAAAGTGTGATTTATTACAAAATTCTGTGTCTGTGTGTGCGTTTGAAATGTTATGAGTAAGATCGTTGATTTGTTTTTTTTTTGACAGGCGAAATTTACTGGACCCTATTGACGACTTGCGAAAAAGTCGCCTGTTTTAAAGAAAAAGATAGGCTCCCACAGAAGCGTGGGAAAAGTTAATCCTGCATTAAAAATATGTGATTGGTTAAAAATTATTAACCAATCACTACATTTGTACTACTAACGAAAGAGGCAAGCAAGCTCAAAACCGAAGGATTCAAAGAAACGACTGCGATGTCTAAATTGTCCTATAGAAAGGTAGTATATTGATTTTATTAGCCAGTCGCAGACGAATAAAATGTGGGCGTAGAAAAACATAGCAACCGCTACACTTGACACCATATGGACTAGCTGTTATTTACAAACGTAAACTTTGAAAGTGTTGTAATATCATTATAAGTGTTACTGTTTTGTTTAACTTTCTGAATTTTTTAACCTTTTCATTTTTAACTTTTTAAAATTTCTTACTGTGTATGAGACTTTTTTTCAGATTACATGCACAAAAGTAAAACATTTGAGGTTAATAATTATTTATCTTAAATGAAGAATAAACACCACATAATTTTTTAATTAAATTCCTGTTCTTTTAAATAAATGCATATATGTGCTTTAAAAGATAGGTACCACCAACTAATGGATGTGTTTTTTTTTCTCCCCGAAATGAAAGCAAAACAATCGCTCATGTCCCACCCAGTTTTAAAATGTTTGCCAAGAATTAGGGAATTGTCTGATTCAAATGAAATGTTCAGTAATAAATGTACAAAGTATACTGGAGAGGTTATTTTATTATCGTGGAAATATTTGGGCTGGGGGTCTGTTTCTCTCCAAAACTTCATTATTTCTGCAATAATTTAACAAAATCATATCCGGAAATGGTTTTCAAAACACATGCTGACTAAATTGAAAGTGTTTTCATCTGACATCTCTTGTAGTGGAGAAAGCTCAACAATTTAAAATCTTGTAAAAACTAGCAACCAATGCCTAACAGTTAACTGGGAGAACGCTAGTAACAAACTGGAAGGTCAGTATAAAGAGAGAGTTTACACACAGGTCTGCAACTCTGAGTTGTATAATCAAATTTAATTTCCAACAGATCACATTTAAAACAAATGTTCAGTCAAATGATCAGTTTGAATTTAGGACCATAAAAGTTAGAATATCTAGTAGACTCATCTGAACATTGTTTGTGGAACAACATTTTGACAAGAGATTGACAAAAAGTTCTCAGAAACACCTATTTGCTTGAATCAATATTTCAGAGACCAAACATCAAAATACTTATTTTTTGGGAAGCGGGTTAGTACAAGAATTTTTCAGCACTTCTTCATATTTGTTATACTTTCTCAACAGTGAATCTATTGGATTGTCAAATAAATTTGTTAATTTTTTTTTTTTTTTTCATTTTAATCCAGTTATCAACAATTTTAACAAATTGAGTGAATGTGATGGGTGACAGTAATATGAGAGCATCCCATCTTTTCTAGGGGATTACCAAGGACCGATTGTTAACTTGAATAAGTTGGCTGGAACACAGAGAGTCTGTAAGGTCAAAGTTCTACTTTGCATTCCATTCTATCATCATACATCTGAAAACAGGTAAAATTCAATAAAATTTAAAAAACAATAAACAAAAGTATTGAAAGAACAGAACTACAATGAACCATGAAACACTGTAGTAAAAATATTTTACATATTAATTCAAATCACATAGGAAGTAAACAAACAAATTTATGACAACCCAATATTATTATGATTATTTTCCTTTTTACAGGATGAATTTACTAAATGTGACAACAGTCAAGGTTGAGGAGAGTCAGTAGTTATGTAGACAGTGAGGAAGACAGTTGTAGTAGGCAGTAGCAGTTATAACAAACAAAAGCCATGCAACTTAAGGAACATTAATGATATCATCCACACTAAGGCTGGTCATTTCTTTCCTAGAATCATTATAAGTAAGACCTTCTTTAAATGGAACACATGGAGGGCATAAATATAATACATATTATAAAATGAAAATATATTCTCCTAAGTATTCTTCCATTGGGTCATTTGTGTCATATGTACAAGGAATGGACATGGTATTATAACCACAAATCATCATAGGTCAAGACTGCTGTAATCTGGGGACTTACTATATATTACAAAGATTTAAAAAAAACAACTGAAATTATCATTATAGACACAAGTTCCAACAGGTGTATTTATCAAATAGTGGTCTCAGAATACAATGAAGTTAGAATCCTTTATGATGAGAAATATGTCTCTTATATCTAATTTTTTATGATGTTTGAATAAAACGGGTTTAAATTATCTGAAAATTGCTATCTTCAGCTGACACTAAATTTTCTGCTTAATCCATTTCTATATATTTTCATTATAAATAAGTTTGGAATAATTTTTTCTAAACTTATAAAAGTTTGTCAAATCTGCTTACTGTCCATGTTATTTCATGTAATGTTTTATTGGCACTATTTCCATTGATTGGTCAACTCATAAAAAAAGGGGGAATGTTTTTGTATGGGATGGATAATTTTTTTAAATTAGCATTCACAAGCCACAACATTGAATTGAAAAATGTTTTTGTATTGCATTTTAAAAGTGTCCTGTTCATAATATAAACACAGCATCAAATCAATCACTGTCATTGTTAAGAGTTATTTGTACTTTGTTTTTATTTACAAATGTCAAGTTTGAAGCTGTCTTTGCATCATAGATAACTGGATATGACTATTGTCCTTTTCCAGATTTATAACAGGATGTATTTATCAGTATAGTAAGCAGTTTCAAACTTGACATTTATAAATACAAAGTACAGATAACTTTTTTTTAAGAAGTCTGTGGGAAATCTGTCCTAGCTTTCCCACTTGAAAGGGTTGAGGTTAAAAAATTGCAATAAAAAATGAATAAAAAGCAGCAAGCAACTATGACTTGAAAGATTAGGTGGATGAATAAAGGAAAAACCCAAAACTCCTGCTCGGTGTGTAACAATGAAAGAAGAAAAGGTAAAGGGATAAACACAGCTACAAAAGAAAGAAAGGGAGAAGAAAAAGTCCTTTAACTTTAAAGGAAGAAGAAATGTTCATAAAAGAAAAAAGGCTTGCTCAAAATATTTCTCTGAGTGCCTAAAAGTTCTTTAAGTGAGTAGAATTTTGTTAAGTGTCAAAACACTCACAGTTTTCTTCAGAATTCATGCAGAGTAGGAAAATGTTGATAGATATGAAACTTGCAGGTGAGTGAGTCCATAGGTAGACAACAGAAGTCTTGTAGGTGAAAGGAGGCAGCTTATCAACTGGTATTTAGTAGCGGGTCGACGTTCTTTTTCAACAGTCCTAAGTAGGTAGTTCTTTCTAGCTGACAACGAAGATTTCTGCTTTTCCATCACCAACCAGTTGTTGTTTCTCAGACGAGTGTCACTTGCACACTGCCAAATAGGCGAAAATTCTCCAAATTTATGGAGATTTGGGAGGCTCAGATGTATCTCGGACTTTTCCCTTCAAAATTGTTATACAAATTTCCTGGCTCCTTCATTGGTTAGAAAATATATTCTTATCTCTGATAAGAATCAGAGTTTGGGGAGCCAGTTTTGAAGGCAAGAGCCCGACAAGCTGTGAATGTTTCCCCTAGACTTTATGGCACTATGGAAAGGATAATGGTAGTGGTATTCTTGTTTATATTTTCCAGATCTGTCATTAGTTGGGAGCTGATTTTGAAAGCAAGGGAAAGGGCTGGGGTGAGAATTGGAAAATAGGCTAGAATGAACTTGTAAAATATTGTATTTGTGGTTCTCAAATTAAATTCCAATAAGTTAGGGTTCAGTTTGACACTATATTTCAACACTTCTCCCAATTTTTAAAAAGATGAAAAGTCAATATTTTTTTTATTCTGTCAAATGTTATAGCTTGAGGAAGGTCTAATGAATGCTATACTGCTAAAGTTGGTAAAAGAAAATTCTTCCTGTTTTTTTACAAGCACACCAGTCAATTTAAGTAGTGCATTTAATCTAAAACGTGATTGTAGTAATGTCATTTGATTAACTGTAGAAATGTTTTTAACTAACCTGTGTGATAAAATTATAATTGTCATCATAATTATTTCATCATAAATTTATTTGCACAATATTTTTATTCAGTCAAATTTGTCCATAATAAATGTATCTTGTTAACTTACATTTATAAAACTTGTTTTGTGACTAGGGTTAGCAATTAAAAAAAACTACAAAAATTCCTGTAATTAAAGAAAAAATTGCAAAATATTCTACGTTAATTTTTTGTTCTTGTTTATTACTTTGCTTTTTTTATTTCTAGATTTTATTTCAAGAAAAGTAGAATTAAAATTGATTTTGCTCATAATAAGCATATCTTGTAAACTTAAATAACTTGCTTTGGGACTCAGGTTAGTAAATTGGAACAGAATCTATAAAAATTCCTTTAATTGAATAAAAAAAGGGAAAATATTTTACATTAAATTTCTTATTTTTCTTTATTACTTTGCTTTTATTTTATTTTTTGTTCCCAGATTGTGTTATTTCAAGAAAAGCAGAATTAAAAATTGCTTCTTTTTTTTTTTAACAAACCAGATCAAGTTTATTGATCCTGCTTCAGTGGAAACATTCTTATGGAACATTCTGAGATCATCTTGAATGAAACTTGAAAAGCATGTCTAAATTGAAAATAAAATGATTACAACTTATGTACAATTTAAATATGCACAGGATTAAGATATGTACTAAAGTAATGACAGCAAATCTGTTTCATTTAATATATGGAGATGAACACTGCATTATGAATATTTCTGAAACAGAGAATGGTAACAAAAGGCAAAATAATTCATAAGAAAATGTAATTTAAATGGGTATTTGTTTGACTTTAAATAGACAGCATTAATAAACAGTATCTCTCCAAATACATGATTAATGGTTATCTTCTATTTTATTCATTTTTTTTTTTTTGCACATAACAATAGTATGAAACAACTTTCATGTTATTTATCACAAATGCCTTTCTACAGGGATTCCCAATGTTCTACCTTTTTCTATGGCTGGCTTTGTCTTGACATTTTCCAAGGGAAATATGTCATCCAAACAAGTGAAGTCATTTCTCTGTGGAGTTTGTGGATCTTCATTTGCAAACTGCTCCAATCTTAAAATTCATGTCCGGATACATATTGGTAAGAAACCATTCCACTGAGAAATCTGTGATTCAAAATTTTCCCAGCTTTCAACCCTTCAAATGCATATGAATACGCATATTAATAAGAAACAATTCCATTGCAACATTTGTAACTATGCAACAGCATGGAAATCTGCCCTCAAAGAGCATGTGCACATTCATACTGGATTAAAGCCATTTCCCTGTGAAGTCTGTAATTCTGCATTTTCTCTTTCTTCCTAGCTCAGAAGACATATGCAGATGCACAGTGGGGAAAAGCAATTTTGCTGCAATATTTGTGAATATGCAACTGCTAGAAAATCCAACCTCAAGAGACATATAAACACACACACTGGTGTCAAGTCATTCCAATGATATGACCTTCATACAAAAGTCACCTCTCAAAAAACATCTGTCTACACACACTGGAGAAAAACCTTTCCTCTGTGATGTTTGCGGATACACATGTGCCTGGAAATCACACCTCAACATCCATCAATGCACACATGCAGGAGAAAAACAATATCATTGTGACATTTGTGAAATGAGATTTATATGCAAATCTAATCTTCAAAGGCACATGTGCATGCATATGGACAAGAAAAGTTGTTATTGATGCCAATCTTAGTGAATGTTTGTTGCACATAAAAAAGTAGGAACTTTTCATTGTGTATGGTCATTTTTACTATATATAATTTAATTATGTATATTAGAATTTGTAATTTTTTTCAGAATTCAGTTGACATCTTGTTACTTTGGATAATTTCTTTACATGTACAATTGTATTTTAGGAGCATAGGTCTGCTGCTTAAATGGTATAAAATATCCTTTTAATGAGTGTTAGAACAGTAAATGTTGAATTTTTATTTTTTGTAGCCTTTTTCTTAGCCACTTAATTTATAGATGTTTTCATATTTTCAGTGTCCGTTAATAATATACTTTACCTCTCTAGGATGCTTGTTATAAAACAGTGGTTACCTTCCATTCCGATATGAATGCGGTTATTTATTGCTATTTTATATTGTTGTTAACATTTTCCTTGTTATTTTTTTTATTGATTACTTAATTATTTCTTGTTTATTATTTATTTCATTTGTTTATTTATTTATTCAGATTTCTTGTTTATTTTATTTTTTTCTTGGGGGTTGATTTTCTTATTTGTTTAGTTTAAGGTATTGGCTTTATCTAAAGTATGTTGCATTATCTGTGTTGTATACAATGTATATATTTGCATTTATCATAGTGGTATTTTACGGGGTATTCATTTTTAGTTTTCAATTATTAACTAATATAGTAAAAGTTTGTTTGTGTGTCTGTATTTTGAGATAAGTTCTGATTGTTTATTTAATTATGTTAGCCTGGGAAGGTGATTATAGCTATTTTCTCCTCCAGACACTTTACAGTTTTTGGATTTATTGTTGTAAGCTGATTCTGTTTTCCTCATTTTCCATGATATTCTTGGTATAATTTTTATTTTTTTTTAAATTTCCCATATACATTTGGAAATCATTTACTGTGCATGTATTTACTATTTGTAATATCATAAACATCCTTTAAAAATTCACCACCTACCCAGTAACCATTAGGATAATACAATAGACCCTATTATGCATAATACATCATTGACCAGCATATATAGTCAAGTCAAAACACAACACACATGGCCTGAAGATTACATTCGAGCATAAAACAGACTGTTGCTGCTTGGCGTTGACCTCGGTGTACAATTTTACAGTTACATACATTCTATCTCTTATATTGAGCACTTTTATCCATAAATATAGCATACCTTAAAACTATATTTTTATCATATATATATATATATATAATTTCTCTCTCTCTCTCTATCTATCTATCTCTATATATATATATTATATATATATATATATATATATATATATATATATATATAAGAATAATGCTAGGTAAATGAATGACAAAGTTAAAAAAATTCCATGTAATGCATTTTGTCATCTAAAGGACTTGATTAAGCTAAAGTCATTTTCTTATTAAAGGAATTATGTATATGTAGTCGGAGATATAAATGCAAATATCAGTTATAATTATGCACAAGGGAGAAACATTGAAGGTTTTAATTTTTTAAATATCTGGTGTCTAATATGTCTAGATGCACATACTTTATTTGGTTTCCTAATGTTTTTGTTTCTTTTTTAATTGGAATATTACTTGAGTCCAATGAAGTCCTTTTTTAGAGGACAAAACATGTTACATTGAATTTGTTCAACTACCTATGAGGCAAATAACTTGCATTTGAAAATTTTCAGATGAAAAACACCTCAATTTTAAAAATCTACTAAATGTTAATTATTAGATATTAATAATTTGTTTGTTAATTGTTTAACAAAGGGACATTTTTTGTTTTAAAAGAAGTTTCCATTCTGAATTTCAGAGAAGAAAAAAACAAACAATGCAAACAACACAATAATAAACAAATGAAATACAATGCCACCAATGATCAAACAATGGGTTATTTAAAGAGACTATGGATGTCTAAATTAGCAGAAAACTACAGCAGGTGGCAAATACAAGTTCTGCATTTTGAAAATTTTCTGGAATTTAAAAAAATATTTTTACATCACAGTTGGTTGAATTCAGAGATGTAAAAATCTGTCCTTTGTAACAAAAAAAATAAAAAAATAAAGCAGAGCAGAATTGGGTACTTCCTGGAATGATGGAACAAGGTGGCCATTTTTCCAGTATGACTTCCACTAGCTATAGCTTAAATAATAGGGCAGACTGGATTCCTCAACTTTGGTTAGCAATCAGTCTAAGAGAAGAACAATTCTGAATTCAAAATTGTATGTTACCTTGCTAAAGAACATGCTATAACAGCTAACAAAAGACTTGTGGAGTTTACATTGACTATAATCCCAACGGCAGTTGTCCTTTCAGTATATCCCGTGAGTATTAAATTCAGTACACCATCCTTCCTTGTCCCAGTAATTTCTACTGTCCCTTTCTGATTATAAATATTACTTTACTTGTATTTTCTACTTTTTTTAAAACTTCCTTGTTACTCACATGGTCCATCCATGATATTCCCAGAATTTATTTATAAAGACGGGTTTTAATTACAAGTCATACAGCAAAAGTAATGAAGAGAGTGTCAGATTAATGGCATCCTAAAAGAGGCTACAATTCAATAAATAAATAATTACAAATACAAATTTATTTTATTCATAATTTTATAAAAATATCTGTGAACTATAAAGCAAGAAAATTTAAATAAACACATGACTGTAACTGTAATTATAAATAACAAAAAAATGATTTTCCAACATTGTATATTTTCTCCTAAGACTATTTTATATCTCAGATTATTTCTTGTTTTAATTTTCCAAAGGTGTGTGTGGGAGGGGGGGGCTTCATATAGCTATTATGTTCATCAATTATTTTATTTAAATTTTCTTGTTCTATAGTTACAAAATTTTTATAAATTTATGAAGAAAAAAACTTTCTCATAGTTATTTCTTTATAATACGGTAACTAATAAATATTGCATTCAATTTAGTTCACATATTTTAGAAACTTGTAAATATGAAATTATTCTTTTACCTAAATAAACAATCTAATAAATAGTGTTTAATATTTTGTTGTCCATTCTCAAGAAAAAAGAAAATGTATAAATTTTCTGTTTAGGTTTTATTAAAATTCTAAAAATAGCTTTTATAAAACAGTAAAAATTACCATGGGAATATTCAGTAATTGAGGTGCCAAGAGAAAAAAAACAGCCTTTTAACATACCATTTTTTGCAGGTACATTTGTTAAAGAATTAGAATTAAAAAGAATTAGAATTAAAAATACCTTTCTAAAACAGAAACAAAGATCTGTAAGTGGAATGGGAGTAGTGATGTCCCCTACCTTAAATCCATCATAAAAATTCAGAATATTCAGCTGCTAAATTCTAAACACTTTAAATACCTTAGTGTGGATCAGTCTGTCTTGCTTTCTGACAAAATAGTTGAGGTGTTTGATGCCAAAGATTTTTTTTTTCTGGGTTTATAATGAAGTCTTTTGCTTATCCCAGCATCTGGTTTCAGAAAGGGGGTTAGCTGATTGACCTGTCCTTAAGAATGCCAGTGTTAATGTCAATAACATGTTAAGGAGATAAGTAGGTGATGCTTTTCAGGAGAAATATTTATATTTTATTTATTAAACATAGCCTACTACCATTTGCTAATAAGTTATTTTTATCATAAAAATCTCAAACGCTTTTCAAAATGATGTTTTTGTGAGTCTAAAACATTATAAAAAAATTAGGCTTTCCCATTTTCCATGTAACTTGTGGAAGAAACACTTTTTGGATTCTCTCTTATCCTTGCTTCCTTTTTTGAAAACAAAGACCAAAATAAATGTGAAATTAAAAACATCCAGTGTGTCCCAACATTTTGAAAAAGAAAAAAAGTTTAAAATATTCCTATTTTTCATGCTAAATACCTTGTGGGGATTACTCCATCTTGCCTATCAGGACACCCACTAAGTGGTGTTCTATTCAGGACTATATAAGGAAGAACATAAACCCCTTTTATTTTCAGCTTAGAGTTCAGTAGGAACAGGACGCATCTTGTTGCCTCCAGGAAAATTTCTTTCCCTGGGCAGCCAGCTGCTAAACTTCGAACTCACATGGCATGTCACACATTTTCTGGCAGCAAAATCTATTTTCCTTTATTCAGCTGTGTACACACAAGTATGTTTTCTCTTTTTTTGAAGTTATTTTTTATATAGATGTACAAAAATCATCTACTTGTTGAAATTCATTTCTTTTTAACTTCTCAGTCATGTTGTTGTAATTTTTAACTGCATTCATTACAAAGTAGCACCTTTCACAACTTATTGTTGGGATTTCAAAAATACACAAAGATAAATGAATAAAAAAATACATTTTCAAATTCTCAATTTCATTAAGTTTAAAAATAGACACAAAATCAGACTTGTTGTCATTATGCTGATGTAACAGTAAGTACATGTGATCCTTCCTGACCAATGGGAACACAAGCTGAAAATATTGTTAGAAGTCTATCTCTGGGCTATATAAGAATGCACACAAAACCACTTGGGGGACTCACAGTGAGCACACTTGGAAGTAATCACAGGAGCACTCATGGCACATTCATCACATCATGCTGAAGAAAGCCTCTTTTATTTAAGCACTCATTCAGAGCAACATGAGCAAGATAAAAGTTTTGTCCCAAACACCAACTACATTGACTGCAGAAAAAGAAACCACTTAAGTGAGTTACTTCTGTTCCTAAATATATACACATACACTCACACACATAAAATATATATACATGGCCGGTGCAAGGGTCTCTTGGGCCTCCACCAAATCTATGATACAGCCCCCCACTCTATTACACCTCAGTTTTCATGAGGTAGTCATATGAAATACAAATTTTATTGTAAGATACAATAGGATTTTATATATTTATTGTTTACACAGTCTTACCTCTCATACTTACTAATGAGATATTTTGTTATGATAACAGGAGGCATCAATTGACACCATCAAGAGAACATGTCTCTTGTTACCATAACAAAAGAGTATGCCATGAAAACAAGGTTTAGGGTGGTAAACTTAATATCAGAAAAATCTCTTTTTACATGTTTTATGTAATATATCATGCATATACTTTAAATATCAAAAATATATGGTGGATTTGTGGAGGTTATCTTATAAAAACATACATATATATGATATATCATCATGTATTGCTACATTTGGCTTTGGTGTATATTGGTCTTGTTTAATGATTAAAAGAAAATGCACAAAGTGTTTATAAATACAAAATAAATCTTTATATAATACGATTTAATAATGCAGAAGGATATGATGAAAGTTGAAGTTTCAAGAATTAAAGTGTAAAAGTCCTGATGTATACGAGAGAGAGAGAGAGAGAGACCTCTGGAGAAAGTAAATATATGCTTATGTATGTATATATCCAAAGGTAGTAGCCATCTGCTTAATGATGTGGGTGAAGGAAAGTATGCATGTTTTCAAATATAGCAGTTGGCTGCTTAAAAGGTTGTGAAAGAAAGGATGCATATTTTTAAATGTAGCATTATGGTTTAGCCTTCTAAAGTTGCTAGCAAGTCGCATTTCGGCTCTGGGTATGTTATAATGACTGCAGCAACAGGGAATTGACAAAATTAATTTATCGATTCTGATTTAGATTGATTTTTAATATCATTATATAAATATCCAGTGATCCACCCTTCCGATTAGCTCACAACCTGATATCCTGGTTGTGAAAGCTTTCTGATTAGTTGGTTGCAATATGACTTTGTGATTCTGAATATACCTCTATTTTTAGAGATTATGAAATTTTGGTTTTCTGGTTACTTTTTTTTTCTATCATAACAATACATTGATTTTTAGACAATCTTTAACCTCTATACCTGCAAAATAACGGTGCATCAAAACTAAGGATGGCGTTTCCCTTGACACCACTAATATTTTAATTACCTTCACTTTTCGGTAATGTTTATTGTTTTAAAAAGCTATGATTAGAATTTTAATAAGACCTAAACATATGAAAGTAAATTTATACATTTACTTTGTTCTTGTGAATTGGCAACTAAAATAATAAAATCTTTACTAGACTGTTTATTTACACTATTATATTGTTTATTAGAATGATTAGAAAAATATTGGCTAATTGCCAATAGATTCAAAAAACTTTATAAAATGGTAAATAATAAGGATTTCTTTATAGTTACTACACATATTTTAATAATTTAGTAAATGAACAATTGTTTTCATATTTATTTCTTTATCAATTGGTAAATGATAAATTTTGCATTTTATTAGTTTTCATAATTTTTAATGTTGTAAAAATAAAATTATTCTTGTAAATAAACAATACTGTTTTTACTTTTTAGTTTAATATTTTTGTTTGAAATTCTCAAGAGTAAAAAATGTATAAAATTCACTTTCATCATATGTTTAGGTTCTATTGCATTTATAATTATTGCCTTTTAAAATAATGTAAAAACGTTGCTGAGGAGTGAAGATGGTTAAAAAAAACGCGTTGGTCAAGAAAAACTGTCCTTTTGACACCGATTTTTATCGGCATGAAGGTTAAATTTTGCTGATTTGAGACTTTTTTGCATTAGCTTTTTTTCTATGAATAATTTAAAAAGCAGTAATCTTTTTTTTGATGCAAGAATGGAATTAACTTTTATAAACAAAAGTTCGATATTACTCGTGCAAATATGTAATGTAAAATTACATATTTATTAGCAAAAACATTTATTGTCCTCCACCTTTTATTTAGACGGGTATAAAGTTTAATTTGTCACCGTCAGTCTCCTTCATTGTTCAATTTTTTCTACTCAGCGTCTTATTCAGAGATTTTTGGAAACTGTTTTAACTGTTTAAGAAACAAATCTTTTATTCTTATCTATATCACTGATGTGTAAAATGTTTGAAATCGGTAAAAAAAAAAAAATGGCTGTTAAAAATAAGAAAAAAGACACGTAAGTTGAGCCCTAACTTTTAGTTTTTTAGATACGTACACGGTACATCAGTTTCTTTCCTCTTATGAATTTTTTATGATCATATAAATTAAATTAACTGTTTATTTTTTTATGGTATATTTGAAAACCAATAACCATTTTTTTTAAAAAAAGAAATTGTTCTTGATTATTACAAAAATAGCCATAAAAGTTGAGGAAGTGAGCTAATAATACAGTGTAACCCGGATATAAGAGAGATTTTCTCTGTTCCCAAATTAGAGCCTGTGTTAATGTATATATAATAGACCAAACCCGGATATAAGAGACTTCTTCTCCGGTCCCGACAACTCTCTTATATCCGCGTTACACTGTATAATTCAAAAATATGTACCTAAAAACTTTATTTACTTGTGAAAATTTATTTTTCTTTTAATATGGTTTTATCTTTTGAATAGAACCAAAATTTAACCTCAAAGAAGACACTTAAATTATTTAAAATCAATTTTTATCTTTTTTGCAAGTTCATGGCAGTACCTAGAATTTTCACATTTCTGTTTTGTTCCAAGTAATTAAACTTGCTGATTACAAAAAGACCCCAATAAAACTTACCCATTTACTTAAATTACTTGTTCATTTATAAAATTGCATCTATTTGTTTACCCACAAAAATGTGCGAGAAAAAAAAAATACAATTTGGCCCAGGTTTTGAAAAGTTTGGAGATTTTATTCTTTGATTTATTTGCTTGTTTGTTTTAACAAGGCTTTTTTTTTTTAACATAAAAATGTGTTTTGGTGTAGAAAATGGCATGCCTTCCTATAGTGATATCATCCATTCTCTTGTGAACACTTGCAATTTGATATGATTGGTTGCTTAAACATAAATAGGAGTTTATATATGATCCTCAGTGAGAGATTTTCCAAGATATTATTTTAAAATGAGATTTAAGAGTGAAAGATTAGTTATGAATGTATGTAGAAAGAAATCATTTAACAATAGATCCCCATTTTCAAAAACAGAATTTATAACTTAACATCATATACTGACCTCATCCAACTTTAGCTATAAAAAAAAGGTGACATAGTAGAACCTATTCTGCATGAATTTCACAAATGAAATTTGAAAGAAATATTTTTGAAATTTAAAGTATGTGTATGATATATTAGATCAGACATGTGAAAAAAAGAGAAAAAAAACAAAGATTTTTCTGATATTAAGTTTACTACTCTAAGCATTTTTTTGCAAAAACTGCAGGAAATTCAAAGTTAATATTTAGGTGAATGTGAGTTTAGATAAACCATGAATCATCTAACAAAATTCTGTAGAAAATTTCAATCTCAAAATGAATTCAACACATACATGGATTTCATATATATATATATATATATATATATATATATATATATATATAAATCCATTCAGCATTCTACTAACCTCTGTAAGTAAGAAAGTGTCTGACTACATTTCTTTAAAAAAACAGGTAATAGCATTAGGTTACCAGTTTGTTATGGAAGTGGGATATTTTCTTATATTAGAATGAGGTTTTGTGTGTATATATATATATATATATATATATATATATATACTTTTTCTCTGACAGATCATAGTGTAGATATTATTGTGGCTGTATAAATTTTTTTTCAAACAAGAGATAGTATTGTATACTTTTCCTCATGTTCACTAGGTGGGATTGTATAAAGCAGTATAAAAGGAAAAGACACAAAGCATCTTTTGCTTTTCAACCACAGGATGCCATAGTGAAAAAACACTCCTCTTTTCTTTTTATTTTTCACACTCAAAATTTGAAAATGAATTCTTGTCTCTCCATCAAAGAAAAGAAAAATTATTAGATCCTCCTTACTTAATGGGAAAGGCTTTATTCACTTGTTTCCTTTTTTTTGGTGTTAAGTTATGTGTTCAGTATTCCATATATTATTTTTGTTATTATCTTCATTTCTGTTGTTGTTAACACAGTATCTTTGCTGGTATGTGCCTCAAGTGTAAGTAGGATTCAAATTCTCAAGATCAAATAATATACACAATGAAGGAATGCTTGACTGTAGGAAAACAACAACTCTTCTGTTAATGAATTAACTTCACTCCATTGCAAATCTCAAAGACAGGTGAATATAACAGTTAAAACCAAGGTCAGGACCTAACACTGACCCAAGCCTCAACATTTACTCCAACTCAGAAGATAAGTTATCATCCTTGCATTGACCTGATAGTTGCCATATCCTTCATTGCATCTTTTGAGCAACCATAACAAATGAAACATTTTTCCCTTTAAAAAAATAAGAATATTTCAAAACAAATAATTCTTTTTTAACCTTTAGCACTCTTTTCTCCAAGAAAAATGTTAATCCTGCCAATGCAATTTGAATTTCTTGGTTATGTAGTCATATCTTTCTATAGGAACACCTAAAACAATTTAGACCGAAATTGAGAGCCAGGCTACTGTAATTTCAAATATATAGAACTAATATATAAAACAATATATTTTGGGGGGATTCTATATATAGTAAAAGGGGAATTAATATTTATAAATGCAAAGTGCTAAATGTTAATTTGTTGAATATTAGATAGAATTATCAAATCTTTTTTATTAAAAGTTGCCTTTTTTATTTGAAGGCTTTATTAGAAGATTTCATGAAAATATAAAATATGATGAACAAGAATCATCGAAAAATTGCACAAGTTAAACACTTTTTCAATCCTGAATTTTATCTGAAACTTTTAAACAATTTATTATCATTTTAGTTGATGTTGCACATTAATGTAGTCAATGAGATTTCTGTTCTTGAGGTACGGTGTTAACATAACTCCTCACAACTCAAGAATTTTTTGGCAAATACTCACAAAAATGGTATCAGTTTTATGAAGGTCTATAATCTTGGTCTTAATTCCAATTTTCTCTAAGCACTCTTTCAAGATTCTAGGTGTTCCACGTGCACCCATTACTATAGGAATTACTTCAACAGTCATGTTCCATAACATCTTCAAACTCTCTAACCAGATCCTGGTATTTTTCAGCCCTTTCAGTTTCTTTAGTGCCCACTCTGGTATCATATGAAACAGCAAAGTCAGTAATTTGACAATTGCTAATTTCTTTATCACAATAATGTTGGGTCTTCATTCTTCAGCGTGATCTTATGTCTGCCATTTTCTACCATTGTTTTTTGCTGATATTGATACTACTTCTCTTTATGATAATTGTTATTATTTCTGTGTATGCTGGTTCAAATAGCAAAGTATATAATAAATTTATAATTTTTTGACTAGCAATTTTTTCATCTCATTTCTGTTGCTTTTCATCACACCTACCAGATCATTCTTCTAGAATAAAAGATAAGCTGCCAGCAAGGTTTGAACTTGTGTCCCTCCAATCTAGGCTGCTTGTTTTAAGATCATGGAATGAGGATCTGGAAATTGTAAGAAAAAACAAAAGAAATAAGATGAAAAACAACATGAATAAAATAAAAGTAATACTAATCAAAAATGAATTAATAATCTAAGAAATTCACTGTTACATCTGTAGCAATACAATTAGATGAACAGATGGATTCTTTTTCCTTTTAAGTCAATTTAATGACCAGGATTTTTGAGGAATCCTGTCCCAACCCCACCTTTGAATCATCAAACAAAGTTTTGTTAGTGATTTTAGCCATAAAAGTAGGGTCCTTTGAAAAGACTAACCACCCAGAAGCTGTCTAGGTGGTCCCTCTTTCTGGTTGGTGAAACATGAGTGGATGGAAAGGGGTGATGGGTCTGTCAACCATTATCCATATAATGAGTACTCAGGGAAACAGCTTGCAGTGAGTGAAGTGGCTAGGTAGTAAGTGTGTAGGAGTCTGTTGTCTGTGACCAGAACTTAGAAGACAGATAAAAAAGAAGTTTGTTTTCTTGAAGCAGAAGGAAGACATTGCTGATTAAGTGAGAAATCATATTTTTTTGCTACTTCCCAACCAAATAAGTCTCTTGAAAAGTATTTGTCATTATTCGGTCATGGCCCTGTGGAACATAGTAGGTACCGGTGTATTTGCATACAGCTGACCTTGGATGTCATCACAGCTTGTGCAGTGATGTATAGAATTGCATCATCATACATCCAGTGAATTAATTGGACTGTCATCATAGTTGTTTTTTGTTGGAAGATTTGGAGATATTAATATTGAATTACTATTTTTATTAGTATTTTCATATTTTGTCATTTGTTTTGTGATTTTCCAAATATTTTTGACTAGTTAGTTCTTCAGGTTCACTTATTGTCTGTTATATTGATCTGTAAGTTCTGTTGTACATGATATGGAAAATACAAAACATTAGACTCCAGACAAAATTTACAGTTCAACGTTATGTTGAAGAATGAACAAGCTGAAACATAGAAAACAATGAAAATATGCCTGAGAATTACTTGAATAAATTTCATTATAATTGCTTTATTTATTATTTTTCTCTAATAAAGACTTATTTTCATTTGCAGAATTGGCTGTGCTAAAGTGAGAAGACACAAAAAATAAAACTTTTTTTAATTAGGAAACTTTTTTCCTAATCTAATTATCAAGCTTTCTTTCTGAAATCATCAGAAGCGGAGAAAACAAATACCAAATCTACAATTAAAAATTTCATTAGAACAAATCTAAACAAAAGTGACAATTTTCAATTGTATAAACAAACAAAAGCATAAGGGAAGATATTAGTGTTTACAGCTAGAAATCAAGTTTTGGAGTTGAAATACAATACTTTTAAGAAAAATATGCACCTCAAATTTGTTTTATTAATACAGACATACTTGCATAATACAAGCTAAAAAGTAAAACAATTTCAGACTTTACTGATCACAAAACTTAAAGGATCAGCTTTTCATATTTACCTGGAGATAAGGAATGTTTCGGTTGGTATGTACCAAACCAAGAATTGTTCAGTGTAAAGTTATATAATTTAAGTAAGTATATAGTAGTTTACTGCATATTGTATACGTTGACATAGTTACTTGCAAATGAGGTATCCAATATATTTAACAAATTCAAAATTAATGTTTATTCCAATGTTCACAACCTTGAACACACACAAGAGCATTGGGAAAAATAATTTGAATTAAAATTTACTTTCACTTTGCATATAAAACCTACTTTTAAAACAAATGCATATTGATAACATTTTTTCATTCAGTATGTCCTCAGCTAAACAAGAAAAGTCTTTTGTATGTAGTGTTTGTGGATTAGCCTTCCTTAAAAGCTCTAAGCTCAAGGACCATGTGAGAATACATACTGGTGAAAAGCCGTTCCACTGTGAAATCTGTGATGCTAAATTTTCGCAATCCTCTTATCTGAAAATGCACATGCGTACTCATACAGGAGAGAAACCCTTCCACTGTGAAATCTGTGGGTACGCATCTGCCAAACTATCTAATCTAGAAGAACACTTACGGACACACACTGGTGAGAAACCATTCCACTGTGAGATTTGTGGGTATGCGTCAGCAAAGAAATCAAATCTTGAAGTGCATCTGCGGATACATACTGGTGAGAAGCCATTCCAGTGTGATCTTTGTGAATACTCAACAGCATGGAAAGGTCTTCTCAAAAGACATATGAGGACACACACTGGTGAGAAACCCTTCCAGTGTGACTTATGTGATTCCTCCTTTTCACGCCAGTCCAATCTGCGGATGCACATGGTCACACATGCTGAAGGGAAACAGTTACAGTGCAGCACTTGTGAATTTTCAACGACAAAAAAATCATTCTTTAAAGCACATATGAGCACTCATTCAAGTGAGAAACAGTTTCACTGTGAAATTTGCCAGTATGTCTCATCAAAAAAATTTAATTTCAACATGCATCTGCGCACACATACTGGAGAGAAACCATTCTGCTGTGAGATTTGTGGATATGCAACAGCGAACAAATCCAATCTAAAAATGCACATCCGTACCCACACTGGAGAGAAACCATTTCATTGTGATCTCTGTGAATATGCAACATCAAAAAAATACAGTCTTAAAATACACATGGTTACTCACACCAGTAGTGACAAAATCTCTTGTTGATTTTGGGGAAATGCTATTCCTAGATTTTTTTGCATAAACTGTTGCTTAGAATCCTGATCTCATGATTTTCACCAACTGATAAAGCAAATGACATAAATTTTGCAATCCATCAAAACTCTGGCTTATACACCATAAGGGTAAAAACATGAACTTTTCTATTCATTTTATCATATATAAAGTAGTTTACCTATTATAAATAAAGAGAGCAAGAGTTAATGACATTATTTGTGCTCAAAGAAATGTCTTCATCTTTGTCATCATATTTTGTCTGTTGTACCCTCTGGCCTTCATCAAGTGTTTGTTGATCTGGGTAACCTTCAGGTAATTTTGAACTGAACCCATTATTTAATCTCCAGGTATGGATTGTTTTCATTCCACTGTCCATATCTAGGGATATATTGTTTTTTTTTATTATTGCTCACTTATTCTTCTTCGACTGAGACTAAAACCATACTACCTCATCAATTGATTCAACTCACAATTTAGTCCTGAGTATAACAATAAACTACATCAGCAGCAAGACCTATGATTGGGAGTTTGCAGATTTTGAGGTGCATGGTACCACCTCTTAATTGCTGTGGTTCCCAGGTTCACCTTGACCTCGGATGATAGCTCCTGTTAGGGTCCCAGCTATGGGCAAATAGTGAACCCAAAACAAAAGCAAAACACTATGATTTTTTTAGTAGAATAACCAACAGTACATTCTATCTGTAGTTGAAGTCATCCAATTGTATTCAAAATATTTAGATTTTGGTATTAAATAACAGTTAGAGGTTGATATGCTGCTAAATGAAATCAACCAAGTAGCCAACATGAAAGAACTTTTTCATGGCGCTAATCTATAAAATATCCTACAATTTTTTAAAGAAATCAAACGGTATTCCAAAATATAACTTTATCAAAACTACAACATAAAACACACACATCACTGCCTCTCAAAATTATGTCCACAAAAACCTGTATATGCACAAAAGCTGAGTATCATCCTTCATGTCTTCAGTTCTGAAAGTAGAATAACATTTATCATATTCTTATTATTTCAAAGCTCCCAAGAAAATAAAATTTTGGCATTAAATGACCTATAAGGAGTTAATATGCCATTAAACAAATCAAATCAAATTACAGTTTTTTCACTAAAACTGTGCTACCTCATCCAGAGATTTAATGCACAATTACTGTCACAAAATTCATGAACCAATGCCTTAGCCCACTGGCTATTGTCCTGTGGAACTTGGATTCAGTGAAATTGAGGCAAACAATAACTGTGCAGTACTAAAAAAAACAAAAAAAAAACAAGATATCCCTAGGCTGGGAGAGTGGAATGAGAACAATCTATTCCTGTAAATTAAAGAGTTCAGTTTGAAATTCCCCCAAGTTTATCCAGATGGACAGAAACTTGAAGAAGAGTCAGAGGGTCCAACAGTTGAAATCTGCCATCATTTATGAGAGAAGAAAGCATTGTCAGAAACATTTTCATGACCATTAATACAAGACAAATAAAATACATAAAAAGTGTTTTGCATCTTGTGTCTTACTACTCTTGTCTACTTCATTATTAAATTTTGTTGTATTCTGACTGAAAAAAAAAATCAATATAAAAATCCTGCATGATTAAATACAGATTAGAGCATGTATGCCCAAGCATTGTCTGAGCTTTGGACCTTGTTTGCTGCTAGTGAATTATTTAGTGATTTTTTTTCCTACCAATTTCAGTTGAAGCAATAAATTTGTTGGTAGTAATTTAAATTATGAGAAAGCTTCAAGCTTTATCCACCCTGTAAATATGTAGACAGAAAGAAATGTATTACCATCAGTTAATGTTTAAAAAAAGAAAAATATTGAAATTATTTCAATGGTTTCCTAATATCAAATATGGATTTGGTGCTCTCAACTCCATGCCAAGTAATTTCCTATTTACAAGATGTATGTTAATTTTTAGGTTGAGTTCTAAATAGTTTCCATCTATATTTATCACCTTTATTCTTCCAAAAATTAAGTACAATTACATTTTCAATTATATATTCCCTTTTATTTGCAATGATTTGTTACCACTTATCAGGCAACTCTTTGATATCTTTAGAGAAAAATTCTGCAGATTTTGATGTGAAAAAGTTTACAACAAAGTCCTGAACCTGGTTTTCATTTAGAGAAAGTTTTCCCTATCAAAGTTTTTTTTTTACTCCAACTGAAAAAGGTAATCACTTGGTGCAAGGCCAAACTGATTTTGGAATTGTGGTATTGGAATCAGTTTGAACGTTGAGATTTTACATGATAAATAATGACACAAAATAGTATTTTCCAAATCAGTACATTATTTTGAAGAAAGAAGTTTAAAAGATTAAGTTTAGGTTCAAAATTGTAGCATTGGAATTTCATTCCAGTGATCAGTGAAAGCCTTATAGCACAGCCTTATAAAATTTATAATTTACTGAAGCTTTACAAACTGTACAAGATGCATAGCATAAGCATATTATTACTAAATCATTGTACCATCAAATAAGTCCATTTATTTCAAAGGGAAATTATACTGAACATTTTAGCTATATTATGATGTAATATGTTATACAGTGCAGTAGTTTTAGTGTGAATTTCAATAATGCAAATTTAAAACATTTTGTTTTATAATTTGTGCCCAGACATATAATATTATATACTCTTTTATCCACTTTTTTGTTTTTATTAATTATGACCTAACAAATCTTATTCATTGAGTAACCTTATTTTTAATCTTTTATAAGTTTTTTTATAGGCTTCACTTACTTATTTGCTTCTGGTGATTCATAATTAGAATTCTGCTTTGAATATATTTTCCATTCAATATGTCTAATACAAAATAAACTCAGTTTGGATTTATTCTTGAAATAGTAAAATTTTGAAGTGAGTTTGTAAGCAAAATCCTGTGGAAATTAGGAATTTCTGTACATTTTTTCAGATGATTTTTAAAACTGAATGCTCAAAGATTGATAAAAGCTATGAATGTAATTTTTGGTGCCAGTCCTTATCATATCAGACTCCAGCTTTTACACTGAGTGCAATGTTGCAAAAAGAATGAAAAATCAACCAACCTAAGTGAATATGGCAGGTGGCAGAGAATTGACCAACTGAATCCCAACAACTTTTTTGTATTGTTTTTGCTGTTTGTGGCTTTGTGTTGTCATGGAAGAGAACAACATTTTTCTTTAATCCATTCTACACTGCCACTGTTGTGCAAAAACTAAAGTATATTAGTGTTCTCCAAATTTATTATAAATGGACCTGAGTAGTTTGATAGGAGTTTTGTATTAAGTTACAGCCTGTGTATTTTTTTTTTTTTTTTTTTTTGCCAGCTGGATGTTAGCTGGGAACATTTGTTTTTCTTGTGTTGGCCTGTCAAAATAGTGAGTTTAAAGTTTGTAATTGTTTTTTGTGCCGTGTTTTTGTGTTTTCTGACTGTTTTCCTTGTTTCGTGGGGGGAATATCTCCTGCTATAGAGGAGGTACCCCAGGAAAAAGGGCCATTGGCCACACTACTGTCAATTTCAGCATGCGCGATGGAAATACTTCAAGGACCTGAGCGAGGAGTATAGCTCCTTCATCTCAAGCCATGAATTTTTGCCAGTGTCTTCAGTAATGGAGGCAATTATGATGAGAATCCTCTCCCTGTGGACAGCTGACGTCAAGATGTGGAAATTCATTGCTGTCAACAGGGAGATGATGGAAGAGAGCCTCAAACTTGTTGTGGTGTCCTCCTTCTAAAGAATCTATGTTGGTCACTTCTGCCTACTATAAGATTAGTAGAAGAGAAGGCCTTGGGGGAACAGTCAAATAGATTGAATGCCAGGACAACCGACACACACTCACTAGTCATGTAATACTCTTCTGTTCTACTTACAGTTTAATATATGATATATCTACAACGCTTGTTTCGTTATTTCTTTAACCACTTACTTGGTCACAACAAAACCTTAAGTGTCGGAGCCAAAATGTTGGCCTGCAGGTCAAATGCCATGTAGGACATCCTGCTGGCAACAGAGGAGGCTTCAAAAGCTTTAACTGGCAACATACATGGGCACCCAGATTGCCTTACATGGGGTGCCCATGTACATCGCTGAGGACCATTTGGGGCTTTCTTCTCAGATTATGGCTCTGTGGAGGGGGTATCCTCCATCAAAAACAAGACGGGCAGTGCCACCAGTGACTATGAAGTTATAGTGACATTGACCCAGCCAACATTTAATGAAGTTCCAAACATCATCACCTTCAGTGGCCGAAACATCTGTGTTGTTGTGGAAGGTTGCCATCTCAACTGCTGTGCTTGTGGTGCCGCAGCCTCAAACAACAACTGAGCAGCCCAAAGCAGAAGTACTAAAGAAGGCTTCCAGTGGTCCTGGCGAGTGGACTGAGGTGGTGAAGAGGGAAGCCAATGTGGCAACTCCACCTCTCCAGCAGGATGTCCCGGAAAAAGGAGCTACCAAGCAGCAGCAGGCAAAACAGCAGCAGCCTTGGCCACAGTGACAGCCTCAGCAGCATCAACAACAACAACTGAAGGAGCCATCAGAAAATCAGCAGCAACAAAAACAGCTGGAGTAACCCAAGCAGCAGCAGCTTCAGAGTAGGAGCCCCCTCAAAAAACAGCAGCAGCAGCCTAAAGAGTTACTACAGCTGGACCTCTACATGGAGGAAGAGAAAATGCCTCCACCAAGACCCTCCTTACTGAAAAGGGAGAGGGATGAAAAGGATGAAGAAGACACGAAGTACATGAAAAGGGAGAGGAAGTATGGTCAGAGTAGGGTGGAGAAGGCTCTGGTAGTTGCCAAAACTCAATCCACATTTGCTTCACCTGCAAGAAACGAGTTACAACATACCCAAGGTAAGGCAAGGCGCCTCCCTTCCTTCCCTTCACATCTTAAAGAAAAGAAAAAAGACTGTGCCCAAGAGGGGGAAGCTGTACACAATTGTCAGGAAGACCCTCAAGAAAGACCTTTCTTCTCAGATGAAGGCCCTCTTGAGGCTGTTGTTTAAATGTACTTCTGTAGATGGAAAGTCCATGGAAGACCCCCTCAACTTTCCAAAGATCCCTGGAGAGATCACACTCATAAGGAATATGGGTGGTAATCTAAAAGTGTTTGGTTACCTGGTGGAGGCTAAAAGTGCTTTCCTGTACATCAGGATGGTGCAGATAGTCATCAGAACTCAAGAAAATGTCTAGTTTGTGCTCTGTGAGGGTCCCGGTGTTGCTTCATTCTTCTGATATTGGAACCAGTAGTATGGGACAATCCGTCAAAGTCCTGGCTCCCATAGATTTCCGTCCAGTCTGCATTTAAAGGGTTTCCTAAAAAATGATGTTTATTAAGCTAGCTAGCTTGAATATGAGGGGCCTGAGAGATCGTAATAAAACTGTCCACCTGCTTTGTGATCTCTTGTCCTTTGGTGTAGATATGGCCATGATCCAGGAGATACATTTTTTTTTTTATGTCGATTCTTGTGAGCTGTCTGGTGACTTTGTTGTTTATTCAGCATACAGTGACCGGCAGGCCAAAGGTATTTCCCTGTTAGTCAAGTGTTCCATTGAGTATGAGGGTAGACCTTGTCCATGTGGATACTTAACATTAAGAATCTTAACTTCATTGAATTTATGTAGCAAGAGCAAATGATACTTTCAAACATTTCTTGAAATCTGATTGGTTATTAAATGCACAGTAAGCTTCTAGAAACTTTCATCACAAATTAGTTGATTTTTGTGCAAAAGCAGGATCATCCTACTTGAAAAACTCTTTCTCTAATTTACCCCTAATTTGAATGTCTCATATAATTCTATTGGTTAAAAAATAGAAAAATACAATCTCACCCACGCATTTCTTGGAATTAGTGGTAGTGTCTACTGAATTTCTGGTGAGCCAGTTTAATTATTGAAAAAGCTATAAATACAAACAGCAATCAAGTTTCTATGCACAAAGATATACAGATGCTCAGAGAGAATTTAATTTTATGCTGATCAGAGACTGCCTTTTGGAAGAAACTTCTTTTCTGAAGGATTTGGAAAAATACTCTACACCACAATTCACAAACGTTTTTAACAACTCATTGTGACAAAACTTTTTCCATTAGAATATCTTTCTTAGAAAATTTTTTCTAATTTAATTTTTACTAATCTTGACTTTTCTAGTTAAACTTTCACTTAAATTTAAAATTTTCACTGCAACAGTATTTTAAATTTCTAATAACAATTTTATTCTCAAATTTTCATAAACTGAACTTTTAACCAATAATGTTCAGAACTTTCTGCATCTAATATTCCAAACCAGCAATGAGAACCTTTTCTCCTAATCCTCTGATCACTTTTTTTACGCATACGTCATTACAACACAAATTGTAAAATTCTGTTAAAAAAATTTATTTGTTGTTCGGAGCTTATTCTTTTGTCATAGTTGCATATCGTTACATATTGATTCGTTTTTTTGTTTTGTTTTTTTAAATTTATGTTTGTAGATATTACAATACACATGTTTCATTTGCAGCGAAACACTAAAATAGTAAAATATTCACGCAGCCTTCTCAGATCCCCTATGTGAAGTTTTTAGTTTATTCAAATTTTCTTGATCACAGATATTTTCTTTAAATTTATGAATAAAAAAATTATTTTCAAATTTATTTCTTTAAAATGGTAAATAAATATTTCATTTATTTTAGTTAGTTGGTTATTTTAATTTTTGTAATCTTTAAGTTGTAAATATAAAAATATTCTTCTAAGCAAGCAATCTCTAGTGTTTAATTTTAATATCGTTGTTGTCCGTTCTCAAGAATAAAGATTTTCATATGCTTGAGCTTAAAATTGTAACCATACTTTTTAAAAACATTTCGGGCAGTCAACAGTGTACAGTAAAAGCGGTGTCAAGGGAATACCTGTTCTTGTGATGACATTTTTTTTTTTTTTTGCAGGTACGAGAAGGTTTCTTAGATTATCATTAAAACAAACTTTCCTTTGACCCCCGCCTCCCTTTTTTTTTTTACTTTTCAAAAATATTTAAGTTTTGAAATTTATGATGCAACTTCTGTATAAGTATATTTACACCCGCTACTATTTTTATTTGTTTGGAATTAGAATAAACTTTTGAGTGCTTATCAACAAGAAACGTGAATGACAACTGTTCATTAGTGAAATATTTTCAGAAGTGACTTACACCGGTTGTCACAGGAAATTGTGTCCCTTCTATACACACCAATTCAATCAATTGCACTTTCTTTTGCAAATTACATGTTAACTTTTTTAAAAAATGTTATAATTTTATCATTTTTCTCCAGATGTTACCAGAAGGGAAAATCAATGCAAATAATTAAAAACGAAGGTAATTACTTAATTGTCGCTCGAATTTTATATTTTTGTTATTGTTTTTCCGAAATGAAAGCAAAAAATCGCAACTCTACTATATTTTTAAAAGTTTTTAAAAACATCAGCGAATTATACGATTTAAGCGAAATTTTCAGTACTTACTCATTTAAGGAAGGAATTGTACTGAATTTGACTTTTTATTAGAATCCTTTATGGAAATATTGTTTTGGGCAGTAAGTTTCGGCTCCCGCCTTTCTACATCTGGTGTGTATTTTTTAAATTGAGTGGGTTGAATTTTTTTTTTTTTTTTTTCAGTTATAAAGGAAAATCGCTGAAGACGTTATTTCAGTAAGAAAAAATATATCAAATGTGAACATACCGAACATTTGTCCAAATATTCACCGAAATTAATTAAAAAAAACAAACAACTTTTTGTGTTGGTGCTTATTTTCTTTCATAATTTCAGAAAGGAAACAAATCTGAATTACGTCTCCTTTTTTGACTATTCTTCCCTATCAAAAGAGTAATTCTTATATATAAAGTACAGTGTATGTGTGTTTGTGCTGTGTGTGTCCAAGCAACTTCTCCGCTCACACTGGTTCGATTTCAATGATTCATAGCTCATTCAAAAGCCCTAGAAATGTTAGGTGCAGAGAACGATTTTCGTTGAGCTCAGATTCAGGGTTGCCAGATTATGCAAGGTTTAAAATACATATTAATATACTAGAGCCATTATCCTTGCGTTCATGGTTCAAGGAGAGTAACTCTTATTTTCTTTTTTATCCCAAATTTTAAGTTGGTTTGGCCATCATCACAATAACTATAGAGGAGTAGATGCAATATGCAACAATAAACTACAGACGAACTCAAAATTTATCGTTGCATTTAAATATTGAATTAATGTTTAAGCTTACCCTTTAAAAGTTCAACAATAATTCTTCTGCTGCCACTTAATTTAAAGATGATTTGCTGTATGTAGATCTTTATTTTCTGTATAATTATTTTTATTTCATGGGTGACAGAACAGGGGACAATTTATGAGATAAAATTAATATAGTATAAAGATGGGAAAATAGAAACTTGAATTAGTTATACATTCAACATTTGAAGAGTTAGAGAAACATACTAACTAATTAAGTAAAACCTATATTATGGAATCTATATGAATAAATGCAAAATTGGAGCTCAATTCTCCCATGAATTCTGAGATTAAAATGCCCTAGCTCTACTTTATAGTCCACTTCTCCCCTATCTATGGATTAATTAGTAAGGCTTGTATCACTAAAACCATTATTATCCCCCCCCCAAATTCTTACAGCTTAAACATATTTTCTGGCTTAAACAATAAATATTTCATTATAGTTGATTCACATGTTTTTATAATTTTGTAAATTTTGCAAATTTTTATAAAAAAATTAATAAAAAACATTCTTTTCATATTTATTTCTTTATAAAATGATAAATAATAAATATTTTTCATTGTAGTTGGTTCACATATTTTGATAATCTTGTAAATAATATGTTTTTTTATTAAAATTTAAATTGTCACTTTTTAAAACAATAAATATTGCTGAGTGAGTTGAGGGATTATCCAGTAATAACAGTGTTAAAGGACTAACCGTCCTTTTGAAATATCATTTTATTGTTAAATCCAATATTCCATTTCAAATAATCTCTTTTGTCTACTTGTGCCACAAAATATAAACATTTGTAAGTACCATTGGTACTGTAACTTTTACTCTTAAAGTTAAATCTTTAATTAAAACCATAAATACTAACTACCAATTCTTTCTGCTATCAGTCAACCAATGTAGCCTATAATGGCTGCACTAGTTCAAATAATAGTGCTATACATTGAAGAGCTGCTTTACTAAAATATAATCATCTTTGAACTCAATACTTCTATTGTTCAATATTTGATTGTTTTTATTTGCAGGTTCTGTTGTATTGAAAAACAGCAAACACAGTTCATCATTCAGTGATAAAGATTTCCTTTTGGAATAGACAGAAATGATTGCAAACAAGATAATTCTTTATTTTTATATATAAGTAACCTTTATTGGAAAGTATCTTAAGACACTTCATAAATTCAAGACAATCATTTTAATTTGGAATCAAAGTTTCACACCAAAATAGAAAGGAAAAATATTTTTCTGTAATGATATACATAATCCTCTAAAAGAAAATATTTTTCTGGAATTTTATTTAACTTAGTCTTTCCATGCACTTAATAATATGACATCACCTAAAGAGAAGCCCTTTGTTTGTGTAGTGTGCAATATTGCCTTTACACATAACTTCAAACTCAATGCTCATGTAAAAATGCACACTGGAGAGAAGCCATATCACTGTGAGGTTTGTGATACCTCATTTACTCGTTCATCAAATTTAGAAAATCACATGAGAATACATACCGGAAAGAAACTATTTCACTGTGAAATTTGTGATTCCTCTTTTACAAAAAGCTCTAAACTCAAGGTACATTTAAGAATCCATACAGGTGAAAAACCTTACAAATGTGAACTTTGTAACGCCTCCTTTTCTCAGTCATGTAATTTGAAAAAGCACATGAAGATACACACTGGAGAAAAACCATTTTGCTGCAAGTTTTGTGAATACACCTCTGCAGAGAAAAATGCTCTAAAAATACATTTGATGAAGCATACCGGTGAGAAACTGTTTCAATGTCAGGTTTGTGATGCTTCCTTTTCCCAGTCAACCCAACTGAAAAGGCATGTAATGACACACACAGGTTTAAAACCATTTCATTGCCAGATCTGTGATTATGCTGCCCCACAGAAACAGAATTTGATTCTGCATATGCGAACACACACTGGAGAGAAGCCATTCCATTGTGAACTATGTGATTCAAAATTTTCTCAATCTTCAGCTCTCAAAAGACATATAAATATACATAAGAAACCATTTTTCTGTAAGATTTGCCAGCATTCAGCTGAAGATATAAATGCTCACAAAATACACATTAAAACACATGGGATGCAGGATGTGATACAGTGTTAGAAGGCACAGTGGAGTAATGGATAGTGGCTCGGACTGAGAAATCTGAGAGCAGAGTTCAAATTCCAGTCAAGTCCATTACATTCATTTACAGAAAGTTATGAATCTATCTCTTCACCCTGGCTATGGGTAAATAGCAGGACAGATTGGGCCTTTTAGACTTGGAAAACTCTGAATTCAAACCAGCCTGGAACTGCTCAAATCTTACTATGCTAAAGTGTGTATACATGTAGCTGGGGACCACTTGTGAATTTAAATTCCCACTGAAACTCCTACTATGAATTTACATGTCCTTCAGGAAGTGGTAAATTTATTTGACAGTGCTGGCTCAACTGATATTGGGCTAATGCTGCTTTTTAAAAGGGAACAGAAAAAGTAGTTATGTATACATATTCATGAAAACAAAATAAACTCCCAACTATATTAATTTGTTTTTCTTTTGACTGTCCTTATTGTTGTTGCTTTTTGACCAGTCCTTTCTCTAGCCTTCTTCTGTTGAATTCATCCAAATGCCTCATCTTAAAATTATTTTTTTAAAACTATCTTTAAATTTCTTAAATATTTTCTCTTTTACAAATTTTTGGCCATTTAAGAATATACAAGTTTCTTCATGGAAATTTTATTGGGTGTAGAGTTTTGTTGTTGGTCTTTTCTGTTGCCTATTTGATATTGTTATAATATTTTTTGCTCACTCAATGTTTATTTATTCAATGAGGATGGAAAAACTCTAAAGTAGTTATTAAGGTCCAAGGCCAAGTTTATGAGATATAACCAAATAGTTAAAATAGATTTAACCCAAGTCTGAATGTAAGCCTTACTTTCAGTAAATAGCATGTGTCGTTATCTTTTTCTTATTCAGATAACATGAGGCATCATTAAACTCTATAATAACAAGATCATTTCACCTACAGACTGGGTTAGATGCAGAACAAATCAACAAGGCTGAAAATAGCAGGTTTTACCAAGAGACAACAGAAAAATTAATTGACTGAGAAAAAGTGTGCACTAAGATGAGATGGTGCTGACAAAAATCATTGAATAATATTTGTGACATGGTAATTAGAACACCCATATTGAGGGGTGAATGTGTGATTTTATCTTTATCTCAAGTGTTTTATGTTTTACAGCCAGGGAATAAAGTCTTTGAAGTTAGATCTTCTAAATGGCTTCCACTTGGCTAAAAGACAACAAATGAATAAATTTGGTGACAATGAAGCTAGAAATTAAGAATTTCTGGCCACATGTCTGTATTAATGATCAACATTGGGATTAAGGTAATTCTGGTCCACCCCTAGTGGTGGAACAGACTGTCCCTCTAGTATTTCTGGTGCGAACTGTTCATGTTGCTAGTATACATTGTGATGTTGAGGTTGGTAGGAGGTAGAGCTGATCTGTTAGTCCAACATGGCTGAAGTTGTGTCAAGTATCAGCTACCTTTCACCCAGACTGAGCAAGTGATCCCTGATAAACACCTGTTTTCAATATATTTACCATTTTGTTGTGAAGATAGATAACTGCAATTTGAATTCTGCATATCAAAGGTACAAATTTTCAATTTAACATGTAAATAAATATTAGTAGCACAGAATATTATCTTACCAGTTTTAACATAGCTAAATTTAATTCTCTTTGGCTTATGGTCAAAATGATTATTAATTCTGCTGTAAAGATTTGGCTGTCACTGAATCATCATCATCAGTAGCAGCTAATGATTGTTAAATACTGTGTACTGCCTGACTTTAGTCTTTTCCCAAATTTACTCTATATTTTGCCCAGGAATGTCATCATTTTATTGAAGAGAAAGATTACTGCAAATTGAATTCTGCATATCAGAGATACAGATTTTTAAAAGCAAATGTCTGCTTACAAGAATCAAGTGTTCATTACAATAGCTATAAATTCACTGAGGCTCCTTCAAGTGCTGTATGATGCAATTGAAGTAAAGAATACATTAAACTTATATATTTATATTGAAAACAGGATTTGAGTCCTCATTTTGCACTATCTTTACATTTCCTTGTAAGCTTACAGTGGTCTCTTCCCTATTTTTGATACATCCCAACGCAAACAAGAATGAAGACACGTGGTATTCATTTTCTAGTTGGTGGATAGCTGAGTGAGGGCTCCATTGTATATATCTATAACAGTTCATCTTAAAATCATGAACAAAAGCTCTGCATTAATCTTGATTTAACCTTAGAGGCCATGTGGTTTGACATATGCTGTTGAGAAATAACTTAGCTAATATTAACAAATCAATGATTTAGTCACTTTACCATGGTGCTGTGGTTAACAAGCTTGTCTCAAAGGTTGTTGCTGCTTTAAGAAGGTCAATCTTCATATTTTTACTTTTTTTTTCCAGCCTTAGCTGAATCTAGTAAATACTTAGGTATACCTTGTGGATGAGGTAGTTGTGCATGAGGGATATTCAGAAAATAGTGCCTCCTATTTATGTCCAGAGAAACTACAACAGATTTTTTTTTAATACTAAATGTTCACCAGATACAAGGCTCAAGAGTTACTCAAGATAGAGGGTTAATAAATGACGTATAAACAAGGAAGGAGGGTGTAAGTGCAGATTATGAGAATACCCATGATAGGTAATGGTTAACCCTAGACTTGAATAGGTTATTGTAATTTTTGGGGAAGCATTCTCTTAGGAGTCTATTCCATAAAGTGGTGGCTCTTGGGAAATAACTGTCCCAGTGGAAATTCCTTTTTATGAATGGAATATGTAGAGAATAAAGATAGTTTGTCCCTGTATATATAGCATGGCAAGTCTCAGCTATAAATGTCTGAACTGATGGAAGTAAAGAATGTAACTTGTCAGAACAGTTTCCATTGAAATAGCAGTAGGTAGAGGCTTGCAATGTTGAATCTGTGAGAGAGGGATTGTGAGGTGAAAATTAATTCATTATATACAAGGCTTTGTAAACACTTTTGAACCCTGTCCAGGCTGGAAAGAGAGGATTGAATAGCTCCAGCCCAGATATGGCAACGATATCCTATTTTTGGTCTGTTTTGACTCTTGTAAATATAGAACATGGCAGAGATAACAATAATACCAATGGACAGAGTAAATTTTCAGCTTATATGACACTATTTTATCACAGTCACCACAATTGGCTACTCATTTTCAAAATGGACCTCATTTCATGAATTGACTGCTGTGCAGGACTACCCAGAGAATGACTTTCACCACTGAAACACATTATCAGTGTTCACATCTATTGTTTGGTTTCTATAACTTTATTAAGTATCAGTGAATGTCAATGGGTCCTTTTTTCCCCCCACATTGAAGAAGTTACTGATACATCTCTATTTCATATGCACTTTCAAGCCAAACATCACTTTGTCAGATGCTATCTGTAATAAAGCAAAACAAAATTTGAAATAGGTGCTGGTCTATATTAACAATTATGCTTGGGATTAGTGAGTGTGTTCTAGCCAGTCCTTGGCTGGGGACAGACTTGTTCATCATGTGGGTCCAGTGATTTCCATTGGTATTACCAGCCACAGTTTGTAGATCAACAAACAGTGGAAGAGAAGGGCTGAACTGTTAGACTCACATAGCAAAAGTTGTCCCAAGTGTCACCTACCTACCCACCTGGACAAGCATGCAAAGTGCTGAATAGGAGTACATGGGGAAACAGGATTCTCATTCTCATTTCTCAATGTGGGGTTTGTTTTTCAACTCCTTTATCTTGTAAGCATGCAACAGGCTCTATGCCAGCTTTTGGTGCACACCAATATGAATGAGAATGGAATGCAACATGGGGAAATCATTGACTGGTTGGTGGGAAACTGGAACAAGGATTATGTTATATGTTTCCACTTAGCACTTGTATTTGATACTTGAATATTGAACTTTTTGAAGAATCCTATTTTCAGTTTATTGAAATCTTAACCTTTACCAAGCTGGAGGCAAAATTTGTTGCTGTAAAAAGAAAGCTATGATGACCACTGGGTGCTGAGTGGCTACTATCATTCATGGCTGACTAATTTTATGGAAGCTACTTGCAACCATGGATGTACCTGACAGCCTTTCTGAAGGTGAATTATTTTGTCTATTTTTAAACAACAAAATAATAACTTTATTTGCCAACAAGACAAATAAATATGCTAGTCAGGTGAAAGAAAGACCAAACAAATGCTGGTGTCTTCTCATATGTAAATATGAGGAAGCACATCACTTTTTTGATGAAATTAAAGCCTTCTTAGACATTTTGCTTCTTATTGCACTCCAGAACACCACAAGGAGCAATAAATGTTAATGTATGATAAATTTTTAATGTATTTTTTATTTGTATTCCAATTCTTTTTTTGTTTTCAAAAGCAAAACATAATGCATTAAATCAAAATATTACTTAACCATTCTTTTAATAGTATACAAAAAATAAAATCTATACACACAATATAAAGAAAGTTATAACAATTTTAAAACAGTAGGTGTTCATATTTTTGCACCCCCCCAAAAAAAATGCAGTTGCAGTGGGGGAGGGGCAATTATAGAAAGACTTTAGTGTGCTAAAGGTTAATGAATATGGTAAATACTGAGTGTCTCTTCTTTCTATTTCTGCAGACAACATCTCAAATTTTCATTAAAAATAATTTGGTGACTTAAAAAGACCTAATATAATCATCTCTCACTTACAATTATAACTGATTGACTCACAAATAAAAATGTTACAGTTAAAATCAACATTTCTTTATCTCTGTTTGTTATTTAAAAAGGTTTTTGCATTCAATGTCTAAACCATATTCAACATGACCCCAAGCAATGTACTCATGACTATGCCCAAATTGCCAATAGTTTTTCTTTATGAACCAGTTGAAATGTAGCTTATTTGTATTATTTTAGAAAAATTATTCATAATGTGTATGGTAGGTATGCTATTTTTTAACTGAGGAAAGTCTTTTTCTAAAGAAAACATTTACTTAAATTATAAGTTTTTATTACCACTCCAAAATGCACATTATTAATTATACATTTGTGTACATGAGTCATACTGACATTTTGAAATGGTAAAATTTATATTAAAAAACTAATAGTCAGATTTAATCTCTTCTATGTCTTTAAGAACATACAGCAGTTGAGATTTTAAAATATCCCATTGCAGTTAAGATGGAATTACAAGAGAATATGTAGTTTCTTATGCTCACAATGAATTATTTGAAAGTATTGAATCCACTTGACTGATCAGTTTGATTCTAAACTTTTTTTTAAAATTATTATAATGTTCTGAAATTGAGATAGTGAAAGATGCCTTCCAAAAGCTAAGGGAAATATTAAAAAACAAGAAAATTTCATTAGTAACAAAGAAAAGATTAGTGAGCTGAATGTCAATATCAGTTTTCCTAGATGATAATCAATGCTGAACCATTTTGGTATGGATGAAGAAGAAACTTCAGGGGATAAAATGTAGTTCTACATGTTGAGAATACCATGGACTGAACATATGTGTAATGATGAAGTTTTAGAGAAAAAGGAAACAAAAAGGATATTCATACTTAACATCAGAAAGAGATAGTTGAAATTTCTAGAGCACATAATGAGGAAAGGGCTTGGAAAATTTGATACTCACAGGATATTGAGGGTAAGAAGGAGAGAGGAGAACATTATATAACCTATCTAATGAACTTGTGTAAATGGATAACAGAATAGGGTTTAGGAGAGATAACAAAAAGACAAAATTTACTAAGGGCTACAATGGACAGGAAATTGTGCAGAGCCATGATTGCTAATGTCCTGAAGAATAATGGTACATAGAAGAAGGATGATAAAGTAACAGAAAAAACTATTCTTCTTGATTCTTAAATCATTCATCATATTTCTGTTACTTTTTATCTCTTCAGCCATCATCTAATTGTGATTATTAAGTAGCAGAGTTTGAAAATAATAAAGTTCACATTTTACAGCTCAGGAGTTCATTTATTCTATATTTCCACTCTATACTGCTGACAAGAAAGCACAGAATGTTTGAGAGTTGCAATAAAAAGAAATCAATAGAAATAAGATAAAAAATACTAGCTAAAAATTAATAATAATTAACAATACTTCTTCAGTGTATAAATTCAAATAATATACCTCAGGGGCAAACTCTTGATAACTATAAACTTGCTTCCTCTTAAATTATAGTAAAGAGATATGCCACCAACTAAAACCTCGTATTCTGGGAGGTGGTATGATATTCAAGAATTTCTTGAATTCTTTTCTTTTGTGTAAAATTCCATGTCAGATGGTTAAAAAAAAAAAGTAATACAAATTTAATACTATTACTGTACAAACTAATAACACAAGATCAAATATCTTGTTTGTAAAAACTACATCTGGCAACAAGGCCTCTGATCGGGAGATTGGAGATTTTGAGTAGTGTGGAACCACCTCTGCTGTTCCCAGGTCCATCTTGACCTGGGGTAGTAGCCCATATTGGGGTCCTAGCTATGGGCAAATAGTAAACCTGCAAACAAAACTTAAAACAGTAGGAAAGTATAAAAATAAATTTTTATAGTAAAAATACCAGCAATACATTTTTAATAGTAAAATTGAAGGCATTGTCAATAAAATCAAAAATCAGTTTAGTCTCATTTCTTGTAAGGTGAAACAAGTTTTGACACCTCATTGGATTTTGTAAGATTATTTGGTAAAAAAGAAAATGCTGCTAAGTAATTATAATTTAATCATGAAATTATGTCATTTTCTTGAATTATAGAGTATGAATTTTCATTTAGATTTTGGCATTAAATAACCTATACTGGTTTATATGGCATAAATAGTGGATGAGGTTTTGCTCTTAATGTAGCATCAAAAGGGAAGAAACCTAGGCTGCTTAAGAGGCAAGCCCAGGGTAAAGGAGCTACCATAGTGAGGCATGAACAAAAACAAAATTATGATATCTAAATCTTCATATCAACTATTTTTTACAGTAAGTGGTTTTTCTCATCATTTTGGGGTGATTTTGTACAAAAAAGAATGAAGACCATTTATTTGCTATGAAATATATCCAGGATGATGTTCAGTACTGCAATGTTTGATGAATGTAGGCCTACTAGACTTTTTCCAAAGCTGGGGTTGCATTATACACAAGCTATATGAAAAAATCATGTTTTTCACAAAATAATTCAAAGGTCGCACTATACACTTGAGTACATACAGTAAATGATAATTTTACATACAAGATTTGGTCGTTTAATGCCAGAAACTGTCCCTGGTTACTCTAATCTCTTTTTTGTTTTCTTCCAATATCTGCTGAACAGCTTCTTTATCTGTGGAAGACTTCTCCTTCCTCAACTTCTCACACTTCCTTTTCAAAAGACTTGTTGCTTTCTGAAGTGCTATCTTTTCTGTTTACGGCTGTGCCTGTTTCTCATTCAAGGAGCTGACTTGTTTTTAAGCTCATTATTTTCATTTAGCCTCTTCTTGTTTCAATGTATAATTTTTTTTTTATACAGTTGACTCCTGGTCACCTTTTTCTGTCTCTCAATTGACTGAGAAAATTTAGAGACTTTATTGTGCAATCAGGCAATCATGTCCTAAGCATGAACATTTTTATTTTGCAGAAATGTTTTTTGTTTACAGTTTCATATTTTGCAGTCAATGATTGACATTTTCAGACTGGACAGTGCATCCTGATATTTTTTGACAGATTCTTCCAGTGCCTTCACTTGTGAAGCAGATAGGTGTTCAATAGTGGCTGATTTGTCTGGAGATTTGTCTTTGGAAGATAGGCTAACTTGCTCTTGGAAGGGTGAAATCAAAACTGCTGCAGTTCTTGAGGCTTTTTTCCCTTTCTTTTACATTTTAATTTGTTCTTTTGTACCAGATTTTTTTTTAATGTTGAGGATAAATGCTTTTCACTGTAATTGAATGACAGAAGTTGATTTACCCACATGACCATTTTTCTGAACTTGAGATTATTCTTCATTAAGTAATGCTGGAGCTAAAGAACTTCTTCATTGGTCAACTCATTTACTCCTTTGGCAGCTAAAGAATCTGTAAATAAAAAATGTACAAATCTTGTATCACAAATTTGCATTTTATAATTCAGAGTTAAAGTTTGGGTAGAACAGCTAATCAATTTACAAAAAAAAAAGAAAGAAAATTGATTTATAATATTCAAAGTCTTTTGCATTTAATAAAAACAAATACAGAAATGTGCAATTTGGAATTTTAAAGTTTTCATAAAATTAAGTGGGGGGTAACAGATGTAAAAAAAAAAAAATTACCATGAATTTCTAAAAAAACAAACATTTCTAAAATAAATTAATTAATTTTTGAATAAGTTCTGAAAGTTTCATTAAACTCCAACAATTATTTGATTTTTTGCAAGAATTTCCAAATTGATGTGTTTTTCAACTGAAAAAGGCATGTAAAAAAAATAAAAAATTCATGCTAAATATTATGCAACCTTTGACCTAGAAAATAAAAGATTTTCAACCAAAATTTCAAACGTGATATTACAAGTTGAAATTGAAGGGAATTTCACTATATTTACCAGTTTTCACACCCTAAACTAGGCCAGTTTGTGATACTGCTAAAATAAAAAAATACCTTATATAAATGAAGAATTAATAGATTTTTTTCCTATCTGAAATTTGCATTCATCTTCATTTCACAAGTATTTACATCTGTGGTATATTGCCTTTTCCATGATAGAATTACTGGTATATAATGCAGGATCCCCATGAGTTGAGGCACATACTTTGAGTTATGATAATTAACTAAATGAGCTTACCTGCATTGTTAAGATTAGTCAAAGGTGCCATGAGAATGTAGGCCTACCAGTGAGGTTACAGTTACTGAAAATGCATGAATTTTAACCCCTCCAGAAAAAATTTACCTGTGTATAGTGCAACCAGTAACTGAAAGTGCATGATTTTTAACTTCTTCAGAAAGTTACCCCCTGTATAGTGTGACACCCTATTTTTTGTGTAAAAAAACAAAAAACAAAAAAAAAACTGATCACAAAATCTCGAACTATACTTGAGTATATATAGTATTTATCTTGCAATTAATATCAATGAGTGAGTATGTAGCTTGAAAGGTTTTCTCCAGATGTGGATTTCTTTCTTTTTTCTTCTTTTGCAAGAATGTAAAAGACTCTGTTTTGTCCCTCTCAGGTGGTGTACTTATATATCTTCCCATGTGTGCACATCCTAAATACAGCAGGTTAAACTACCTGTTTACATATTGGGGACCATTGCTAATATCTTACCAGGCACAAATTTGCACCTGGTAGCTCAGTCTTTCAGGTCAACCTATTGATGAACCTGGCCTTTGGGGTGACACTGTGAGGGCAAAATAATTATAATTACCTTCACCACTCCCTTCAAATTCAGAGGATGGAGGAAAAAGGAAGAAAGAAATTTGCAAGCCTACATGAAATTGTTTTTGGACCAACAAAAACCTTGTCTTCATAGAAATTAGCTGGCCAGCTGAGAAGAAAAAAAAAAAGAAAGAAGTTAGCCTATTTGAAATTCTTTTTGATACAAAATGAGGAGAAAATTTAAGTTAACGAGAGAAGAGTGTCTGAAGTCCTTGCCAGTGTAAAATTACTCACCAATTATATTATCAGCCTCTAGCCAGCATGCAGGACTTGAAAGAATTTTCCCACAACAATCCAAGAAACCTAAATATTTCAAACTATCTCTCTTTGTCTACTAGTGAATATATGCAGCTATATATCCCTTTGGTGATTAATGAATTCTTTTACCTTTGTCTTAAAAATTATTTAATATTATTTTGTGGTAGATCATTTAATCTGTTCTATGAATATTACCTCTTCATGACAATATGTTGAAGCTACAGACTTTAAGAATTCTCATTTATTTTACTGAATGTGTTACTGACACTACTTCAAGCATCTAAATTTGTGCATAAATTCCTTGTTTTTTTTGTTTTTTTTTAAATTACCCATGTGTTTCCTTGTCATTATCATCCTTCATTAATCTTCTTTGTGTTGGTAAATCAACTTCATTCTAACCACTAAGCTCCATGCCACTACAAAGTTCATTTTATCATCATCTGAGGCAGACTCAATAAATATTGGGTTGTCACAGATCAACTTCTCTTAGAACAAAGGTTCTTTACTGACATTAAATTCAATTCAGACCTTTTGGTATTTCCTGGCATTACTCACATATTATGCAGAAAATGATTGAAATTTTACCTTTGTTATTTTTATTCCTTTAGAGAAAAATGATGCCTAAAATTATTATCATCTCTTAGTTCTTAATTTAATGATTGAACAAGCACCTTGCAAATTCCAGAATTATAAATACATTAAAGAAGTAAGAGGGTAAAAATGAGGATTCAGAATTGAGAAAGTTTTTCCATTTCACTGAGCAAATATTAAATGCATTATCACCTCTATCTTCCTTTTATATCTCTGCTTTCTTTTTTGCACTAAAACCAAGCTAGCATCTTTGACTACTGTCTTTCCTTACAATCAAAACAGAATGGCCCATTATTTATCTAAGGTCATGGCCAGGCATAATGCATGTAGTAACTTACTGATAGAGAAACAAGGATAATTATGATTATTAATGATATTCTAAAGGCCCTTCAATAACAGATTACTTGTAATAAATGTTACACTGCTTCAAATTAGATCTCTTTCTGATTTACTCTACATAAAGGATGCGATGGGTAAATTGTCGCCATTTTATATCTTTAATTTCACACATTTGTGTTGTTTGTTTTTGTTGGGTAGCATAAGTGCAAAAAAGCACACTATGGCACAATTCACTCCACTAGAAATTTGAAAACGGCATGCTGTACTGCTTGACATTTGTGCCGGAAGCTCCAATACAAACATTTCAGAGCGTTTAGATGTCAATCTAACGACAGTGCAGAGGATTTGGAAAGCATTGGATGAGTCTAATGGTGATTATGAAGGTACAGCAGCTTGAAAAACTCACTGCAATCATTCTGATAAGAAAAGAACTCCTGAATTTGTTGATGAGGGCCTCAGACTCAATGCGGAGGTCTACATCATGTGCCTTGAAGAGGTAGTGCTGCCCTGACTGGTAGTGCTGCTGGAAGATCCTATGTCTCACAACAGGACTTTGCACCAGGCCACACAAGCAGGAAAACCCAGTGATGGCTGTCAGACAATTTATGTGACCACATCCCCACTTACTTCTGTCTACCTAACTCCATAGACTGCAATCTCCTTGATTATTATGTGTGGGGTGCAGTTGGGTGAGAGACCAACAATACTCCTTGTAACACCAAAAATAAACTGAAGGCAAGGATTATAGGAGCATTCACCAACTTAAACAAGGAGACCATCAGAAGAGTTGCAGAAGATTCCAGAGTTGTCTGGAGACTGTAGTTGAAGCCAATGGTGAATTAACTGAATAAATTTACTTTTTAGTTTTTCAAGATATTTTTGGGTAATTTTGATAAATATATTAAAATATATTAAAATGAAATGTCAGTGTTATTTTCATTTTTGCATAATTCAGACAATAATTTATCCTCTGCACACAACAGTTCAAAAGTTTGAGGACACTCCCAGTTATTTTTTGAAGTGGCACAAAAATTAGTTGTTTTGTACTTTAAATAAGAGAAAATTATTATACATGGTTAAAAAAAAGTGAGACATAATTTTTATTAGAAATTTATTATGACAAAAAGTAAAAAAAGCATTTTATGATTAAGTTTTTCTCTTGTCAAAATATCCTCCTTTAGTCTTGATCACTGCAGCACAAGTTGTTGGTATTTGTTGCAAAAATTTCTCAAAGTATAAGTTTGACAACTGATTCCATTCTTCTTTCAATGACTCTAAGAGCTCTTTTTCATCTTTTGAATAGAAAGGTTTCACTCTTCTGTCAAGTTCATCCCATGCTAATTCTGGGGGTGGCTTCAAACTCTTGAACTGTAGTGTGTATATTGAAAAAATATAATCAGTAAATTGCTGATACCTACTGAAAAGTGGATGAACAGGTTCATCTATGAAACTCTGGAATCAGGATGCTGAAGGTAACATCAATCAGTTAAGTGACTAACTTTACTCACATTAATCCTATATATTATTTATATATCCACATACAAGCCTGTTTCACTATATCACAGCACATCAGTGTGGCTAGACATCTGATTGCTTCTAGCCATATTGAAATTCAACTGATTTGGCATCAGTCAGAGACTCTAGACCTAAGCTATTGGTGTACAAGAGAGAAAGGGAATTTTTAACATATAATATACGTGATGTATATAAAGACCAAATCAGCAGCCAGAGCACTCAATTCATATATGAAGAGCAATGCATTATAAGCAGGAGCAGCTGCTGTTTAAAAATTCCCTTTTCCCATAGTGCTCAATTGGCAAACCAGAGCAAGTCATCCACATACAATCCTGTTTCTCTGCATCATAGCTCATCAGTGTGGCTAGACATCCGATTGCTTCAAGCTGGGATCGAAATTCAACCAATTTGGCATGAGTCAGAGACTTTACTCCTAAGCTATCGATGCACAGCAGAGAAAGAAAATTTTTAACATATTATTTATGTTATATATTTCTAAAGAATTAATGGATTTTATTTTTTTAATATGATATATTCTTGTTCTGACAAATGTTATTTTTAGTGGATACTATTATTTGAATATATGTTCCATTCTATTTTTTAAATTTCATTTACCAGCCTGCACACTTAAGAAGACTTATTAAAGAACATGCTCTCTGACAAGATTTAAAGCTGCATCAGCCTTTGCAGTAGAAACCACCCTCTGATCCATCTTAACCACTCAGCTATGAAGAGCTTCATAATTAAGCAAGGCTGTATTGGCCTTTAAAGTACACTTCTTCAGATTTCTCAAAAGACATATCTTCTCAGTTTCATATTCAAAATGTAAACAAAGCAATTCCTAAAGAATTAATGGATTTTAATTTTTAATCGAACATATTTTCATAGCCTCAGGAAGTTTGTAATTTTATATTTTTGCCCATAAGGTGTATTTTGTTGTTTGTAGTACAGGGATAATACTTGGAATTATTATAATTATTATTATTATTATTATTATTATGAGGTGATGGTGGTCATCATCATGTTCATGGTCATGATGATATAGCTCACTTAGCATGTTGACATCCAGCAATTGTTACCCTTGTAAGAAAAACAGATTTTTATACTCTACGTGGGCCACAGGTGCCTCACTAGAGTTTCTCAAAATAGTAAAGTTTTTGTACTTCAGAAATAAATTTGGCAACTTGATCACATATGGAAAATTCAATTTTGTGAAAGCCTGACTTTATTCAAATCAAAATTTCACTGCTTTTGTATCTAATTTTTTTTTTTTTTTTAAATTTTCATAGAAAAAGTAAGAATTTTTTCCACATCCCTTTCTTTGTCTTTTTCTAACCCATACTCAGTAATTTAAATTTGACTGTAAAAAAGTTTTACTTTGTAAATATAAAATATGTTATGTCTTTGTAGGGAGATTGTAAATCATTGGGGAAATTTTTAAATGATGTTATGATTCTTTTCATACCCAACCCTCACACAAAAACTGTACAATGAGACTAAACTACTTCACAAAGAAAATATTATTGCGTCTTTGATAAAACTGTGCAGTGCAGATGTGGTCAGTGAGGACAAGAAGAGATTACCCCCGCCTATCCCTATTTTCACTCTTATCATTTTTGAATTCAGAATTCATGACAAAAACACTCAAAACAACGCTGGGATCTTGTCCTTTTACCGGCATATTTATGCTTTGAGTAAATTCAATAAATATAATTAATTTAACTACTGTAGTGTAGTGTTTTACACTACACTACAGTTTATGGCCCGCGATTAATGTTCTACAATCAATGTCGCCTACATATTTTTTAATTGTGTTGGCCTGACTTACACTTTTCTTTTGAAGCCCCCTTTTCTTAGAATTTTTAACATCTTTCTTTAACTTAGGCTTGTCCCAGGTAACGCTAAAAAAGTGGTATATCCTGGAGAAAAACGGTCCCCAAATTGATAAAAAAATTTTTAACGTGTAAATGTTTATGTTAAAATTAAAGAGGGAAGACCAAAGTATTTTTTGAATATTTTTTCAGATTTTTTAATCCTTCCTATAAATTTTAAAAATTTTATTGAAAAATCTCGTTTTTCTTGAATAAAAAAAAAATTAGTAAAATCGATTTATCGGCCATTTGTGCCCAAATTTGTAAACAAAAAAATCAAAATTAGTTCAAAAATCAATTAAAATTCAGTTACACCTTTTTTTTTTTTGTTATCTTAGTAAATTTAGAATGATTAAAGTATACTTAATGTAATTTGAAAGAAACATTACTTACTTTTTTAGAAGAAATTTTTTTTAATAGAGATATTTCCAACCGTGGTGCTTGCGCGTGTGCGTGATTGAAGGGTGTTAATTGATGGGTGTCACAATATATTGACAACTTACGTCAAGGGAATTTATCCTACGGTAGCGCAGAAGTGATGTAATTCGTTCTAATTTTACGTGAACCTGGTGAGTAAATTAAAAAAAAAAAAAATAACTTTCAATTTTTTTTTTTTTTTAACCTTACGTTTGATGAAAAATTTCAGCACTGAAAATAACATTTAAATTGTGAAAAAAAATCAAATTTTACAAGTAAAAATAAAACAGTAACAACATTTTTTTAAATTGAGTTATACATATTTTATTTATTAATAAAATTAATATTGAAATGCTATGCAATCGAATTCAAATTTTGCTTTGTTGTTAACTGAATGAATGCAAAGTAATTTCTGAAGTAAAAAGAACTTGCTTCTATCTAGGGAAACAACTCTACCTCACGTGACGTTATTTCAAAGCTGTGCATCCATACTTTCGTTGGAGACAATTTTAAATATAATTTTGGAATATTAAAAAATTATTTTAAAATATCAACGGTTGTCAGATTTTAATAAGCTTTCAAATTTATGATCTATAAGAAGTAGAGAATATAATATGTCATTCCCAGAAGGTTGCATAAAGAAACTTAATTTTAAAATATATAACAACATTTTGTCCTTCATTGTGTATTTAAAATAGAAAAAAAAGAAAAAATTATTGTAAAAATTCATTTTTCATCAAAATTTTTTTTTTTTCAGATAAGAATTACCTTATTATATATGTTATTCAGTAAAGTCATAAAAAGCTTTTTTAATTAAATATTGTCTTAGTTTTATTGGGTTTTTTGTATGTTTACAATTGAGGTAAAAGTTTGGACAATTTTGCACAGTTTTTTACCAAAAAAAATCGATGATTTAGAGAATCTTGAGAGTCTTCTTGTGCATTTAATAAAAAAAAAAAAATTCAGGTTGCAAAAATAAATTTTTGAAGTTTTCATAAAATTAAGGTCGAGGGGTGTAACATATATAAAAAAAAATATTTATACCATGACGTTCAAAAAGACAAACATTTCTAAAATAATTTCATTCATTTGTGAATGAGTTCTGAAAGTTTCATTAAAATCCAACAAGTACTTGATTTTTGCAAGATTTTCAAAATCAATGTGTTTTTTTTCAACTGAAAACAGTGAAAAAAAAATAATGCTAATTAATATTACCTAATTTTTGACCTAAAAAAAAAAAAAACAAGATTTTCAACCTAAATTTAAAATATGCTGCAAATGAAAAAAAAAATTTTTTAAAATAATTAAAAAATACCTTGGTCTTCCCTCTTTAATTTTAACATAATCATTTACACGTTAAAATTTTTTTTTTATCATTATTTGGGGAGCTTTTTCTCCTGGGTATACCTGACCACTTTTAACTTTTAAAAACTATTTGAAATTTAAATAATTCTAATGAAATACAACACAGAGACTAAGAATAAAAAAAATATTTATGTGCCCTCCCACTCGAGTTTTTCTCTTAAGTAGAAGAAAAAAAAAAAAAACTATTGAAATTTGTGCTTTCAAATTGCATTCAACGTGAATATGCTTGTGAGCAAAACTTGGAAGGCATCAAAGGGACTGGCAGCTTTTGTCAGAGAAAATTGCGCCGCTTGCATTCACACTTAATTTTACTTTTGTTTTTTAAATCAATTAATTTCGCGAACTATTTTCTTATGTTAATCAAGAAATAACAATTTTCTTTCAAAATTCTATCATCTCACGGTTTTTCTCTGGATGTACTGCGAAATGAAAGTCGAAAAAGCAAATGAAAACGAAGGTAATTTTTTAATTGTCTTTTCGAATTCTCCAGTTTTGTTTACTATTTATTTTTATTTTACGTTTGTTTGTTATTTTAATTAATAACTGCAAAATTACTATTTTCTCTTCTTAATTTAGTCTCTCTAAATGTGAATTTTGGTTTTTGGTGATGGCTATATTTTCCTCTTTTACTTTTTAATAATATTTGAAACTTTCCTTCAACAATTCGCTCAAATTTATTGACGGAAAGTTATGATTATTTATATTAGATTTTTATTTTTAAAATTTTTTAATTTGTTTTCATCTTTCGTCAGTAGATGTTTTACAGAATTTAGGAGTGATCGTTCCAATGTTTTAAAAAATATAAAAACCTCAGTAAATTTATTTTTATTCTGTGTTACGGATTATGTTTTTTAAATAAAAAAAAAGAAGAAGAAAACGTTTAAATTAATTAAAATACGTTTATGTTTTTTTCCGTAAGTCCGTGATGAAAAGGAAACCTGAGTGAAACTGAAAATTCCTTCGTTTGTCGTTTTAAAAATAAATTAAATATCTACATATTTCCTGTGTATTTTTTTTTCTAGCATTTAAGAACTTATCAAGTTGTACATTTAGGAAAATAACTATTTTTGTTGTTTAGTTGTCGTTTTTTTTTTCTTTTTTTTAAATATAAAAAAAATGAACCAACAAAAAATTAAGCTCAGTAAGTATGACCGTCTGAAAAATACAATATAAAAAATCTTTCTGATATACGAAGAATTTAAATCCCTCTAACATTTTACTTTTAATTTATATTTCATTATTTTTTTTAATCTGATTCAGTAGAATTAGAAATTAAGTGTGGCTGGGTTTTACTTTTATTAGTAATGGATTGTTCTACGAACTAATAATTAGTTCGTAGAACAATCCATCCCCCACTTTCGGATCAAAACAATTCTTTCTAACGATGTCAGTCAATGAAGTTTTTTTTTTCCTTCTATCCCACCTGATAAAATTAGGAGTTAAATTAAAAAATATTTTATCGTTTAATTGTTTTTTTGTTTAAAGTTTAGTTTAAGTATATTTTTAAATACATTTTTTTTATATATTTTTCTTGAAATTTAGATATATTCCCATTCGAGCGGCTGTTTGTTGGTTCCTTTTTCCAAGAAAACGCTTTCTTTTTTTTAAACTAAAGCCAGCTATTTTCTTAAGTTATGAAAAAAAATAATTTAGCCCATTCTGAAAGATTTTTTTTTCTTACTGCTGGTTTTGGGACATCTCCAAACCAAATACATCCATCAGATCAACATTTGGGTACCAAAGTCATATTGCAGCAACAATCTTCACAAGTTCTTTGTTATACAATTAACTTGTTTTCTTTCAAAAAGTTCTAGCAATTTTTCTACTTTCATTTTTGCGCATGCACCGATTAGACTTTTTTTACCAACTTATTATGTTGGTAAAAAGTTACTTATATTTGAAATATAAGTTACTTATACTTATATTTGAAAATGTAAAATGATTTCTTTTTTCATCTCGAAACGAACGAAAACTTTTCTTTGAAAATATTTATCAGGTTGAATCGGATTGAGGTTAAAAAGTGTGAAAAAGTTTATTGAGTTGAGCATCTTCTATTTCTTTTTTTATTCATTTTTTTTAGCATTTTTTAATAATGTTTTTCACGCAGAAAAGTTTTTTTAAACCTAAATTTGTTAGCATACACTGTTTTTCGTTTATTTTTTATGCGTCGTCCTAAAATTTGTTTTTATGGATACTGCCATAGACTTTCATGGAAAAAACAAAAAAATCCTTCTCTGAATTTAAATTTCCGTTTTTGAGAGATAATAATGGCCTAATAACGCTAATCCGAATTTTAAAAAAATAAATTACCGTCGTATAGAGGCATTTTAAAAACATATTGGATTCACTCATCACAAGTCGAAAAATGTAAACAACAAATTTTATTTAAAGTCCCTTAAAAATTCAATATTTATACAGATAGGTTTCGAAGTCAATTAGTAAATTTCAGGATTAATTAACTGGATTTTAGTAAAAGTATTTTAAAACGTTTACGTACGGGATCATAGGTGACAAAATAAAAAATGTAACGAACCACATCCCTAACTTAAAAATTGTGCGAAAAATGAAAAATATGTATACAAAATACTAGCAGTGCAATAATCAAGCAAGACGTTGGTATTTCATTTAATGTTTTTAAAAATAAATTATCTTTGACATTCATCAGGCGCATGTCAATCTCGGTAACCTACAGGAAATGCTAAAGTAAACTGAACCCTATACACAACCTGCACTCATAAGCAGGCATGTTGGGCTTATTCAGCACGCACAAAGACGCCCCGTAAATATCAGTTCTCAAAGTCTCACTGTTTACATGAATTTCCTGCATTATTTTCGATGATGTCATTATTGCAGAGTACATGTGGAGGGTTTACAACGGGTTGAACATTGAGAGCCAATATATTTTACAGGGTGGGTTTTGGGGAGTTGAATGCTAAAGGGATAAAAGGGTAAGTTTTTAATTCCAAAGAGAATTGTTCCATAGGACTATCCTAGCGGATTAAAATGTTGGTTCATGAATTTGGTGACAGTAATTGTGAGTTCAATCTGTGGGCCGAGCAATGTGTGTACTTACTTGTACTCATGGGAAACAAATTAAATAAGATCGAATAAAGGGTGAAGTTCAGAATTCCCTGTAGGTTACCTAGATTGACATACACCTGATGAAGGGCATAGTAGCTGAAACATTATGATAATGACAAAGATGATAATAATTTGCATGTAAATAATGTAAATAATTATAACAAACTCCTCATCCCAGAAATTCACACAGAAAATGTCACAATTTGTTGATGTGTATGAAGTTTAAATAATTATTATTATGGAAAATGATCAGTGGAGTTCAGGTTTATAAAAGATTACTGCGAAATAAATACAGCACTGCTATTTTTCTCCCTTTTTGTTTTGTAAAACTGTAATTCTTTGGATTTCTTATTACTGAAAAAAAGAAGAATGTGCCAAATATTGATAGTCTGATCGCATGAGATTCTTTAATTATAAAGAAAAAGTTAAAGCATTTGATATAAACTGATATTTTGGTAAAAAAAATAAAGTAAGTCAAATATTTATCACTATTAAATGCAAGCATTTCCTTCTGCCTGATTTTCTGAGAGACGAATGGCGATAAGAAACACTGAAATTCTTTTACGTGAAGTCATGTGGTGCTGGTGGATTCTTTATTTAAAAGGAACATGATTTCAATTTTGCAAAGTTCCAGATTTAATTCAATGCAAGACCCAGTCATTCATATTTCAACTAAAACATTTAAAAAAAAAATCATTTCACCACAAGCAAGGCAATAAAGCCACTAGGATGCAAGGAGTTATTGAGTGTTGTGAACAAGAATTAAGAAGACAGAAGATAACAATTGATATTGCATTTAAATTTTTGAAGATCAAAGTTGACTGGGAAGCAAGAAGCCGGAAGAGAGTCCCGCAAATGAGGAGTGCGATATAAAAAACTGTTAGCGTAAAAATTGTGGTTACATCTAGCCATTTCAACTGTAAAATGATGTGACCTTACTGCCAATCTAGTACTGCACTTAAATTCATAAAGTCTAGGTACCATAGCAGAAACTTCATCAGAACAATTACCATGAAAGTATTTATAGAAAAGGTTCAGGGAAGCTACATTACAGCAGTGAGAAAAGGACTGAAGCCAAGATGCCATGTTGGGACTAATAACATTGCAGATTCTACTTTAGATTTTATCAAGAATCTCAAAATCTATAACAGGAGCCCCAAAACAGATGTAACAGCAATATTCAAAGCAAGGATGAATGGTAGACTTTTAAATATGTTAAATTCTGGTGAGAATAATTGTCTGGCATGAAATAGTGAACCGACTTTCTTTGCTGCAGACTTAGCAATTGATTCAATATACTCTTTCCACTTCATGTCAGCTGAAAACATTAGTCCGAGAAGACAAAATGAGTCACTCTCCTGGAGATTAAAATCAGCCATCCTGATAGAAAGTAAAAAGAGTAGTTTCATTTTGAGGTGTTAAAATAAACAAGCCACGCCTTGCTCTATTTAACAGCAGGTTGTAGGTCATTTTTTAGATCAGCTGCCAGTTTGTCCTTATCAAACTGATCAGGCTTACTATTAAGACAGGAGCAAATAGATGTGTCATCAACATTGAGAACTGATGACATCAGCAAGGTCATTTACGAAAATCAAGAAAAACATTGGCTTCAAAGATAGAGCCATGAGGAACAACTGCATTAATGCAAAAAGATTTAGAAGAGTGGCTATTCATAGAAGAAGAGTGGCTATTCATAGAAGAAGAGTGGCTATTCATAGAAGAGGAGTGGCTATTCATAGAAGAGTGGCTATTCATAGAAGAGGAGTGGCTATTCATAGAAGAGTGGCTATTCATGATAATTTTAATTATGTGATTTGATAAAACTGAATCGGTTAAAGAATTTTTTGATGAAAAAAAAACTTTGATGGGTTTTTTTGGAATTATCACATTGAAACACTGTTTAACTTCAATGATCATATAGGAACCAATGTCGAGCTTGGTCAGTATCTAGATGGGTGACTGTTAGGGAATGCCAGATACTGTAAGCTTGGATGTGAAGGTGGTATAATGGATAATAGCACAGAATTGTAAATTGGAGAGCTGAGTTCCAAATTAATTTAGGCATGTTATATTCACTTATGTACAAATATCCTTGGGAAAGGTATGACTCCACCTTTTCTCTTCCTAGTTATGGGTTAATCAGTAAAACTTGTATCACTAAATCATTATTATATAAGAAAAAAATTCTTACAAACTAAAAAAATATTTTCTGGCTTTAAATAACCTGCAAAGGGTTGACAAGCTGTAAAAAATGAATCAATCAGTTTAGGAAACTCTGATCTCATACAAGTGGCATTGACCAGTTTGTTCAATTTGATATTTCAGTAAGAAACTAACTATTTTGTTAAATCTGATATCCAATTTTTGATAATCTCTTTTACCTTTGCTTGCTTGTGTCTAAAAATATAAAGAATTTTAAGCTCCTCTGAAAATGCAACTTTTATCTATCAACCAACTGTAATGGCTGTAGCTGTAGAAATAGTAGAAGTATATATTAAAATGTTGCTTTAGTAAAATATACTTATATTTGAACTCATATTGAACAATAACTTGTATTGCTGTTCATTACCTGATTGTTTTTATTTACAGGTTCTGTTGTATTGAATAACAGCAAGCACAGTTCATCATTCAGAGATAAAGATTTCCTTTTGGAATACACAGACATGATTGCAAACAAGATAATTTTTTATTTATATAAGCAGTCCTTATTGGAAAGGATCTTGAAGGCTACCCATCTTATAAATTCAAGTATCACAGCAAAACAAAGGAAAGAAAAATATTTACTTTAAGTGTGCACATAAATATCCACTGACAAGCAAATATTTTTCTGATGTTGTTAAATTAGCATCTCTATGCACTTTTAATAATATGACAACACCTAATGAGAAGCCTTTCGTTTGTGCAGTGTGCAGTCAAGCTTTTACACATAACTTCAAGCTAAATGCTCATTCAAAAATACACACTGGAGAGAAGCCATATCACTGTGAAGTTTGTAATTCTTCATTTTCTCGTTCATCAAATCTTGAAATGCATTTGAGAATACACACAGGAGAGAAACCATTCAACTGTGAGGTTTGTGATACTTCATTTTCTCGTTCCTCAAATTTAGAAACTCACATGAGAATACATACTGGAGAGAAACCATTCCATTGTGAAATTTGTGATTCCTCATTTGCAAAAAGCTCTAAACTTAAGGCACATTTAAGAATCCATACAGGTGAAAAACCTTACAAATGTGAACTTTGTAATGCGTCCTTTTCTCAGTCATGTAATTTGAAAAGACATATGAAAATACATACTGGAGAAAAAACATTTTTCTGTGAGTTTTGTGAATACACCTCTGCAGAGAAAAATGCTCTGAAGATACATTTGATGAAGCATACCGGTGAGAAATTATTTCAGTGTCAAGTTTGTGATGCTTCCTTTTCCCAGTCAACCCAACTGAAAAGGCATGTGATGATGCACACAGGTTTAAAACCATTTCATTGCCAGATCTGTGATTATGCTGCCCCACAGAAACAGAATTTAATTTTACATATGCGAACACACACTGGGGAGAAGCCATTCCATTGTGAAATGTGTGATTCAAAATTTTCTCAATCTTCAGCTCTCAGAAGACATACGAGTATACATAAGAAACCATTTTTCTGTAAGATTTGCCAGCATTCAACTGAAGATATAAATACTCACAAAATGCATATGGATATGCATAAAGAGCAGCAAAAGTGTGTAAATGAGGGATTTTGGCAAACCTAGTTATGTGTACATATTCAAAAAAACAAAATAAACTTGCTATTATATTTCAGTTAAATCCACATAGGGCTCTATGTTTTGATATTTTTTTCAATAAAATTTTTTTTTCTTTTTTAGATTATCTTCATCTTTCTTGAATGTTTTCTTTTTTATATTTTGGTTGACAATATTGGTGTTTTTTTGTGCAAATATTTTTTGCCTGCTGAGTTTTGTCATTGATTTTCATTTGAGTATTTCTTGGTGTATCATGTAGTTTATTCATTCATCGTTTTTGATGCATGGCCAAATGGTGAGGTCATTATCTTTTTGATCAGGTGACCTGGGTCCAAATCTCACCATGGTCAATTTGTAAAGGAGGTGACTTCTTGGTGTTATTAGTTTGGGAATGTGATCCCAGCTTGTAGCACCATTGGAAAGTATCTGAAAACTGTGCCATAGGTTTACCTGAACCTTGTGAATGAAATTGGGTAGATGGAATTGTTTGGAAGTTATGCTAGCACAAAGTCACAAATCATTGTGATTGAGAGTTTGAGTATACTGGCCTCATTTTCACTATTAATCATGACAGATTAGGTTTCTCTCCCAGAAACTTTAACTAAGGTATGCTCAGCATAGTTGCAGTATAAACCATAGGTGGAGAGAGTAAAATACAACTCTGCATGAGCAGGCATTTGTAGCTGTGATTTGTTGGCACCCCTAGCAAATGAGTATATTTTGAGATGAGTAGCCAGCCATTATTCCTTTTGAATGGAAAAAATTCTTAAACAATAAATAGTATCCAAGGTTAAGTTTGGGATGTAACCAACCTGTTAAAACTGTTTAAACTTAAAGCTGGATGTAGTCTTATTGACATTAAATGACATGTAGGGTTTATTTTTTTGTTCAAGTATACATGATGAATGGCTAAATTAAATAATCACAAGAATTATGAGAATGGTTTATATGCAGAACAATGCAACCCAACTTCACCTGACAAGATTTATCTGAAGATGGCAAGAATAAACTGACTGAAATGTGAGAAAAAAATACTGTGCTCAAAAAGAAAATGATTGGATATTTACAAGAGCTCATCTCAAAATCACAACCAAAAACTCTACACTTTCATCCAGGTATAATTGTAGAGGGTATATGATTATTTTTAGGTGCCTAATAGATGGGAGGAAGGAGTAACTTTCTTTTATTAAGATCCTCTCCTTTTATTAGGCACCTGAGTGTATACACATAAATGTTAATTGTAGCAATTGTCTTTTACACTTTCATCCAGATTTAATCTTTGGTGCCTAATAACTGGGGAGAGCATTTTTAAAGGAAATTTTTCAATGCCTATCCAATCTTATTAAAACTATTCAATTTATTAATTTTGTTCCTTTTGATGCTTTTTTATTGACCCCCTTTTTTATGACCTCTTACTTATTTCATATTGAGAAAAATTCCAATCATCCCTGATTATTAAGACCCCACCCCTTGTATTAGGCACCTAAGTGTCTACATATGAGTGTTTGTTGTCACAAGTTTATTTTTTTTATTTTTAATACTAAAGAGGAGAAAATGTAAAGGCTTGGATGAGAGTTCAGGCTGTGAACTGAAAAAAGATTCTGCAAGCTATTTACTGTTCTCTAGATATCTGCTCTTGTGATGTTGGCAAAAAGGCAATGAACATATTGTTTTGAGTATGTAATCCCAAAGTTGTTCAAACTTGCTATGTTCTCTCTTTACAAGAGATACATATCGACATATAAGCACTATTGACATTGATGTTGCTGTAGGGTGTAGTGGTTAGAACATTAGCATTCTAACCATGAGAACCAGCTTTGAATCTCACTATTGGTAAATTTGCCAAGGAGGTGAATTTTTGATCATCTCTGAGGAGACAATCACAGCATGTGGTAGTCAGAAAGTGCCTGAAAATTATACCATGTGTTGACCCAAGCCTTGTCTGTGAAACTGGGTAGACAAAACTGTTTGGAATCTATCAATTGTTCTGTTAGCTAGCACAAAGTCAGAAGTCAGTTGAACCAAGGGTTTGAGTATACTGGCCTTGTTCAAACTGGTGATCACACCAAATTATACTCTTTTCATGAGAAACTGTAACTAAGGTCTGCTCAGCATAGTTGCAGCATAAACCACAGGATGGTTTTGCAGTCATTGGACAAACAGAAATGTGCATGAGCAAGTATTTGCAACATGGATTAGCTAAGCATGCAAGCAGAGAGACATACTCAGAAAGGAGTGACCAGTTATATGTTGATCATATTTTATGAAGGCATTCTTGAATTAATGCTCACTACAATGTATATTTATTGACAATAGCTCGAGCCTCCTGTCCATAATAATAGGGAACTTGACACAGTGTAGTATTTGGATTCTTTGTCATTTCTTACATGGATCTTATTGATCATGCTACAACTCTGTCTGTTAATCAAATAGAGGAATTGTCCCTTATCTGTAGGAGATATGAAGTGTGTTCAGAAAGTATCTACCATAACTAATGTCATGTGAGCAAAATCATTTTGTGTGGGAGGTGACATCACCCTTCCTGTGCATATGTGAAAATTTTTGCACCAGTAGGCTGCATCAGTTTCTGACTGTTACACCTACAGTACATATGTGTATTTTGTGCTTGTCAGATTTTCGTTTTCATTCAAAATGATGAACATATTGAACAGAAATAATGTGTCAAGTTTTGCCAAAGGCTTGGTGAGACTCAAGGTCACATCATCCAGAAAATTCAGCAGGCCTTTGGCAATAATGCTATGGGCAAAACTCAGATCAAGGAGTGGTATAACCACTTCAGACTTCACCTCAGTGGAGAACAAGGCACTCGGGCAGACCATCCACAAATCAATATGTGAATAAATAGGATCAGTATATTCAATTTTAATGGGGGATTTGTGTATGCAAAGAGTGTCAGCAAAATTTGTCTCTAAGGCACTGTGGAGAAGCAAAAGCAAGTTTGCATAGAAATCATGTGGTTTTCAGATTGGGGAAGAACCAGAAGTTACACAGTGCTAAGTTAGGAATGTCGGGAGCCTGTCAAACAAGTGGTGATTTGGTGAAATATCTTTGCTCGATGCATTTGGTCATCTTGTTTAAAAATGAAAATTCAAGTGCACACTACAAGTCTGTATTGTCAATGTAATAACTGGGAATTTTCATAGTCTCTGCACACAATTCTGGCACCTCAACTAAGAAAAACTTTCCTGAACCCAACTCTATACCACCTAATGACCAAAGTGCCATTGACTAACGTGTTATTTACTATGACAAAACTAAAGATATAATTATTTATTTTATGCTGTTTAAGTTAAGTAGAACTTTAACAGATTATTTTATGCAGCTCTTGTGAAGGATTACTTAATAATATTAATATGTAAAATGGGATATCCAACAATTTAGAACTTGTCTATATTTTTAAAAAAAGTTCTTGGTGATCATAATCAAGAACTGTTTGTGTTTTTCTTTGTTAACTTTTTTTTTGTGTGTATGTTGCAGATTTCACCACTTCTGTTGTGAGTTGTGTACATTTTTCAGTAAATATTTAATAGCTCCTGGTACATTTGTCCCACAAACAATAATTGGTTGACTCATGTGAGTCTGGGTAAAATTAAAGATTAAAACATGCATTTTAAACAAACAATGCATGTATTAACAAAAAGAAATTACATTAATATATGCACAATTGAAAAGAAAGGAAAAATCATTAAAAATTTAGCTATTAAGAATGTGCTTGTTTGTGTGTGTGTGTGATACAAGCATGTATAATACACATGTGTGTGTGTGTATGTGCATGTGTGTCAGAGTACAGTCTTCAGTGGACCAAAGAAAAAAATGTCTCCCAGTGGGGACATGCTCATTTACTTACATTCTATAGGTTAATGCACCTGCTGAGGAAGTTTTAAAAAATATTAGAGCCAAACCACAGGAGCCTTTCCCTGAGGCAGTACCTTTGCTTTGTTAGGGAGCTGGGTTTATTTTCCAGCATCTGAGGCATCCCCACAAGAGGAAGTGCTGGGTCGGGGCTTGGGCAATTTTGGGTGGTATTGATGTTAAAATCACTTTAAACTGACCTTGTGCCCCATTCAGTAGCTATGTGGGTGCACTGATAAATACTCCTCACCTATGTAAATCTACATCTTGAAGCAAGAGGAAAAAAAGAGAAAAAGGAAGGAAATGTTTGTCTTTTTATAAACTTAAGCAGCGTCACCCAACGGACATTTGGTGAATCCAAGTGAGGTATCCCACATGTGTATTCGTGAAAGATGACTTCCAGAAACTAAGATATATATAATAAAAGATAAAAAAAAACATTAGAAAATATAGGATGAGATACCGAACTACCATACATCTGATATCCAACATGATAGTAAAAATGCTGGATCATCTCTTCACAGGTGGTGTAATTTCGAAGCAACAGAAATGTGGTTCTACTAACGAAAGCTACAGGTACTATGAACAGAACATGAGCAACAAAGAAGTCTTAAAGGCAGTAGCAAAAGCAAAGAAAATTATACTTTGAATCATAAGAAAACAGGTAAACTTTCTGGGACACAACAAGGAAAGAGGACCTTAAGAATTTAACGCTCACAGAACATGCTGAAGGCATGAAAAGCAAAGGCAACATCAAGTATTTTACATAATGAGTGTGTGAATGAATGATAGAACAGAGACCAAAATGGATGATAAGGTGTCAAAAGTTACTTAGAACAACAAATAGGAACTTGTTGAGAAATATGGTTACCACACCATGAAAGGACATCGCACATGGAAGAAGACGCTAATTTTTATTCATTTAATAATACTTAATGAATGGTCAATTCAACATTTAACAATATCAGTTTTTCTTTTTAATCAATTCCCCAAACAGTATGATAAAGACATCCAGACCCAAGAAGGGGCTACTCTACTGGAAGTGAAAGAGAAGGAAAAGACTTGTTAGAAGGAACTGGAAACAGGGATAAACGGTAAACCTATATAGTCTTACGCGAAACGCCTGTTCAAAAACCTGTGAGGTGTATGAACCAGACAATAGGTCCTATTGAGGGAGGAAAAATAAAATTTCTTAGTTAAAGCGGAGACGTTAGAAATATAAAGTTCAAGTAGAATGTTTAAAGAACAGGAATCCTAGAACATATTTTAAGTAATACACAGGGGCGAATACAAGAGCGGTGAAGCTATGTTTCGTAATACACGTCTTCTCGACTATTCGATCTTTCCTGGGAGGAAATGTTACACGGGATACTCTTGTATAATCACCGTTTGTAATCTCATCATGAATGACTACCTGAACCTGATTGTTGTAACAACACCAAATAGAAGTAGTTTTCTCTCAATGAAGTAATCAACGCAATTTTACATAATATATTAAGTGATATCATAAATACCGAAAGGTTAGTCTTTTTTCTTTTAAATATATATATATATATATATATATATACACACATACACTCTTATTTACTTCGTCGACAGAACTGTCTGTAAAATTACTGTAGTGTAAATTACTTCCCTTGCCCTTGATTATTTTTTTTTTGTCAGTCTTTCTTTTGGATAAATGATTAAGAAACAAAATTTATCTGCTCTTTTGACGTAACCTTGTTTTTCCCACCTCCTTATTTAATCGTGTCCTATCAAGTGGAAAATAAATAAAGAGGTAAGTGCTGCAGCTGTAGATTTGTTCTTTTTATTATCTACGAGCTCGAAATTTAGTGAGAAAATAAATGAAAACGTGTGGGTTGCAAACTACACTCAACACTGTTACTCTCAATGAGTGGTCATAAAAAACATCTGGGGAAAAATGTTAATTTCTGATGTATATTGTGCAGACATTATTTTTTCCGTAAATTGTTTTATTGACTACACTACTTTTTCTGTTGACTTGACCTCGTTTCAACTTCAGGAAAGATTAACACTAACAGTAACTTGTTGTTGGATATGGCGAGCGCAAGGGACCTGCAATTGTTCTTGATGCTTCCCTTTCTTTTCCTTTATTGACGCGGGAAGTCTAATTTCCAATGACTTCTTATCTAATTTTGAATTTAGTAGCCGTCAGTTTTCGACATTTAAACTTCGACGTGGTGTGTAGAAATGCTTAGCGTGGGTACCTCCACTTTTTCGCGGGAAAACAGCATAGCGTAATGAAAAAGGCCACAAACTTAAAAGTAAAGTTTTATCGTCAAAAATTGTTATTGTTATTATAAGATGAAAGGCCAAAGAATTTTTTAATTATTTTTTGAAATTTTTTAATCTTAACACGTTCGAAATTTTGGTTAAAATCTTGTTTTGTTTTTTTACATCATCGCGGTGGCTAGTATAACATTGACTTTTTTGCGCTTTTTTTCCGTTGAAAATACATTGACCTCTAGTAAGGCAAGCGTCAAGCTTGCTTTACTAGAGGTCAATGTGTTTTCTTACTAGAGATCAATTATGACTACTGTGTAGTGAGTTTAATTCTCACTAGGTGCTACACAATGGCTTTTTGTGCCACATCTGCATTTCGCTTAGAAAACCCACTCTTAGGCTTAGCTTATTCTGGGACAAAGCCAAAAATCCTACCTAGACTCGTGCAGAAATTTTTCTTCAAACGTAAGGTTAAAAAAAAAAAAAAATTGAAAGTTATTTTTTTTTTTAAATTTACTAACCAGGTTCACGTAAAATTAGAACGAATTACAATTACATCACTTCTGCGCTACCATAGGATAAATTCCCTTGACGTAAGTTGTCAATATATTGACACCCATCAATAACACCCTTCAATCACATACACGCGCAAGCACCACGGTTGGAAATAAATATCTCTATTAAAAAAATTTCTGCTAAAAAAGTAAGTAATGTTTCTTTCAAATTACATTATACTTTAAATCATTCTAAATTTCCTAAGATAACAAAAAAAAAAAAAAAAAAAAGGTGTAACTGAATTTTAATTGATTTTTGAACTAATTTTGATTTTTTGTTTACAAAATCGGACAGAAATGCCGATAAATCGAATTTACTAATTTTTTTTTTTGCTTCAAGAAAAACGAGATTTTTCAATAAAATTTTTAAAATTTATAGGATTAAAAAATCTGAAAAAATATTCAAAAAATACTTTGGTCTTCCCTCTTTAATTCTAACATAAACATTAACGTGTAAATTTTACACGTTAAAATTTTTTTTATCAATTTGGGGACCTTTTTCTCCAGGGTATACCACTTTTTTAGCGTTACCTGGGACATACCTACATCAAAGTTTTGCAACGGGTTGTCAAGATATTCAAAACAATTCTCCACCAGACATTTTAAAAATCTATTAACATGAAAATAACTTTTTAAAAAGTGTTTGCAAATAACCAGTACTTATTTGGTTTTAAAATGCAATTCGATTTTGATGTAGGTATAGTTACGCACTTTTGAATCAATTTTTACAACTTAAAAACACTTTGCAAAATATATTGTTTGGCGCTTTATTTTTGTTTTTTATTCTAAGTGTAAGAAAGTAACAAAGAAATAATTTTAAAAAGACTTTCAACTGACTTTAAGCTTTGTTTACTTCTGTCGTGGAAAGGTTCGATTGCGTAATGTTGGGTTTATCAACGAAAAAAATAAATCCCGATTTTAAAAATCTCTTTTATAATATAAGACTTTTTTAAATCTAATTTTAACAAAATAGATTAATATCTAATTAGATTTCGATTATAAATATGTCTTAGTTTTTGCTTTTGAAAACAGCATTTTTAAACAGGTGTCTGTTTTCTTATGAACTCTGGAAAGGTCAAAGGATGTTATTGTTAACTTACCATTTGGAAATTAAAATAAGTTAAGAAACTAAACGAATCAGCTAGATTGTATGCTTAAACCAAACACATACTTCTTAAAAAAAAAAAAAAATAATAATAATAATAATAATTTCAGCGTTCACTCATGTGCATCGTATCACAACGTAAACATCACATTTTTTAGTTTGTCTGCTGATCTCCTGAAGGACGAAACACACACACAAATCTCTTTGTCATACATTTTCTTAAAATTGTTCTTGATATATAAAAATTTATATATCATTTTTCCATTTCTTATTCTACAGACAAATGTCTTCTTATAACATGCACTCTGACAACAATAAAAAATGAAAAATTGAAGCATTATCAAAGTAGGTGTGCATAATTATCAAAAAAAAAAAATAATGATGACAAAAATAAAAATGACTTTTATTCACTCTCAAGAGCTACCAATTTTTTAAATGCCTGGAACATTAATCCCAAAATTATAATTGTCATATCAGCCATAAAAGTGAAATAACTCAAATTTTGAAGAGTTAAACTTTACAAGTGTAGTTTATTTAAAATTAAATTTCTTTTATAATGATAAGATTATCTCTCCAATCAAGTCATATCTAAACTATTAGTGATATACAACCATTTTTCTTAGATCATTTATTAAAAGTAGCTTCAAGTGAATGAAGAAAAAATCCTTCATATAGTGCTACAAAATTACAAAGCACTTTATCAACAAGCAAAAACCAAGTCCCTTGAAAATTTGCAACATCAAAAATGGTATCACAGGTAACTGGAAGGAAAAATAATGGTATAATCAAGATGTCCACATCCCCCTCAATAACTTAAACAAAAAGGTTTGGATGGAAACTTCCATCATAACTAGAAAGAGTAGTAACAGTGGATATGGCAAGTCTAACTTCTTATAAAACTGTTTTAAGAAAAAGGTTTTTATAAATTTTATCTGATAGTAACACTAACTGTTCGATCAGTGAATGTTGACTGTTTCCTGTATTTATTTCACTATTGCTGGCTTTTTCCTTATCATCAGAGTGTTTTTGTTGAATTTCTATGATTCCTGTTCATACCGTTTTCATTGTCTAATTATACAGCTGTTTCCCAAGAAATCAACATCTAATCCACGGCCTCTGACATTTCATTTGAAAAAATCTCTCAAAATCTGCTCCACTTTCATTGTCAGACATGATACAACATCCTATTTTCACATTGCCATTTTGTTAACTGACAACTTTCCAGTAGTAGTTTCTACTTATTGTCATTGACAGGTATTTGCACAGTGTTTGATTTTACTATTCAAGTTAATATTTTCACAATAAAATTACTATTAACCAATGTTGGAATAATTTTCTGGGGCTGTTGTATTATTATATTAGCAATACATTGTACTAGTTTCAGTTTATAATATCTCACCTTATTAAGAAGATTGATAACTTGTTTTTGACAATGCCAGATTTTATTATGCAAACTAAGTGCAACATCAAGATATAGGCTATTGAAACATGTTTAACTAACATCTTATATACTTTTTTTAATATTAGAATTCACCCAGTGTAAGGCTTGTGAGCCACTCAAGGTACTGTTAAAATTTTAATGATTAATGAGATGTGGGATATGAATGAAAGGGATAGTGGTGGTGGGAAGTGAAAATTGTGAGGATAAAGAGGCTACGTAAAGATTGACACTTGACTTGAAGAGGTTAACATTATAGGGTTCAGGGAAGCACCAATGCCAGCGTCTGTTCTACAAAATGGCAGATCTTGGAAAAAAGTTGTATGAATGGAAATTTTTATTGGTCTTTCATCAATTGATTTTGTTAACTTTTCTACTGCTGTGACTTTTACATTGTTTGCAGCAGTTTTTATTGCTTGCCAGAGATCATCTGTGAATATTATTTTTTATCCTCGCATACATTTTCTTTAATGATGGGGGCTGCATTCCATTAATTTGATGTCTTCAAAATCTTTTTCAGCAAGGTGAGCAATAGTCTGCTTTACAGAATGTGAATGAGTATTGTTAAACATTAACATTCACTTACACACAAATAGTTTTGGGAAAGGTATGAATCCACCTTGTTTCCCCCTATCTATGGGCTAATTAGTAAAACTTTGGTCTCTAAATCATTATTATCTCCAAAAGAATTTTTACAATCTAAAAATATTTTCTGGCTTTAAATAACATGCAAATGGTTGATAAGCCATAGAAAATGAATCAATTAATATAATTTTTAGCTTAAGCTTTTTGGCTGTCAGATGTACCACTCAAAAGAACATATAATAATACATATTTATTCTGATGCTATCATCAAATTTGAAGGGATATGTAATTTTACTGCTTACAATACTAGCCCCAAAATCTTATTCCATTTCTCCTTTGTTATCATCTAAAGTGTGCTAGTAGGTTATTTTCACAAAGGAACCAACTTCTAGCTCAGCTCTACATTCATCACAAAAGTTTCTGTGAAGAAATCAGATTTTGTGTGTTTCTTCAGCCAACTTAAATGTTTTTCTCTGTGATGCTTACTTAAAGGTGATAATTTAAATAACAACATGAATGCAACCAATGTTAATATTCTTCATTTTTTTTCTCTGTTTGAATTTGGAACACAAGCATTTTCAAATATTTTCTTGTTGGTCAATCCACTTGTTTATGACTTCTAATTTTTGTTAAATCTCTTTTGAACTCCTTCGTAAAGCCAAGATTTTTTTTCTTGTTCTTATCTTACCAATATTTTCAGTTTAATTTTTGATTGTTCTTCAATCTCACTTCAAATTTTTTGCTAGTTCCAAAATTGCATTTCCATTACTTACTAACTTTACAACATCTTGTTATTTTTTTTAAAGCTATATCTTTCTTATGACCACGAGGTATCTTTATAGATCTGAAATTAAAAAATCTCACACTATCAGGTAAATTATTCACATTATATTTGTCAAACATTATATTTACCAACAATGGTCAGTCCTAAGTATGGTGAACCCCCAAACAAAACACTATGAATGTATAAAATACATTTTCATAGTAAAAAAAAATTGCAGCAATACATTTTTATATAAAAAAGGATCAACAATACATTTTTAAACAAAATAACCAACAATGCATTTCATCTGTAGTTGAAAGTATATAATTGGATTCAAAATATATTTAGTTGAAGTCATAAAATAGTGTTCAGATTATTTAGATTTTGGCATTAAATAACCCATAATTTGATATGCTGCTAAACAAAACCAACCAAACCAACAATGCTATATATGTTAAAATCAGTTTCATTGTGAAAACATTGACGTGTATAATAAAATCTGACATATGTTTTCTTTCAGAGCATTTCCAACATATTCAATCATTCCCAGTGCTACTGGATATGAAATGTGCCAAATTTTCAGACATTGCCATGATTAAAGGTTTGAAAATTTGGTGCATTTCAAAAGGGCAAAAGTATTTAACATGAAATCACTGAATTTATTCCAAATTTACTTATTTATTTTCTATCTTAATTTCTGGTATAAGGAGTTATCATTATTTACATTCAATCTAATATCCTCATCTTTGTTGTTATTAGTTGTTGTAATCTCTGGCCTTCTTCAGGTAACTTTTAGAGAATTTCAAGCTGAACCCATTATTTGATCTACAGGAGTAGACTGTCCTTGTTCCACTGTCCATATTCATTCTATTTATAACTGCCTACTTATTGCTCACCCTGTTTCTACTAAATCTAAGTCTTTATTGTACATGGATTGAATTCACAATTACTATGCCATCAAATTCATTGAATCAGTGCCTCAATCTACTAATGCTGTTGTCCTATGGGACAATCCTGAGCCAAGAACTTGGAACCTTAAACCTAGTATTCTTCTTTGCTGCCTGCTGCTATTTTATTTGTTTATTTTCTGATTATTTTATTTTCCACTCAGAAATGTTTATTTTATTTACAGGTTGAACTGCATTGAAAGAAAACAAAAGAAATAAGATTTCAAGATATTTTTCCTCAAAATGTCACATTTGAATATGGTTTGCAAAATCCATGAGACAATAATTTAAGTTAACACATCATTGGAAATTCTTTAAATTTTGTTGTCACAAATATAAACATTATAAAAACAAATTTACACAATAAACAAAGTTAATAGTTTTGAAGCTGATCTTGTTTGGCAGATAATTCAGAAATAGAGAATACAAATGTGTTACAGAAGAAAAAATAATATTAAAATTCATAATATTGTAATTATTGAATATTTTATTTATAATTGTATTATGTACCGTAAATGCACAAAAATGTAAAATTTATTTTGTTGATGCAAACTTAATTCCTGTTTTTAAACGCAAGTGGCAAACAAGAATTAGTCATGCAAATATCTCGGATGTTAAAAGTTTCACAAAATTTACCAACAGAAGCATTCTTACAACACTATCTTGTAATTTATCCTAGTGTTCAAAGGTAATTTTCATTAAAGGCCAAAAGGATGTCCTTGACTGAATTAAAGAAACCTTTTGTCTGTGAAGTTTGCGAGTCGGCATTTGCAGACAAATCTCAACTCAAAATTCATCTGCGAACACATACTGGGGAGAAACCATTCCACTGTGAAATCTGTGGGGCTTCATTTTCACATTTATCAAATAAGCGGCGACACATGAAGACACATACCAAAGAGAAACCATTTCAGTGTGATATATGTGAATATGCCACAGCATTGAAAGCCAATCTTAAAAGACACATAAGTAAACACACTGGTGTGAAACCATTTCAGTGTGGAATCTGTGATGCTGCTTTCTCCATCTCTTCAAATCTTAAAACACACATGAAAACACACACTAAGGAGAGGCCATTTCAGTGTGAAATTTGCGAATTTGAAACAACGTGGAAATCTGCTCTCAAAAGACATATTAGCACACATACCGGTGAAAAATCATTCCATTGTGAAGTTTGTAAGACAGCATTTGTACGGAGGTCACATCTTAACAAACATATGAAGAAGCATACAGGTAAGTGATGTTTACTGATACTTGTGTATAATGGCAAGTCTACTGTGATACTATGTAACTGTGTAGACCAGTGGTGAGAAAAATATGGCATGTGGTCCACATGCGACCTGCTTGATGATTTTATACAGCTTGCAAGAATATAGTAAACATTTTTTAAAATTCAAAGAAGGAATAAAGACAACAAAGTTGCAAACCATATATATTTAACAGCAAACCCAGACCTCAGGAAACTCACTTACAAAATCATCATATCACATTATGTACTACCACAGGGACACCTTGATCACACACTTTGCCAATGTCAATGCTCAATCATCAGCAGGGTTTAAATTGATGTAGGGATCTAGGTGCCTGTGTGTACATAGAACATCATTTCTGCACTTTGCTATAAATATCTCTCAAGATTTATCAAGAATTTCTTATTATTTGAAAATATTTTCCAGCTGCACAAATCTCATTAATAGTAACAAATGTATTAAAAATTAATCTAATTTCTCATATATTTGTGTAGTTTGTTCACAAAATGCATCTCATAAGCAGATAAATGTATAAATAACCTGTGCATTGTTATTTATATTATTGCTGAGAAAGATGAGTGGGTGTTGTGGCCAACTTCCCACAGGGCCAACACAGAAAAAGTTTGTTCATCCCTATTGTAGACTTTTGAATAAAGTGTAAAGAAAATGTCATAAAAACATATTAATATTTTTCATAATACACAAACTATATCAGGAATGTATCCAGTCTTAATATTAACCCTACTCTCAAAAAGAATACTACACACACTTACACCAGAAACTGCAGGTAGCCAGATCTAAAGTAGAGTGCTGATATATATTTTGCCAAGACCTCTGCACAAGACATCATGGCAAATGCAGTGGTCACAGAGTATACAAACTCACTAAAGAGTGTCACATTGTTGACTGAGTAACCCACAGAAGAGTGTCCATATATATGCAGATAGATTTCCTCTGGTTGCCCAGTTACATCAAGACTGCACAATTCATTCTCAAGATATTCAAAATGGCAGGATATTCTCCATCAGAATTTCTGGTATGAGCAGTTAATCATCATTATTTACATTCAGACTAATATCTTCTTCTTTGCTGCTATTATCACAACATTTTGGTTTTTGTACCCTGATCTGGAATTGAAATGAAAGCAGTGATAGCACCTACCCTGAATCCATCATAAAAATTCAGGATGTGGAATTAAAAAAATACTAAACACTTCAGATACCTTAGTGTATGGATCAGTTATAATAGATTAAATATTCGGTGAAAGGAAATCAAACATAAAATATGCTGCACAAGAAATAGTTTTGCTGTTCACTGCAAATTGCTACAAAGCCAAAACCTCAACCAGAAAACTTGAGTCTTGTTCTTAAAAAGCCTCATCAGATCAAGACCTTTATTAGGGATGTCATGCATGGCGCCAAATCCATTCAGAAATATCAAAATAGTTGTATGCAACTACTTCCTAAGATCAAAGGTGAAAAATGGCTTTGAATGAGTGAAAACTGAGAGCTTTGGCAGAGATCATCCTACTTTAAATATTGTAGACTGGTACTACAGATTCACAAACAAAGAACTGTACCAAATAACAGAAGTCAGATCACTTGAGGATTACTACCAACAGCGGCAATAACTAAAATGGATAGCACATATAACTTGAAGAGAAAACAATGACATAATCAAAATGTTATCATTCCATACTACTTCAAATGAAATGTTAGGAAGGAAACTCCCATCAGTATTAGAAAAAGTGTTCTAAAAAATTATTTTAAGAGAAAGATTTTATAAATTTTAACCAAAAGCAGTGCTGGCTGCTTGGTTAATGAATGCCAAATGTTTTCTTGCAGGGAAACTGCTAAAATTACCATTACCATTACCCTCCAACCATCATCACATGCCTGTCAAGGTAAGTATTAGGTTGGTGCAAAAATAATGACGGTTTTTTTTTGTTTATTTTTAACGTCAAAAACCGTCATTATTTTTGCACCAACCTAATAACTTTCAGAGAATTTTGAACTGAACTCTTTATTTAATCTATGGTAAATTTTTCACATTCTGCTGTCCATAGCTATGGATAGCTCATCTTGGTTAATTGGTATGCAATACTATAAACACTTTATTTACACAGGAGTACAAGTGAGGATTTTCCTTATCTAACTAGCCATAAATTGTAGTAAGTTTCCTTTAAGTAACTCTTAGACAAGTTCATTCAACTTGCTTTTTTTTTTAATTCTTATATATTAATTTATTAAAACTGACATCCTTCATTACTTTTAACAAAATAAAGTGTTATAATAATTATAAGTTAACTGTATTGAATGAACAAGAAAGTTGATGTCAGTTTCTCTTCTTTTCCATAAAAGGCCAACTTGAATGTTTTATGTTTACAAAATAAATTGCAAGAGAAAAACAGGAAATTATTAATAGTTGTTTGGCTTGAAAAATTAGTGATTGAATGGACATAAAAAAAATCAATTCTTGATTTACTTTCTATATTAAATTTGTTTTTCATTTACAGATTCTGACATGGTAAAAAAAGAGAAAATGGAAGCGGCAAGGGATTAGAAAATGATTTATTTAAAGCATGTGAAATCAACAAAAAACTCAACTGAAATAGAGTTACTTATAATGTTAAAAATAATGAGTTTTTTTTTAATCATTTCCCCCCAAGCAAAGCAATAAAGCCACTAGTATGCAAGAGATTACTGAGTATTAGAGAATATGAGAAAAACTACTATTAAGGAGAGAGGACAATAAAAGAACAAGAATTAAGAAAACAGAAGATAATGATTGACATTGCATTTAAATTTTATAAGATCAATGTTGACTGGGAAGCAAGAAGCCAGAAGAGTGTTCTACAAGTGATAAGTGCCATAGAAGAAATTGTTAGTATAGAACTTACATCTAGCCATGATCTTGCCACCAATCTTGTACTGTGCTTAAATTCATAGTCTAGCTACCATAGTGAGGAGTTCATCAAAACAATTACTTTGAAAGTATTTATAGAAGAGGCACATGGAAGCTACATTACAGTGGTGGAAAAACAACTGAAGGCGAAACACCAGGTCAAGACCTATAATAAGGCAGATTACATTATGGCAGTTGGAAAGGGACTGAAGATGGCATTGTAGAATGATGTAATGCAGTGAATATCTCTTGCAATTTTAGACTACTGCACTCTTTTTGCTGTTTTCGTTTTTACTTCACAGCCTTCTTAATGTGTAGAATCTGTATTGAAAGAGGATAATTCTTTTCCTTGACAGCACAAATCACAAAATGATAGCAAACTGAACACAAATAGTGGTTTCCATACTGATTAAACCAACACAAGTAACGCATTTAATGCAGAGTATTCTCTGTTTCTTACATGCAGAGTTGTCTTCTAGTCTTTTCTTTTTAGAACATTAATTTAGAATGACTGGTTAGGTTTTTTGGGACCATACCACGATAATGCAAAATTTTCAATTAAGATACTATTATATTTATTCTAAAAGCAACTAAATTCTTAAAATAACAAAAAATTCTTACTTTTCATCAATACTGGTGGGCTCTTAATTACACACACACACACACACACACACACACACACACACACACACACACACACACACACACACACACACAGAAATTAAAATAAACAAAAATTGAGCACTTTTTAAACTGGTGAATTAAACCCAAATGAAGGTTGAAGGACTTAAATTTAGGTATTTCTATTATCTCTAAATGTGAAAAACAGAATCTAATTGTAAGAACTAATTTTCATTTAATAAGGCAAGAAATTTGTTTTTTTTTTCTGTCAATTTATGTTAAAAAAATTAACCATTAACAAGCAAAATTATGTCTGAACTGAAAATTGTGATAACAGGTTCTGTTTGTCCATCACTGTGCAACAGTTATGACATCCAAGGTTGGTTGTATGCATATATACATTCAACTAGCTATGTTCACAGGTTTGTCGTCTTGGCCATGATCGAATTCAGTAAAGAATAATGACAAATGCTTTTCTTGACATTGATTGGGAAATAGCAAACAATATGATTTCTCCCTTAACCGTCAATATCCCTTCGATTTTGTTGAGGTGAACTGCAATCTTACTAACTTCCAACTACAAAAAAAGGACCCTTACATTCACTGACCATCTAGGTAACTGCTGACTCCTCACTGCTCGCAGATCCCTTCCTCCTGACTGCTCTTGACTGATTGCTAGTCCCTTCCTCCTGACTGACTGCCACTCTGCTCACCGACTACTCATATAAATACTGGCTGAGGTCCCACCACACTTATCCGTCCACTTGTATTCCAGAAAAGGCGACCACTCAAAAGCTGGCTGTATGGTCAGTTTTTCAAAGGACTCTTACTTTTATGATTATCTAAAATCACTAACAAAAATTTATGTTTGCCAATTCAAAGATGGGTTGGAGACTGGAATCCTGAAAACACTGCCAATTAAATTGATTTAAAAGGAAAAAGAATCTATTTATCTCCTAAGGATGTGTGAGGAAACATATTGTTACAAAATACTAGAGAGAATTTTAAAAATGATAAATATAGAAAATTTGAGGCAGCTAATTGTTAATGAAAATATAGTTATACAGACTTTAAAAATGCAATTGGAATTTGTTAGTATTTTTTATATTGAAAATGAGTGCATTTAGCCCAATTCTTAAAGCATTAGACTTAACATAAGAATCAATAAGAACATTTCCATGCAAATTTATTAAAAGTGATGATTCAATCAAAATGTGTAAATAAAAATAAACATGACAATTTTTTTTATAAAAATTGCAGTTTAGAACTCAGTTTCCAATTCCTTCTAAAATGTACTTCAACTCTATACTTCTAACATCTCTACCTAAACTTTGAAATTTAATTAACTATTTATTTTTTATTCCTCAGCAGGAGTAATAGGCTTGTCTATCATCTAATTCACACTACTCCTGAGTCTTTTAAAGTCTTTTCATTTTCTTTCCCTTCCAGTAGCCCCTTGCATCTTAGTGGCCTTATTGCCTTGCTTGGGGTGAATTGATTTAAAAAAAATTGCACCATTTTGCTTTTTCCTTTATTCACTTGTGAAACTTTAATATTTTAAATTTTTTATTTACTAAATGTTTTAATGGTGTTTTATTATGCTACTAACAATTATTAATGATAACAAAGTTTAAAAAAAAGGCATTTTAATTTTGTGGCAGTTTAAATTTTTTTTCTGGATGATGGTAAAAAATGTTAGTTTGGAACTCTGCCCACAAGCCTTATATATTTAATTGTCCTCAACTTGATATATATACATTTACTGTGAATGGGTTGTTCTGATGAGTATATTTACCACTATTTCTACTCCTATTTACTCCTATATCTTTGTTTGTGCTACCCAGAAAATGAAAAGAAACACTCTGACTTTTTCTGTATAGATTGTATACCTTAAGAAGGCCATAGAGTAAATCAGCAAAATATTGTGGTGTGGTAATAATGAAAGTAAGAACCAGAATGTATTCAGTAGTCCAAACAACTTTTGAACTGATAATCACTCATATGAAAATTTACAGAAGGTATTACTTGTATTGTAAATAAAAATGAATGCAGAGGATTTTAATTTTATTTTTCTACCAAGCAACAGAAACATTATTTCTAAAGAAAAAGAACTATGAATAAAACACATTACTCTGACAGGAAGACAACATTTTTTACATATCACTCCTAAAGGAAGAAAAGATTTTTGTATAAATATCATCATAATCATCCTCCTCATCAGTCCTTTGACTGAGTGCTGACATAGGATCACTATGAACCCGATCAGTTTTTTTCCATATATCTAGGTTGAAAGTTGGACAGGTATTCTTTCATGCATATCATGACTTGGACAAATAAACCTGGTGAATCCCATCCCTCTCCAGGTCAAACCACAGCTAATGTCCTTTAAATTGAAGGCTTTGGTTACAACCGTTGATTCCATTAGGAGGATCCTTTCCATCCTGGGTCTAGGTAGCCCTCTTCCTAGTGATCCTGTGTCATCCTCACACTGGCTGAATATATAGCTATGGAACTCAGTCTGTCCCATTGTGATAGATGGCTATTAACTCTACAAGAATATTCATTCACTTTTTGACAGGTCTTATTTTTAATCCTGCTGAGTGTCTAGCCACCTGCCTCACTAGAAAAGGTAAATATGTAAATATGACGCATCACAATGAAAACATTTGAGACCACTCGGATTTTTAAACAGATTATTTAAAAAAATGTAACTATCACAACATCTGAAACTGATAATTTTAATTAAAATAAACTATAACATATTCTTACATGTTCTTTATTTTCTAAAAGGTGATACTATTATTTACATTATTTACATTGTTCAGTCTGTTGTTCTCATCTTTATTGCCATATTCATGACATTTCAGCCATTGTACACTCCTGCCTTCTTCAAGTGATTGGAATTTTGAAGTAAACCCTTTATTTCATCCACTGGTGTAGATTATTCTAATTCCATGTGCTATGCCTCTTCCAGATGTCTCAGTTATTCCCCTTTAAGTTATTTCTCTAAGTTTTTGTTCACCACTGCAATAGCCAGGTATCAAACTCACAACTCTTTGGGTCAAGTCACTGGACCCAACCAATACTTTTATCCACTGGGCTATGTGTCTTTGTGGGCCAGTTGATAAAAGCATTGGTTGAATCACCTGGAGAAGGCCAGAGCATACAACCACCAAAATGTTGTGAATATGTCAATAAAGATGAGGACAACAGTCTGAACCATGTAAATAATTATAATATCTCAGTATTGTCCACATCTTTGTTGTTGTCACAACATTTCAGTCATTGTGCTCTCCAGCATTCAGTGTAAGTCCAGGTAACTTACAGGGAATTCCATGGGACAATAACCGAGTAGATTAAAGTGTTGCTTTGTGAATTTATTTAACATAGTAATTGTGAGTTCAATGCCTGGGACAGACATTGAGTACTTGGACTCAGTGGAAAGAGGATGAGAAATAACTGGACAGTACTAAAAGTAAGAATTAGATGAGATATCCCTAGACATACGCAGTGGAATGAGAACAGTCTGCCCCCCATAGATTAAATAAAAGGCTCAGTTTGGAATTCCCTGTACATTAACTGGATCAGTATACACCTGATGACACAATAGCTGAAATGTTTTGATAACAACAACAAGGATGAAGACAATAGTCTGAATGTAAATAGTGTAAATAATGATAACTCCTCATAACAGAAATTCAGACAGAAATAATGTAGAATTACTGAGAAATGTTTTTCAAGGGATTTGCTAGTGATATCCAATAATTAACTAATTAACAATGACAGTACAAGGAATCTATTATTATTTTCAGCTATATTTAACCTTCATGCTTACAGAAAAATGATATGTTAAAAGAACAGTTGATGACTTGACACTGCTATTATTTTATATAATATTAATATTAGATTGCATATTTGCAAGAATAACTTTATGTTTACAACATTCTAAAAACTAATACAAGTGTATTAAGACTAATACAATGCAATATTATCATTTACTGATTTATAAAGAAATAAATATGAGAATTTTTTTTATTCATAAATCTATAAATAAAAATGTGAACCAGTTATAATGAAATCTTTATTATTAACCATTTTACACAGTTCAAATCAATTAGCAATTAATCTGTTTTGTCGACCATTTCAATAAACAATCTAATAGATAAATAGTGTTTAATATTTTTGTTGTAAATTCTGAAGAACAAAGAAAATATATAAATTTATTTTCATAAGTTTAGGCCTTATTAAAATTCATCACTTTTTAAAACAATAAAAACATTGCCAAGGAGTGAAAGTGGTTAAAATAATAGTGATATCAATGGAAAAACCATCCTTTTGACAGCATTTTTTTGCAAGCACAAAAGTTAAATTTCTTATTGATCAAAAAACAGAGAAAATAAATCTAAAAAATCTGTCAGAAGAGGATTTCAACTTCTACAAAAATATTCTTCAACAAAGAATAAAAATGCTTTTCAAAAAAATAATGACACTAAGAGAAATAATAATTTCGAAAATTAGTGAAAGTTTTATTCTACAACTTCTTTATCATATTGTCTTAACTTCAAAACATATTTGCTTTTATTGCTTGGAATATACAGAAAATTCTCATGTTAACAAGTTACAATTTTGGGACACCATCAAACCCTTTATTTCTGGTTCTTTGATTGTCTTTAGTTTAGAGGCTCAAAGAAGCACAATTCTTGAAAAATATATTTGGCAATATAATTCTATGCTCTCTTTTCATATTGAAATTATGCATTTTGGAAACTAACATGAAGACATTTCTTAAAGAATTTTTGCAAACATTCAGTTTTGGTAAAATTAAAAAATAGAAAAACACCCACTGAACTGTACAGTGGAATTTTTAAGTCCGATCACAAAATACTTTAAATAATGATACAGCTTTTTATTGTCAAATCGCTGTAAGGAGATTCTACATGTAAAAATGCCATATATTCACAAGGAACCATTCTCAGTCGTCATACAGAATTACCTCCCTTGTTTGGTTTGTGTTTTTTTTAAAATATTCGTTTACTACACAACGGTCTCGGATTAAATTAAGTTTTTTCTTTATTTTATTGTAACAAGGATTTTTTTCTTCTTTCGCGACATCTATTTTATGAAATAGGCTGCTACTTCTAACATTTTCATCGTTGCCATACCAGAGAAAAAACCCAACGGATAGTATATAAAAAAGGTTTTGTAAGTAAAAATCTTTGTCATTTTTAATTTTAATTTTTTCTTTTTTTTATGATAATACGACAAAAAGAAAATATTTATATATCCGTTGTGGTAAAATTCTTACTAATCTTACGATGACCATTTGTTTATATAACGAAATGATTACATTAATTTTTTTTAAAGATTACTGAACGAATTTTAAGGAAGTTGTGTTTTTACTATTTGATTTTTAATTATTTTAAAAATTGAATCAAATCGTAAACATAACTTGAGTTTATCTTTTTCTTTCTTTCTTTTAAGAAATATTTCAATTTTATTAACCGGCGTAAAAGGAGTGTTTTTGCACATTTAAATGTTGTTTACAAAAAAAGAGTTTCCTTACGAAAAGCAAAATAATTAAATTGAAAAATTGAAGTAAAAGTTGTTTATTGGGACACAGAGAATCTTTCTTAATTTCTCTGACATTTTTTTTTAACAGTTTTTCTCCCCTATCCGAAAATAAAAAAAAAAGAAGGTATTTTTAAAAAAAAAAAAAAATTATTTTATTTTTAAAAGTACTCGACCATTTTTAAATAATAGTGTATATACGATAAATACCAACTTTTTTTTTCTTTTCTTAAATATGAAAGCTTGGATATATTCACCACCAGCTGCTAGGGTAAAAAAACTAAAACAGTATTTTTAACCATACTTTTTAAGCATTTTTTTTCCTAACTTAAGGAAGGTTTATTATTTTTATATTTATTAACTTTGCACAGACCCCAAGAGCAGAGAACTCTTAAAGACTGAACTCACACTAGTCACCTAGTGAATGGTCCAGCATAACTAATTTTATTTGTTAATTATGCCTTGCCGCAAACGCCCAAAGTTTATGATTGAGAAATTTCTGATAACAGTCGCCAAGGATTAAGTGACAATAAGTATACTAAAATTTTCCTCGCTTCTACGTACCTCCATTTTTTTCGCTGAAAAAGCATCATGAAAAAAAGGACCCAGACTTAATTAAAAAAAAACAAGTTTTATCATCAAAATGTTTGTTCAAAGAGAAAAGAAAAGACCAAAGTAATTTTTTTTTTTTTCTTAAATTTTTTTAATCCTTTCTAGCACGTTCGAAATGTTGGTTAAAATTAAAAACTTTTTTTTTTTTTTTTGTTGCGAGCAGTTGACGTGAAGAAAAAATTAATCATCCTCTTGCTTGTGTGTCGGTGTTCTGTTTATGTTGTTAATTCTTCTAAAATTATGGAAAAGCTTGAGGAACTTAAGGAATGCTGTTTTTAAGTAGATATATATTTACAGATTATAATTTCCAAAGCTTATTACAAACCAACGAGCCCTTGTATTTTAAAAAAATTAATTTGTGTCAATAATTTTTTCCAAATGAAATCTACGGAAGCCAGAAGTATCGTGTGTGCAATAAATAAAAAACGTCAGCAGTGCAGCACTTGTATCTTTTTTTTTTTTTTTTTATAGTATTTATAATTTCTCCAGATAGTATCAACAAACTTATGGTACAGTACTTAAAAAAAAAAAACCCCAAAAAACGGAATGGCAAAAGTTTTTTTACTTTAATTATTACAAGGTAGTACTTAAGCAAGTGCGCTTAAAAAAATATGTCCATTCTGTCCGTCCATAGGGGAACTCGAATCTCACGTCAGCTGTCAATAATTGATAGACGGCATCAATTAGCACTTGTCAATCCACGCGTGGTTCAAATCGGCTCTTTTATTTTAGAAAACATTTTTCTACGAAGAAAGTAAAAGTTTCTTTTAAATTATTTTAAATAAACTTCAAATTTTCTAAATTTTTTCGAATAAATTTTGAAATACGTATACTTAATTTTTAAACGAGTTTTAAACGAAGAATTTAACTGATTTTTAAAAATTAAAAAAAAATGGCTTAAATCGAGTTTTTTTTTCGTTATTTGGTAAACAAGATTTGTAACTAAAATTTTGGACATGTTAAGTATGAGTAAAAAATTTCAAAAAATATTCAAAAAATACTTTAGTGTTTCTTCTCAATAATGAAATATACATTTAACACGAGGAAATTTTTTTTTCATTAATTTTCAGACCTTTCTTGTCATGCTATCGATTTTCATGAAGTTACCTATGTTAAAACCCAAATTTAAATGAAAAATTAAAATAAATTCTCAACCAGATTCAAGTTTTACCCGTGTACGATCTTACATTATGTTAATACACAAGAAGACTAAAACTGCCGATTTTGTTCTCGGCTTCTTCATAGGAAACTAACAACAAAACTACTCAAAGAAGCAGACGATCTTAAAATTATTGGATAACAACCAAAATACAATGTTCACAGATAAATCTTTATTCTTATAAATAAAAAATTACATATGCTAAGTAAGTAACGAAAAGTAATGATGAACAAAAAATAAAACAGATTTAAACTTATGAATAATGTCAGTCTAAAAAAAAATGTATCATTCTATTCTACATTACAAGCAGACAACTTAAAAACATTCTTTTCTTTTTTTAACTTTTTCTTTACAATATAAACAAATATTGTTATAAAATCTTTTAACAATTTCTTCAAATTCTATTATCTTCTTTCTTCAAACACTTTTCTTTTTCTTCTTTCAAGTTCTTTCCTTTTTCTTCTTCTCTAAACGCTTTTTTTTTCATTTTCTGAGGAGTTGAAAGCGTAAATAGGTAAAACACAACGCCCAACCTAGTCTAGGCTCTTAATTTAAAATGAAAATTAGAAATAATTTTTTAATCCCACTTTAAAATAGAGAACGAGATAAGGGTCGCCTTCCCACAGTGACTGACTCTTACAAAAAAAATGTTGACTGACTCCGCAATAGCAACAAATGCAATAATTCCCCTTCTAGGGAATTAAATTACTTTTTTTAGCTTCAGAATTCTACAGAAGCTAACAAAATCTTTTCTTCAAAGTTTTTCAATTATAAACAAATCTCAGCTACGGAATTCTACCGAAGCTAATAAATAAAATTTTCTATAGAGTCGTCCGAAATGAAAAGCTTCCCATCTCGCAAACCTAAATAAAGTTGGGCACCATTAATGTTATATTTTAAATCTCTCTCTAAAGAAAGTACTTCGACGCAGTAAGTCGAAGGTTCAAAGCATGTTATTTTACGTGATAAATTAAGTCAGTTTATCACGGAGCCAGAAATAAAGAGTCTTTCTTACTCTTTTAACTCATCAAGAAAATTTTTCTGACTGAGGATAAAATCCTAAAAGGAATCGTCTGCGTCTGCAGCTTCCAATTCCATGAAAAAGAGCGGCAACAAGATTTTATCGTCTGTTTTGCCATCAGACGCGTATTATACAAAATATCAATACATCATAATATTTTACCACGGAAGTTATTGAAAAGATGTCTTCTCACTTTAATATTCTAAATTTCTTTAAATAAATTTTTTCCAAATACGTAATATTTACGATTATTTGGTGTTTTAGTGCCTTTTTCAAGTTAAAAAGCACATTGATTTGGAAATTCTTGTAAAAATCAAATAATTGTCGGATTTTAATGAAACTTTCAGGATTTATTCAAAATTGAATTAAATTATTTTTGAAATTTTTTGTTCAAGAAAATCTTGGTGAAAAATATTTTTTTACTATGTTACCGTCATCTTAATTTCATGAAATTAAATTTTCAACTCCCAATTTTTTTTTTATTAGAAAATATAGAGGAGGTGATAATGCTTTCATGTGTTTAAATGTTGACTTCAGTGAAATGGAAAATCTCATAAAATTGAATACTTCAATAGAGACAGATGAACACAGCACATTTAATTAAGCAATAACAGGAATTTTCTCTGTAACATGTATGTAACAAAAGCCTGATATAATGACATCATTGCATCATGTTTACAACCTCATTTTTCTGTCTTTCTCTATCTTCTTCTGTATTTTTCTCTCCAGAACTTAAAAAAACTTTCTTATATAAATTATTGACTGTGAAATTTAAAATTTTAAATATTTCAGCTAAGATGGTATCAAAATTAACTAACAATCTGAATTTAAAATGTTTTATATAAATAACTGAATAAGAGTTTTGTGAATGACAGTTTCAAATTCAATTAGCTTTCACCATTAAAAATTGAATTAGGTTCAAGAAATTTAATTTTCGTACACACACTAGTGGTTATTGGCTTGGAAAGTGAGAGTGGCATGCTAAGTTTGAATTTGGGCCATTCACTTTGGACAAATACCCTTTGAAAAGGCATTAATTCATTTCCTTTTCATTCCATTAGGTGAAGGCTGGGTGCTCCAGTTTTTATAATTTAGCCAACCAACTAAGGTGTATGGTACAAGTGCAACAAATGGTCGCAAATTATGGTATTGAGGATAAGTTTTACCAGAAATCAATGCATATGCATCAAGGCTTAAAATTAATGCCATTCTATGGATGTTAAAACATTAGTTTTGAATGATTGGTTACGTTTTTTGGATGATATTGAGACAATACAAAATTTTCAATTAAAATTCTGTCATATTTCTTAAACCAGCTAATTTTGAACTGGTGAAAAATAATGGGTGAAGGACTTAAATTTAGGTTTTAGTATTTATCTCAAAAAAAAAATCTTACTAGGATCTAATTGTAAAGACTGCTTTTGCTTCAATGAGCAAAGCAAGAAATTGATACTTTTCTGTCAAATTTAGTTAAAAATATCAATGAAATATTAACAAACAACATTTATGTGGTGTTATGTTTTCTGCTTATTATAAGCTAAATTGAAAGTTTAAGGCAGTATTTTATAAATTATAGACATGGAAAATTTAGTCACGACATGAAGCAGGTAATTGTAAATGAAAATTTCTTGATAAAGACTTAGTTGAAATATGCTAATATTCTTTGTTACTGAGAAAATAAATGCATAGAGCACAATTTTTAAATTAAAGTATCATAAAAATTGCTCTGAGCATGAAAATTGATTAATAAGAACATTTCGGTATAATATTATTCAAGGGGATTTAACCCAAATGTTTAAACAAAGGTAAAATTTAACTAATTTGTTTTTGTATTGGTTCATTTTTAAAACTTCAATATTTTATTTATATTTGGACTATTGTCCTCATCTTTGTTGTTTTTATCACAATGTTTTGGCCATTGTGCCCTTCTGCTTTCCTCAGGTGTATATAGGGACAATGGTCTAGTGGGTAAAAGCATTGTTTGTGAGTTCAATCCTTGAGTTGGGTAGTGTGTACTTGGAAACAAGCAACAATACCAAATAAAAATAAGAACTAGACAATATCCCTAGACATGAACAGTGGAATGAGAACAGTGTACCTCTGTAGATTAAATAACAGGTTCAGTTCAAAATTCCCTGTAGGTTACCCAGATTGATAGACACCAAATGAAGGCTGGAGAGCACAATGGCTGAAATGTGATAACACTAACAAAGATGAGGACAATAGTCCAAATATAAATGTATGTAATGATTCCTCATCCTAGAAATTCAGACAAAAATTTTAGTGTTTTCATTTATTTCATAAACATTTTAATGGTGCTGTTCTTATGCTACTGACAACAACAAATGGTAAAATTTCGAAAAAATATCTTTATTTTGGGATGCTTTAGATTTTTTCTGTACAATTAAAGTTTTTTTGTGGATCATTCCAGGATGATGAAAAAAGTTAGTCTGCATACATACATAAATTACCATGCTGACTTTGAAATTCATCTAATTTCTGTCTTGATAATAACTGAACTTGAAAGAACTATAACAAACTATGAAAATCAACATCAAGACACAGAAGTTAATCAACCAGTAAGACAAACTAGTTAAAAAAAATATAACAGATGTAACTTGTCTCTTGTCTAACTTTAAGTGTATCTAGACAGAAAATACTTGTTAATCTATAAATAAATGTATATCTGGGCAGCAAGAATTCATTTAAACAATTTGTAATAAATTCAATTGACAATTTTATTTCTAATTGTATTTTTCCAGTTTGTTAAATATATATCAATAAGTGTTTCAGCACAGAATTGAGCCCTTATTTACTTTTTATAAATTGATGATGGTATTTGATCACAAAAAATATAATACATATTTCAATTATTAGTATAAATTTAGGCTTTAGGTATAACTTTTCAAATTTGGCTGTTCATACATACCTACTTAAATATATACATAAAAAAGGAAATTTTTTTACACTCTAAAATGTGAAAACTTGTAAAGTGCTCAAGGCCATGGATAAAGCAACTTTTAAATTTCAGCTCATCAAGTCACAAGCACCACCATTACTAAGATGACATACAAGGCAGTTTCAAATAAATAACAACAAAACTTGGGTTATAAATATTATCATTGTCCATTTGGAGAGGATAAAAATTTCTGGATGCACACACAGAAATATGATATGGACAGTTCATGAATATATATCTCTTTAATCTGGCATCAAACTGCATACAGTCAAATCACTGAAAATACTGGCTTTCATTCAGTCTCTGATGTTAAGTAGCATTGAGCCTGGTCAGTACTTAGATGGTTGACCATGTGAGAAAACCAGGTACTATAAGCAACCTCCTACAATCCAAAATGTTTCAGCTTTAAATAACCTATAAAAAGTTGATAAGGCTTTAAAAAATGATCTGGCACTAAACTATCTACCAAACACTTTTTTTGAATGTCAGCACATCCATAACAGCTCTGACTTGGTATTTAACCATTTATATGAGTATTGATTGCCATTTTCTCCTCCATGAAGAGCCTTCAAGATTTATCACCAGTCCTATAACTGGTTACCTTTTTCATTATCTCCCACTTAATCTGGGTGAATATACCCCATTTTTTCCTAATGTACAACACATAGTTTGACAGAGTTGTACTGTTTTTATATTTCTTCACTGCATTGGTTTCTATATTGCTGCTTAAATGGTAATTCAGTTGACCCAATAAAAATCTTTTCATTCTACCCATTTATTTTTACTTTTGCCTTATAATATTTTCTTCCAGGCACTTCCCATCAAGGAGACAACTGCTCTTGTTCCTGCAGTTACATCCTGGCAGTCCATTTTCTTTTTTAATTGTCTTTTAATTAACCTCGCTATACATGGCATAGAACTATGTCTCAACTTGATGCTGTTAAAAAATTTTATTTTGCTATAATCCAGTATGGAAATGCTTATTTAATAGACTGAAAAACATTTTCTCAGTCCTGGTTCTCATTGCCACCGTGAATGGAGTCATAAACCAAATTTATTTATACACGTCAAATAATTATTGCTCATTCTGAATGGAGCAAAGTATCCTCAGTTCAAATTCAATTCAACATCCAGGAACTCCATTACCATTGATTTTGTTTCAATGTCACTTCTAAGTTCTAAATTTTTCAGCAGATTAATTTTTTTTATATTGTGTAATTCACTTTATGATTACCATTCTTCACCAGGATCTCTTCTTAAAAATTCACAAGTCATATGTGTCATCATAGGATCCTATGGAGATATCAAAATTTTCATTTATTTTCTGCTAAATATCACCTTCATACTATGGTATTAATAAATGGTTGATAATTTCAAACCTCATTATAATCTTTCACTAGCCATATAGCTTCATTCAATATTTATTTTGTTTATAGATGGGTAAAATACTATAATATCATGCTTAATAAAATAGCATTCAGTATAATTTTCTATTTGTTGGAACTAATCCAAGTAATCTTCTGTACTCCTTTAGTGATTAACTTTTTTATCAATTCTTAAAATGGTGTGTGTATGTGTATATATATTATATAATACAATTCTACCTATATTTTTATTTCCATTTTAGAGGGATTTAATAGGTTACATGTAAGTTTATTAGCAAAATCAGACTTGTGGTTTTACAAGCTTTTTTTCCCCCAAAATTGTTCAACTCTATTTTCAACTTAAAATTTACTAGCAATATTCTTGTCACCTGCATTTACTCCAACTTACCTCATATTCTTGGGGTAACTTTCTGTAAAAAGAAGGCTATTATTTTGACATTTACCATTTTTTTAAAAATTAATATTTGGGGATTCACTTCATAAATATTAGCTGACTCCTTGAATTTTACACACACACACACACATACATACACACACACACACACATATATATATATATATATATATATATATATATATATATTATAATAGCCTTTATTATCATTCAATTTTTAAGCTGCTGAAATTATTTTATTTGAATACAAAAAGAAAAACTTAATACGGCATTAATGCTAATACTTTTGTGTTCATTTTTTATCTAATGGATATTTGTTTGTTACTTACAGGTCTTTCTGCATTAATAGAAGAGTAAAAGTGGAATAATACTTTAGCAATAAGGAAAGGTCATTAAATGGGATCATTTATATTGAAAAAAAAGGAAGAAATAAAGCTTCAAATTGAACATCCTAAATGGAAAAATATGCTTTTCCATTAAAAGTATATATTAAAAAAATTAGAAAATGAATTTGTTGCCATTTTTAATGATGAAATCACACATGTTGATATAAAGTGGAAAATAGTTCATCCCTGAACAAAACACAGTGAAGGGGTTGAAAAAGCATTTTTTAAATATGAGCAAACATAATGAAGATAAAAAATTCCACTGCAACCTGTGTGACTATGCAACCTTACGAAAAACTGCTCTTAGAATACACCTGAACTCTCACACCCATGAGAAACCATTCCAGTGTGAAGTTTGTAAATTTTCAACTTCCTGGAAATACACTCTTAAAAGACACATGAGTACACACACTGGTGAGAAACCTTTTCACTGTGATATTTGTAACTATGCAACAACACAAAAAACAGATCTTAAAACACACATGAATATTCATACTGGAGAGAAACCTTTTTGCTGCAACCTCTGTGATTATGCCTCAGGACAGAAATCTGCTCTCAAAAGACATATGGCTACACACACTGGTGAAAAGCGATTTCGTTGTGAGGTTTGTGAATATGCCACTGGGCAGAAATCTACTCTCAACATACATATGTACAGGCACACTGGGGAGAAACCTTATCGCTGTGGTAAATGTGAGTTTTCAACTTCTTGGAAGTACACTCTGAAAAGACACATGAGTATACACACAGGGGAGAAACCATTTCACTGTGAGATTTGTGAATTTACAACAACACAGAAAACAGAATTTGAAAATCATATGGACACCCATTCTGGTCAAAAGCCAGTTCCCAACAAAACCAGTAAGTATCCCACCAGACAAAAATCTGCTCTCAAAATTGACTTGAAAGCATCTGCTAGTGAGAAACAATTTCATTGTGACATCTGTGACTATATCACGGGCCAAAAATCTGCTCTCAAAAGACACATGTGTAAGCACACAGGTGTGAAACCTTTTTGCTGTGAAATTTGTGATTATGCAACTGCACAGAAAACTGATCTAAAAAGTCACATGAACACTCACACTGGCATGAAACCCTTCCACTGTGAGATTTGTAAATATTCAACTGCATGGAAAGCATGTTTGATTATGCATATGAGCAAACACACTGGAGAAAAACCATTCCAGTGTGAAATTTGTGATTTTGCTGCTACCCAAAAAAGTGCTCTGAAGAGCCACATGATGATTCACACTGGAGAGAAGCCATTCCAGTGTCATATTTGTGCATATGCGACAGCAAGAAAGCATTACCTCAAAGAACATATGCGAAAGCACACAGGTGAGAAACCATTTCACTGTGAAATGTGCAACTACTCCACTGCACAGAAATCGAACCTGAAGACGCACATGCGTACACACGTTGCAGAGAACTCCTTCCAGTGTGAAATCTGTCAATATGCAACTACCAAGAGATCCAATCTGAAAATACACATGCGTATACACACTGGTGAGAAGTCTTTTCCGTGCAATATTTGTGAGTATGTAACTGCCAAGAAAGCTAACCTCAAAATACATATGGTCACACATACTGGTGAGAAGGCATTTTCTTGTGAGATTTGTGAATATGCTACTGCCTTGAAATCAAACCTCAAGGTACATATGAGGACACACACAGGAGAGAAACCATTCCAATGTGAAATCTGTGAATCTTCATTTTCACAGTCATCCAGTCTAAAAATGCATATGAAAACACATGGTTTGGGAAAGAACATAGACAACCAAGATGTAACATTGCCAGAAAGTGGAGCTGGTAGTAGTTTTGATCAAGAAGACCAACCACTAGACTTATTTTCTACTAATGCTCTTGAGAAAAGCTTGTTCTTAGAAACTTCTGCCCATATAAATAGTAATCTCCATATGCAAATGCACCCCATGAAAGAAAACTTAACCCAAAGTCAGCAGATGACAGTGCCGTAAAACTGTCCAAATTGCTCTTCTAAGCAGAAAATCATGTAGACAATCTTTAAAATACCAGTTGAAATTTATAGAATCTCACAAGAGAAAAATGCCCTGAAGATTTTTTTTCTTACCAGTAAGATATAATACTGCATTTCACAGCCTATGCATATTAGGGAAAGTTTACAAAATACTTGAATGCAGTTTGATCCTTATGAGATTCATGACTAAATGCACAGATAAGCAGTTAACTATTATAGCAACTTTATATAACAATGTAATGTATGGTGATAGAATTTTTTTTCAGTGAATTCAGTATTTTAATTGCATTAAAAGCCAATGTTTTTCAGACTAAAATCATTTTTAAAATCTTCATTGATCTAGGAACAAAATATATTTCAATACCTTTAAGCAAATGAATGAAAAAGTGAAAAAAAAATCTGTGTAATGTGTTTTGCTTGCTAGAAGGACTTTATCGCACTAAAGCAATGTCTTTGCTGATAGGATTATGTATGTGTAAGGAGGGGAGATATAAAAATGCAAACATCAGTTATAACTATACATTGATAGAAAATGCTAAAGATGCTAGAATGCTGAAATTTTAGATCTTTTTGGATGTGTCTGTGTATGTAGTCTAGCTGATTTCATTCAGTTTCCTTCTACTTTTGTTTCTATCAATACCTTTCCATTGTGTTATTAACAGGATCTTTTACTTCATTCTATAAATGATGAAAAGGAGTTAATTTCATTTCTTTTTAAAAAGTGAAAATTGTTGTTTTCTTCAGATACATTCATACAATGGTTGGTTATTTTTTAGACTACAATAATTATTTGTGTATAATATGCACTTTATTCCAGATTTTTAAGTTGGTGTGCCTTTTGTACACAAGAACTAAAATTTAACTTTTTTTTTCAATCCTGTATGTCACCATATTTGGGATGGTATAACCAAAAGTTAATTATATCTGTTGTCCAAACTAACTAAAGTATATACTGACTTTAAATCACTAATCAATTACTGCATTTTTTAAAATTATTCATATAAAGAACATTTTTGTTTACTTCACTGCTGTTCATATCAAATATAGTCATGACAGTATCATCTATGTTGTTAGCATAGTAGATATCTTCATTGTTTTTGACATTGTTATCTTTCTTCAAAAAAAAGAAAGTAGTAACCTTATTAAAGAAAAATATGCACTTTCTTTAATAAGATTTCTTGAATATTTAGGATGGTAGATAAAAATAAATAAATAAATAAATGGAGTATCTACTCAAATATGAGTATCCGCTAAAAATAACATTTAAGTAATAAAATCTGAATTATTAATAAATAAAAAAATCCATTATTTCTTTAGAAAATTACTTGGTTTACATTTGTATAAGAAACAGGGCAGATATGATAATTTTGAGTAATCTATGATGAGAAGGATTTTGCTTAAAAGACACTTTTCAGGCCTTGCTTGATCAGCAAAGATCCTTCGTGGTTGAGTCAGTTAAGGCACGCCAAATCTGTGTGTGTGTGTGTGTAGCTTAGTACATCATACTAGGATAGTGGTAGAGGAAAATAAGTACAGGAAAACTGTCTTGCAGGTCATCTTCTATATTGAAGAAGGCCTGCCTCTAGAAAAATCACCATTCATAATCCCAGCTTATACCTAGGATCAAACACTAATCTCTTACCTTTTATCAAGCTTATCTATCTGACAAGGCAAAAATCTAAGTTGCCACTTAAGGATCAAAATCACTATTATACTAGCATTCTACAGGAAAAGCTTATTAAATACTTCTGAACGTGTGTGAGACCACAGCTATCAATTCACATCCTGAGATTGATAGTGGTGATTTTTGCATTCCCAACAGCTCACAAATTGGCAGATAATCTAACATGTTGTGTGTCCATGGTTTTGTCATAAAGTAGAATACTCTTCAGCCTCTTGTTTCTTTGACTGAAATAGAATATCCTAGTTCATGTGCATAGAGTCCCAGCACTTGATTAGCATTTTACAACTTTTGTTTATTATAAGGATATAAAGATCTAACACACCAAACAGTTTGTCTTGTAGCATTATCTTATGCTGGTACAATACTGCATTTTAGTAATTGTGTTTGTGTTGATTCAGTCATTATCTGCCTAATGATGTCTCTCTTGTGGTGTTCAAGTCCTTTATCATCCCATGCATGTCCTGTAAATAGACAGTTTACCTTTATCTTAACATTAATGTATGGCTGCTTTCTTGCAATTAATCTCAAGTTCCCAAGATTCTTTTGTTGTCTAAAAAGCAGATGCCAATAATGCTGACAAGTGACCAAGGAGTTGATGCTTATAATTCCACATAAAATTGACTAAAAATATAAACATCTTCATTAGGTTTACTGACTTATATTTTATTTAAAAGAAAAAAAGCATTATGTCAACCCCAGGGTAAGAGGGCCAACAAAGGCCCTCTTACCCTGGTGGATTTTAGTTATCATTCTAAATTAAACTAGATTCTTGTTGAGTCTGTTCTCCCTATTCACTTCTGGATTCTAATTAAGTTTTTCAATTGATTCTTTCATTCATTGATTTCTACTTGGTGTAACTTTTCTTCACATTTTTTCTCATCTAAAGTAGATGAAATTGCAATTTAATAATACAAAGTTTCCTAAGGGTATTTTCATGCACAAACAGAGACCTTACACAGTTATACACTACTCTATGGCAAGGGACTCTCAATTGTTATTTACTCAGCCTTGATCAGTCTGACACAATGTGTAAATCATTCAGTGTTCCAAGACTACCAAAGACTTAGTATTCTTGGCATTGATAATGATCTTCAAGGCCATTGTGTGCAGACAACAGCATGCTGGAAGGTAACCATAATTGACAGTAATTTCATCCACTGATCAATGTGGCATCATTGTGTACCTGCTAAGAATTCAGTGTGTTTCCTCAATGGTCCATGATTTCTTTGTATCTGCTGAAAACTTTTTTTGATAACTAACAACAAGTTTAATGAAAAATAAAAGAATTTAAAGGTACATATAGGGTTGTTGCCTTTCTAGCTATGTTTGTGGACTTTTCAGCAGAATAGTACCCTAGCAGTAATTCTTAGCATTCTAAGGCAATTTGATTCTCACAATTGTTTTTTGTCTACTAATAGTTGTATTTTTTTTTTTTTTTTTTTTTTTTGGCTGGTGGCAGCAGTGAAGCAGGAGCAACTCTGCTTCTGGACTGTTTTTGCTCTAACTGACTTTTCTCTTTTTCTCTCTCAGGTGTCATGTTTATATATGGAAGATCGCCCTACCCTGACCATCAAAATATTCTATGAATAATAGTGTCTTTGTCAATAAAACATGACACCATTTTTTTGAATGCAGTCAGGTTGAATCCTAGGCTTGAATTTTGGTAACAAAGTGAGTATTTCCAAGGCTTAGTATTTTGGAATTTGGGAAATTTCAGACGATGCATAAATCTTTGTCATATTGCTCCAGAGACAGCTTGATCACTTGGGGAAGATCTAGTCTTATGAAATTTTTATTTCTTATTCGAATCCTTTTAGAGCTTTCTCTGAATTCATCTTCTGGTTTCTAATTATTTTTATCCTGTTTTTATTTCTTTATTCCTTTAAACACTTAATTAGTTTGTCTGAGTTTTTCACTGTTTAATCTTAATTATTTTCTTCTTGAACTCATCAATATGCATTCTTGATGCAATAAAATGTTGAATCATGGTTACCATCCTGCTATAAATGCTCCAATGTGGATCTTAGTTTGAGATGAACTTGATTAATCATTACAGTATGGTAAATGTTTAACATATCACAAGATTGTGACATCCAGTGAGTATCAAACTCACTTGAACAGAAATTGTCTGTGAGACTTGCTTGTTAACACAGTGATTGCTAATCACGAGATAACCATAGCTGTATAAAGCAGAACCTAATATCCTGATACATATATTTTGTTTAAAAGTTGTTATACAGGGAAAAGTGCTCAATGTCATGGATAGTGTTTATAGATGTAAACAGCATGGGCAGAGAAATCAACATTGCAGAGTAATTGACAGTTTCTCACTTTAAGTGATCATCAAACTCTTGTTACTCTTTTGCTTAGGCTCTCTATATATAGACCACAGTGGGTTTAGAAGAAAAGAGAAACTGGATTTACCACTTTTTTTTTTTTATTAAGGGCTTAATGTTCTAGATTATTTACAGTCCTGATCTTGAGTTTGTTTATTGCATTTATTTATCACTTTATTTTTAAAATTTTATTTAGTTCTAAAATATGGTATTCGAAATAATTTTTTATTAATTTTAAGTTATAGGTTATTAGTTTGTTTTTTTTTTGTTTTTTTTTTAATCATTAGAGTCCTTATGTGGCTGTTGATAACATAGCAGGAATTTGTTTCCATGTCTTGAAATTAGCTCTGATATTTTATTTAAGATTGTATATTTATGGGGTAATTATTGCTTTTTTTTTTTTTTTTTTTTTTAGGTAAAAGTTACATTGTTTTGAGGTGGTTTTGTAATCTAAAGTATTAGCCCTACAAAAAATTGGGAAAAACCAGCTTCTTTCTTACCATGATCATCCAGTGGCCTGTATATAAAGAACCTACACAGAGAAGAGTAA
>CAWVQA010000530.1:5000-60000 GCA_963932145.1 Acanthosepion lycidas | reverse complement strand
TTAATTCCTGGCTATAATTATTTTCATTTTTTCCTCTTTTAACATTGATATGATTTTCTCTTCAGTTTTTGTGAAAAACAAGCAAATATGCAAAAATCATTATTTACATTAAGACTATTGATGTTATTATGTTTCAGCTGTTGTGCCATCTTGCCTTCTTCAGGTGCCTGAATAACCTCCAGGAAAATTTCAAACTGAATCCTTTTTTAATCTATGAGGTTAGATTTTTTTGTTCTGCTGTCCACATCTAGGGATATCTTGTTTTTATTTAGTACTGCTCAGTTATTGTTCACCGTGTTTCCACTGAGTCAAAGAAAAAAAATGAAAAATATCTGATCACTATTAGTCGAGTGAGCATGAATGCTGACTCTACACTTATTAATAAGCTGGAAATTATTTTATTCTTTTTTAAATTTTAAGTAAAATATATACTCTACAATAATTATGAATGTTTGTAAAATGATTTGCAAGCATGTAGGTGCTACCTGGAAGACTGACACAACATTCTTCTCTTTATATGACCTAAGTTTAGTACTTATAAATAATGAATGAGATAAAGCTAGAAAATATATTGCTTATTAAAAAGTAAAACATGTAGCATGGAAGCTTGGAGAATATATTTAAACAAGTGCATTCGCCATGAACATACATGGTGTTCTTTTTCCTCAAATGTAAAGACAAAACTTCCATCAGTTTTATTTAGATGCATTTTTAAAGAGAATGTGGGTTATTAGTCATGATACATTCTCATTAAAAATTAACTGATTTTATTGGTGGTTCCTGATAACAAAGGAAAACTTTTTTTCTTAATGGAGAAGAGACATAGCTGTAAAACCTGTGTTTTAATCAAACATATTTTATTATACTTCCCAAACTTTTCCTTGTAATTGTCATAGCAAGACTTAACCATTCTTTATTAACCCCATCATCTGTAAGTGAAATTATACAGAGAGAGGAACACTAACAAAAAAACAATATATATATATATATATATATATATATATATATATATATATATAAAAATGAAAAATTAATAACTAAGAATAAAAAAATTAAAAACAAGTTGTGTAACTACACACAGAACGATAAATATGTGGTGCGGGGATAATATAAAGTAAATATGTGGTCAGGGGATAATATAAAATAAGTTAATATGAATTTTGGTTAATTTACTGATAACAATTTATTCAGAAATTTGAAAGATTTAATAAAAAATAATGGTTGACAGAACTTGTCCATATTATTTAAGAAAACATGTTTGCTATCTCTCTCTCTTTCTCTCTTTCTCCATATATATATATATATATGAAATATAGTCTTAAGATGTGGTATATTTATGGGATAAAGTGCTCAATATCAGAGATAGAGCATGTGTAAATATATAAGTGAACATAGAAGCTGTTATTTTTCTCAGCTATTTATATAGATATAAATAGCTGAGAAAAATAACAGCACTCGTGCCCTGACGATTGCATCTAGCATGAAACAGACTGTCGCCTCTAAGTGTTGACTTCTATGTTCACTTATATATATTCAGTGGGGTGTCCCTTTAGCTACCTATCTTCCACAACTATGTCACCAAATTCTTGAACTAATGCTTTAATCCATTAGGCTATGGGATAATAGCCTAGTGGATTAATGTATTACTTCATAAATTTGGTGCCAGTAATTGTGAGTTCAATCCCTGGGCTAGGACTCAGTGGAAATGGGCAAGCAATAATAGAGCAGTACTAAAAATAAGAACTAGACACGATGTCCCTAGACATGGGCAGTGGAATGAGAACAGTATACCCCCATAGATTAAATAAAGGGTTCTGTTCAGAATTCCCTGTAGATTACCTAGATTGATATACACTTGATGAAGGATGGAGGGAATAACAACCAAAATGTTGTGATAACAGTAACAAAGATGAGGACAATAGTTCAAATGTAAATAACCAATATTTACCTATCTTTGACCCAACTACTTTGTCAGCAGGGCCTAGAATACATTGACTACATCCTCAGCAGAGTGGTAAAACCTCTCCCATAAGTGTCACCTATCAAGTAAATAAGTATTTGATAGGTACAAATATAAATGACCACTAATAAAGTAATCCTTTATTAATTAATTCCAGAAAGTCATGGTTAAAAAAATCTAATATTTTATCTTGAATTTTGAAAGGATTATTAATATCCAATGTATTTTCAAACTATTCTTAACAATGATTTTGTTCATCTGTTACACTGTATCTCTTCCTTCATTAAAGAAAATACTTTCTAATTAGGTTTTTGTTTTGTATGTGTTTGTTCAGAGAACATGACTAAAGAACTGTTTTACAAAGCTTAAAGATATTGGGTAAATAAGTTTGTAAGAGAATTGCATAAAGTTTACAGATAACTAAATTTTTAAAAACATTTGATCTTAACAGGTTTGTATTTGTCTGAAAGAAGTCCAATTATACAGAATTTTGCCTAAATTTTTAGATGTTAATATTTAGTGATATAAAATATTTCTTCTTATTTTCTTTATTATTGCTATTGCATTTTCCACACTAATTTGGCAAGTCCATTTGGGTTGTCCAGAATATGCAGTGAAAAAAAGAGCTGATCCTTCTGTTTTGAATGAAATCCTGTTAGAAAATATGAAAAGGAAAACAATGGTTTATAATGCATTGTCAAAAGAAATCCCCATTAACAATTCCATTCTAGAGGTTAATATTATATAGAAGCTAATATAAGAAAGAAACATCTTCATTGAAAAGCTCTTGTAGGGGAATATGATTTTAAACACCCTATACCCAATGCTCTAAACTTTTTCATCATCATTCTTGAACTATCTTAAAAAACTCTCCCCAAACCTAAATGTTTTTAACTTTATCATTAATAATTGTTAGCAGTATAATAGAAACACCATTAAAATGTTTAAGAAATAAATTTTACAAGCCAGAATATTAAAGTTTTAAAAATGAATAAAAAAAAAACAGTTAAATTTTGTAATTTTTTTAATGATTCAATTAAATAACTTTGACTAATTTTACTCAGAATTGTTCTTATTTATTAATTTTTATGCTCTGCAGAATAACTTTTGTCATACTTCAAGAACTGTTCTCAATGCATGTAACAATGTAAGAGGGGAATTTTCATGATTATGTTATAGCCATAGAACTCACAAGGAACTTATTGAATGATTAACTTAAGAATTATGATTCATCAGAAAACTCAAATCACAAAACCTTGAAATTTTCATGGATACTATTAGGTTGGTGCAAAAATGACGTTTTTGACGTTAAAAATACGTCAAAAAACGTCATTATTTTTGCACCAACCTAATATTAGCTTAATAATAATGCAGAGCTTGACTTGATGAATTTGATATTATCTAATGAATATTCCTTTCTCACTTATAGATTTTTATGCTGTCAAAACAAAGAGGACATTTTCCCACACTTAGTGAACTGATCATGTTTGATTAGCTAGTCTAAATAATTATTCAGCTGCAATGAAAATCTGAAATCATTTATAAATGAAGAATTGAAAGATAAAAGCAGATTCTAGATGAACAGTACTGAAACAGTAAACTGCAACTAAAAGCTGTAAGTACCTTCAGTGATAGGACATAATTTGTTCATGATTTAAGATATTCACACAGCAGGAAACCTAAACCAATAGAGAAAAAAATAGGTAATAACTTTAACCAATAATTTATTACTTAATAATAAGCTTAAAATTAAAACTTGGCAGGCTCCAATGTCCTATTTAATTTTTATTTAAGATTCTTTACCCACATGTAAAAGAATATATACAGTGAAGTTACTAGTTCTCCTCCAAACTGATCATATGGAACAAAAAACAATACTATTTCGACATGATTAACATTTTTATATAATTCTTTTAAAAAATGGTCTCATCTAAAGGAGAGAAATCATTTATTTGTGGTGTTTGTGAATTATCATTTTCTGATAGTTCCACACTGAAAATACATGTGAGGACTTACATTGGAGAGAAACTCTTCCAGTGTCAGATTTGTAATTATGCCACTGCCTGACATAAAAAAAAGCACCTGTGCACTCACAGTGGGGAAGAACTCTTTCAATGTGTGATTTGCAATGTTACATTTTCCCAGTCATCAAACCTCAAAATGCACATGAAGACACACACAGTGCATGCAGAGCAGATTTGAAAAGGCACCTAAGTACACACACTGGCAAGAAACAGTTTCACTGTGAGATTTGTGAATATGCGACTATGGAGAAATCAAAACTCGTGAATCATATTGTATACACATATTGGGAAGAAGCCATTCCCATGTGAGATTTGTGACTATGCCACAGCACGAAAGTCTGATCTCAAAATACACATGAGAATACATAATAAGTGGAAACTCTTTCAGTGAATTTCACAAGGATAGTATTGTGTATATCGATGTTAAATGCTGATTGGCACATTTTTATACACAAGTTGATGAGGAATGTTGTCACTGATTAATGTTAACTATGCAATCCATTCTCAGCTTTAACAGGTATTTATTTTTCCATTAAAACAATTGAACATTTAAATTTTTATCTAGTTATATTTTTACTTGCATATGTTCTGGAATTTATTAGAAACAGTGAGGATATGGATTATAATTTTATGAAGCCACTTAGAATTTATCAAAATTTTAATATGGAGGTTGTTGGTTTGTACATAAAGGAAAACAATATATTGTGGTAACATATTGTAGATGAGCTGAGAAAATGGGATCTGCAAATTTTATCAAGACTAATATCAGACCCTGGGAAAGACATAAATTCAACTTTCTTGGCACTCAGTCCTAATGACTCGGCATAACAGTAAGACAAGGATTACTTGTAATTCTTTCTCATAATTACCTTACTTGCCAAGCTATAGTCAATTAATTGAATACTAAAGTGATGAAGAAAAGCTCTTAAAAAAAAATCTGTTTGGTCAGATTTTGAAAAGTAGATAAGGCTAAGAAATTCTCAACATCCCCTCATTTTTATTTTGTTAGCTTTGACAAAAACAGATAATGATTTCTTTTTAATATAAAGTGAAATGTCCATGTCTTAAAATATTCTTATACAGGCAATCCCTAAACTATGACAGGATTTTTTGTTCCACCATTTACCTTCTTTGTTCTACATTCTACTCTCTTCATTTGTTGTCCTCCTCACCCACATGTTGTAGTTTTTACTATGGCCAGTCAGTAAATTCTCATCTGGTCAATCTTCATTTGTTTGTTAATTTTGTAATTTAGTATTGACAGAGAACTGAGATATTGGACCAACAAGTAAAGTTGGTTTTCTATTCTTTCTCAAATTTACTGTCTTGCCATTGAAAATCTGGCAAACATGGACTTACATGCCCACAATAAAATGGAGTATCAAAAGGGACGAGGTTCCCATGACACCACTTTTTTTAAGTACCTTCTCTCATCAGCAATGTTTATTGTTTTAAAAAGTGATGATTAGAATGTTAATAAAACCTAAACATGTGATGAAAGTGAATGTATACATCTTTTTGTTTTTGAAATTATATATCAGGCAACATGTAAATTAAAATGTTATTAATATACCATAAATTATTTCAAAAATAAATTTTTAACTTTAACAAAAAGCTGAAATGGGGTGATACAGGTAGCGAGTGCATGAATATTTCAGGCATGAAATGGGTGTCAACATTTTTTTTCAGAATTTCAAACAATATTAAGTAGATTGAAGAGTATATCAGCCAATACCTGGTAATAAAACAACAAAGAAGAGGATACTAATCCAAATATTTTATGAATCAATAACAATACTTATTTTCAGAACCTCTGACAATACATGTTGATATTTATTTTACTATCTATAATGCTATTTTTAAAGTGATACTTCAGTTGTTGTTTTTTTACTTAAAATTTTGTTGTGGATTGAATTGAATTCAAACGGACAAATTTTGATACCAATTAACCAGTTAATTTGATGTCAATGAGAACAGATACTACACTCAACATTTTTTTTCTACAAATGTTTAAAAAGTATCCACATGCATAAAATACAAATATCTGAATATTTGGTTGAAAACCAAACATTTTAAATTTATTTTTCATCTGTCTGAACAGTTTTCTTTGGCTTTCATGCAGAGTTTGAACATAACTTTTCCAATACCCTGTGAACACTTTTGGCTTTCATAAGCCATTATCGAAGAATTATTTTTGGGTTAATGAGATTGTGTCTATAGGGATACATTGTTTCTTTGGTGGTTTTTAAGTATCAAGTCTTCATTCATCAATGGGGGGGGTTCATATTGGATTTTTCAAGTATGATATTTTCATTTGTCAGCTTGTCAAAAATGAGAAATTGCTGTTCAAGTCCAAGCTCTCTCTAATATATATATATATATGAAAATTTTGTGTGAAAATGCATTAAACTTTTAGTTGTGGTTGGTTACTGTTTACTAGGAATTTATTTAGAAATATTAAGGCTCTGCCATCTAGTATGGCATTGAGCTCTTTTTTCCAGTGTGCCTTTGTAGCATACTCCCTATATATATATAAACTGCAACAATTACTGGAATGGCCCCATGAAAGTAAAGGTTCCTTGCTGGTTCCCTATTGGCTGATGTCACCTTCAAAGCACTCACTCCTCTTATGAAGCTATGCATTTTGTGAGATGATGGTGCCATTGTTTGTAATGTTCTTAGAACTTGTTTTCTGCAATACCTTTCATTAATGTAGTTACATGTTGCTGGATGTCAGCTGGTGCTTGTCTTTTCAGGATATTTTCAATTTTGGAAATAGCCAAAAATCACATCTGGTGAATAAGGTGAATGGCCCATTTTTGCAATGGGTTTCTTTACTAGGAACTTACAAATCCCTAGTGTATTATGTGTAAGAATATTGTCAAGGTGGAGTATCAACTTGGCAGGAGAGTTCAGATTATTTTCTCCAATCAGATTCTTCTAACCCTTTCAACAATTCCAAACAAACATGGTGACTGACTAGTATTGTTAAGTTAAGTATTAGTTCATTCCAAATACTTAACTAACTATCACCGTATGATAGATGAAACCTACAAGCAAGATTTCCAACTGCAAGTGAGGAATTTATTCATTTTTTTTTTTTTTTTTTTTAACCGAGTTGAATTCTTTGTTTTATGCTACATGCTCTGACATTTTGTATCCAGATTGGATTGAAAGCAGCCTGTTACATCACCAGTAATGACCCTGTTAAAGATTATTTAATAGATCAGATGAAATGGAGTTGACATTGTTTCTCTTCATCAATTAAGATTTGAGGCACCATCTTTGAGGAAATTTTTCTGATTCTCATTTTCTCTTGTGGGAGAGTTGTAACTCTGGGTAAATAATTATAAACCCCCTAACATTTTATACATAGAAATATACTTAGAAAATGATAAACAGCAAGACATTGAAACAACAAAACTAGTATTATTTATGATCTGGTTGACAGTGGTTGTTACGTGGTGTTAGAGACACAAGAGACAATAATAATAACTAAATTGTGCGTTGTAATCAAATTTGAATTGGAATCCAACAGAATGATAAAATAAAGAATAAGTAAATCGTATACAGTCTTTCTTTTCATGCTTTTTTTTATATGTAGTGAATGTCCAGATGATTGGAAAAACAAAAATGTCTGAAGTTTTCTTATCTTGAATTTTGGTTATAAATGTTAAAAGACAATTATTACCATTATGGCTTGAAAAGTAAAAGAGCCAGAATTTTTCCAATAGTGAGGATGTCACATGTTTGTGTGTGATAGAAAAGAAGAGTAGGGTTGATTCTCATTGGTTTAGAAAGGGTGAATCAAATTTATGATAATTATAATTATTTGTAACAGTATAATTAATTTATATTTATTTTTATGGACATGGTACTCTGTTAGAATCTGCTACACTGCATTCCTGTTCATTTTCAATTCTGCTGCTGTCAGGAGCACACATAATCTTTCTTCCAAGTACACCATGGTTTCCATGCTGTTGACATTTGCATCTATGATTTTGACTGCTATTCTTTTAACTGCATGTATCCCTCAAAAACTCCATTTCTTCATAGCATAATAGGGCTAATATACCATTTGCACTTTTACCAATCTTCACACCAAACTTAACCTGTGGTTCTAGACCTGTACAACTCCTTTCTCATCTAAATATCCACTCAAAGTAACATCATCATCGTTCTTTGGGATGTCCAGCATTGATTATATATATATATATATATATATATATATATATATATATGTGCGTACCTCTGATGGTCACTCTTTGTTGTGGCGGAGGGGCTTGCCTTGTCCAATCACTCTGAGAGTGATGCCATCAGGAGTTCTAAATTTCTCATAAAGCCACCCTTGGAGGCAAGGTAAAAGATGATGACCCAGACTAAACATAACCAACCCTAATGATCCCAGCAGTGAAACAAGTGGATTACAGTTACAACAGATCTCAACAGTTGAACCAAAGAAATCTACACATGACAAACATGCTACAGAAGGCGCCACTCAAAATTATAACTGATTCAGTGGCAGTACATTGCAGTTTCATAACTAGATTCTGCATGTTTCATTCCATACATACTGCAGAGAAAGGTCATGAAATCAAGTGTATGGGTCATTTCCTGGCAAGTTGAGGTTCACCTTAAACAAATTCACACCACTGGCACTTTCTTCTACTCTGATTTTCTTTCACCTTCAACCAACTCTCTCAAAGGCAAATGACAATAGGAGATGGATGACAGGACAGGTTTTGGTTAAACTGGAAACTATCTGGTCATAAACACTATCATCATTTTCTCTTGTAATTTTTAATAAATTGTCTGGATGACAAACCATTTTATAACTCTAGTATGATATGGCAGTTTCTGTCTGAAATATTACCAAACTCTTTAATGATGTATTGAGCTTTTCCTTTGAGTGTGTGTGTATATATATATATATATATATATATATATATATATCACTTTTCTGAGTGTACAGATGTTACATTCTGACTATTGGCAATATTAATTATTAAAACTGAATCACAGAGGGCCAGTATTTTCATCCAAAACCAAAAGTGCTGAACAATACGTAAATAAAGCCATCATCTATTTTATAGGTATTATGCTAGTTGCTTGTTTTATTATAAAATTTGAACCTATAGTTTAATACAAGTTGTTTAAAATAAGACATTGACTTTTGTGGAAGTAAATTCTCTTATTAATGAGGTTTGAAATAGGTGAAAAGAATTTTTCACACATGTATTTGTTTTGCTTTCAAATCCTTCCATGCCAGTGAACACAGGAAAATGAAACTCCCATGTCTGAGGTTTCATAGATATTTTCTTCAATTTTAAAATAAATATTGGCATTCATCCAGGTTATTTTTCAGTTAAAATATTTCTTGAGCCTAAAATAACAATTTACAGAAGTTATAAAGATATCTCATAGTAAAATTTCCATTTTCTTTTTGTACCAAGAGTGGATTCACTCTGCATACTTTGGCTCCATTACCATAGCAACAGGTTCAATATTCATTGATCAGACCTTGTATTGAAAGAACACTTCAGTAAAATATGATTGGCTAATTCTCTATCAAAAGAATTCATATCAGTAATTAATTATGGGCTTAAAAGCCTGGAATTAAATACTGATTGAGGCAGGTTCCCTTGCTTAGATGAAAGGTGAAACAATGTTTTCATCATCTAAACTGAGTAAATAAGTAAACATATAATCTGTATTTGGGAATGGTAGAAGTGTGGACAGTGTAAAGGCACATTTTTTCCTCATCATGGGACCAAATGTGATATAATTGGTTATTCCTGTCATTGTATGCTTAATGTAATTTAGCCAGTAATTATGATTCTCGTTATTACAGTTTGGTGAAGGATGTATGAATTGGGCATGGCTATTTCCATAATTCGACTCCCTCATCAGACGTGAAATCTTTACGCTGTGCACTTGCTGGGATGAATTATGCAGCATCTCTTTATTTGTTTTAACAGGTCATGGGATTTTTTCTTTGTGGCCCTGCCACTGTCTAGATCCCTATGACTTTCTTCATTCAGGTGACCTTCGATGTACTAAATCTGGGCACAATAGAATAACATTGATTGATTTGTTTGTTTAATAGCATATCAACTACTTATGGGTCATTTAATGCCAAAATTTACTTTTCTTTGGGGGCTTTGAATTAATAAAATATGATATATGTTATTTTGCTTTCATGGTTGAATACATGGTAGATGATACTCAGCTTTTGTGCATAAACAAGTTTGTGTGGATATAATTATTAGAGGTGGTGATAATTGTGTTTTATGTTGCAGTTTTGTCAAAGTTATATTCTGGAATACAGTTTGATTCCTTTAAGAAATTGTAGGTTATTATATGGATTAATGTCATGAAAGAGTTCTTTCATGTTAGTTGGTTGATTTTGTTTAGTGGCATATTAACCTCTAAGGGTTATTTAATACCAAAATCTAAATATTTTAAACAATTTTATGGCTTCAACTACAAATAAAATATATTGTTGGTAATTTTTTATATAAAAATATGCTGCTAGTATTTTTACTTTAAAAATGTATTTTATACTTTCATAGTGTTTTGTTTGGGGGTTCACTATTTGCCCATAGATGGGACCCTAATGTGACACCCAATTGTGGTCACAGCACCAACATGTGACGTCCTCTGGTCACGACGCCAATATGTGACACTGTGCTGTCAGCCCGTGGTCAACTCCCATTTGCACTGCGAAGCTGTAAGGTTTCTTCCACCAGCATTTTGGGGTTAACTCTTTGTCGCTGCCACCAGCCTGTGTCCTGTTCGATCTGGTCATTCCCAGTTCGATACCAGCTTTGTCATTCCCAGCTCACTTCCAACGTCTGGTTACTGAAGTAACTACTTTGATCTCAAGTCTAACCTACCCACGTTGTGACTTTGATTTTAGGTAGACAAAATCAATTAGGCGTCGGGCTGTAGGTCAAGCTGAATCCGGGGTAAAGGTGATATCGCATAAGTAAAAGAAACAATAAAACAAAACTCAAGAAGTTCAAATATGTTGAGAAATAACAAATTATCTTTATCCATCTGTTATATACAGGAGTGTGTTTCTATATCAGCCCATTTCTATGGATTTGTGACACTTTTGCATTTCTTAAGTGAGTTTTGGTATCTTAAGTCGTTTGTCAATATAACTTTTGGTAGGAAGTCGAAGTTGAAAAGGACATGGAAATCTCTCAATCAGCTTCGGCGAGGCAACAGTCTGACTGCAACTGCGAATCAACTGCTGGAACTCTCTGCACCTAACTGAGAAAACTACCTGGGGATGTTCGTTTATATGGGCACCATCCAAAACCCAGTGTGGGGCCTGATGTGGCTTGGGTTCCTGATAATTCTCGATTCCCAGCAAGAATTCTCTTTGTTCTTAGGCCAGGAAAATTACTTCCCATTTTTGGAAGATTAATCACTTTCCATTTCAAGGGTTTCTCCCTCATCCATGAGGGAAGGTCGGAGGAGAGTTATCCTCCTAAACTCTTCCTCTCTCACATTGGTATCTCATACCAATCCCCTCAGTGGGTGTTAACAACTTCTCTGTCTCATACATTCACTCTGCCTATCACCCATGCTACCACTTGACCAATGATCTCTTGGCAGTGTGGGTGTGGCTAAACTGGCCCTCTTAAAATTATTATCCAGAATTTTGTTTACAAAATTCTTTTTTTTCTATTTTTTTCCTTCAGCCAAAACATTTTTTTACAAACCCCAGATTACCAAATAATTCTTATCACATCTTTCTTTTGGGGACACCCAAAATTCACTTAGTCGGGTTTCCCTACTGACTCATCAATCACTGTCAAAACCCAACACATGGTTTTTCTGCTAAGTTGGCTTTTAGCTGGGAGGTTCATATTTTACCTGAGAATCAAATTCTTTATTTTTCTCATGCCTTAAAATCTTCTTATCACCAAATGCCCATTTTCAACAGTTTGAATAAGCAATAATAATACGATTTTCTTCCTCATGCCAGAATTCTAATGCATACCAGATGGTTTGCCTTCGTTGGTCTCAGGAACCAAAATTAAATGATATCTCTGAAAGATAACTAATATCGATTCTCTCTGCCTGTACTGCGGTGGGCTCAAGCTGAATTTTTTTTATAGCCGCCATGTGTCAGTTGGCTTTGTTTTTCTTTCTGAATTCTGTTTCCCTTGGCACATGACTCTCTTATGACATTAATCAGTTTTGACAGAATTTCATATCTCGCTTTTTCTCACGGATTTTCTGTCTTGTGCGAAAAGTATCTTTCTTTGTAAATAAAATAAAATCTTTTTAATGTCACTCAGTCTATCTTACTATATAGCTCTTTCTCGCCTTAAGTCTTTCCTGTTTTTAATTTCTATTAGTTAGCCAATTACCATAGCTAAATAGTGTCACACTAACAGGTGTTACTTCCCCATGTCAGGGTGAACCTGGGAACAACAATTAAAAGGTGGTTCCACACCTCAAACCCTCCAAATCTCCTGATCAGATGTCTTACTGCCAGATGTAGTTTATCATCATACTCAGGAATAAATAACTTTGATTAAGCACCAAATTCGAGAATTTTTCAGGTAAAATTTTTCTAGTAAATTTTCATATTCAATCTGTGTGTTATGAATTAAAAATTAGGAAGAAAGATTTTATCACGGGTTAGCAAATAATGCAAGCATTACTGACAGAATTGGATGATCATATTATATAAATGCAGTACTTATGACTTTATTATAAAAAAAGCATTGAAAGTCAGCATGAAAAGTATTGTCAATAGTCAGGTATTAATGCAAATAAGTTATTAACAGGACAATTCTCTGTATTATTATTAGTATTAATCAACTGATACTCAAGAAAGTGATCAAAAAGAACCTCTAACACTACCATGTATCAATATTAGTTATGTCACTTGTTACCAACATGAGTTATAGCCCTAATCTGATGTCTACACATGCTGCTATTTAATTGATTGATAAACAGGCCTAGTTGACCTCCTCCACTACAACTATGAAAATCAACATAATACTAAACTGGGCACATTCACCTGAAGAAGACTAAAGAATGGATCAGATGAAACATTATGTAAAAAACAAGGACAGATTTCAATTTTTTCTTTTATTTCTAATATTAAATTTATTATTTAATAAAATTATTTTTTTACCTCACATTTGGTTAGTCTCTCTTCAGGCACAATATTGTACAGTCTGTTCTTGGTACATTAGCTGCATTGCATTGTGGGATGTCACAGACTATTTTTGTAAATTATGTTCTCTGAAAATATAATTAGCTTCCACATGGTGTTAATTTCAGTGCTTGGTTTACTTATGGTATTTTTAATATATGCCAATTCCTTCAATTTCCTTATGTTCCAATAGTATCCTTTATAAAGAGCACTTACATTTTACTAAATCATACAGAGAAAGAAAAGTATCAACATATATATGTTATCAACTGCAGGGTTGTGTCACTAGATGAATATTTTACACATTGAATATTTATTTTCTTAGGGTTTCAGCTGTCAGCCAAATATTAACAAATGCTGGTTAATGCCTATCAGGAATGTATAATAAAAGCAAATTATTAACAAAATAATTTCACAGTTTACTTCTCAACTCCTGGCCACCTTTTCAGTAATAGATTATTTTCATGATTACAAATCCTGTAAGCCATTAGGGTCATATGGACATCACATGTACTGCAGCTACAGTAGCATTGGTGTTTCTTAGGCAAGATAGCCTGAAAGTGCCCAACCCTCTCTAGGCAGGTTTAAATTGAGTTTTCCTTCTCTTAGACTAGTCACCAACCAAGGGTTTAGGACCCAGTCTGTCCTATTTACCCATAGTTGGGGGAAGGTGGTGTATTAATACCTTTCCCCAAGTATTAGCATGTAAGTGAATGTAACAAACTCAACTAGAATTCAAACATGGCTCTCCAGTTCCTCAATCTCCTATCCATTACTCTACCATGCCTCCACAGATTATTTTATTCTATTACATCCATTTGTAGATTTTTGTGTAATAAGAAGAGTTTCTGCAGGATACCATGAGGGAAAGAACCGTATTCTCATTAACAATGAATGATGAGAATTTTTGCCATTGCAGTTTTATGGCCCAACCACAGGATAGAAAGTTTTTGCCACAATTAACAATATTTAAAGAACTAAGGAATGATAAATGAAAACACTGTTCTGCAAAAGTTAATATCAGAAGTAAATGGTTCTCTTGAAAACTGGTAAAGTATTATAATATACAAGGAAATCATAATGCTTAGTCAAATATATTAAAACCAAAAAAATTCTAGCTAATGTGTCAATATGTTTGTTAAAATTAGATTTAAATGCAAATGTCATGTCACAAGCTTCACATTCAAATGGTTTTTCACTAGTATGTGTATGTTTGTGCTCTTTGAGATTTGACTTCTGAGACATTTTATATCCACAAACCTCACAGAGGAATGGTTTTTCTCCAGTGTGTGTTCTCACATGTTTCTTGAGATATGTTTTCTGTACAGCTCGGTAAATACAACTCTCACATTTAAATGATTTATCATCAGTGTGTACTCACATGCCTTCTGAAATCACCAATTCGTACCATTGCATATTTGCAGAGATCACATTGAAATTACTTCTCAACAGCTTCTGCATTTTGCATTTCTAAATCAGCTTCTTGCACAGCCACACATTTGCAGATATCACATTGCAATTTCTCCTCAGAGTGTATACACCTGTGACCAATGAAATGTGCTGATGCCTGTGTGCATACATCAGACAAGAATGTTTTCTCAACATGAGAGTTCAAATGCCTTTTTAAATTATGCTTATGAGCAGTTGCATATCCACAAACCTCACAAATGAATGGCTTCTCATCAGTGTGTGTAGTTACATGCCTTTTGAGTGCTGATTTCCAGGGAGTTGTATATTCACAGAGGTCACAGAAGAATGGCTTTTCTTTAGTGTGGGTATTATATGCATCTAGAGACCTGATAATTGAGAGAAAGCAGACTTACAATCTCCTGTATGTATTCATACATGAATTTTAAGATTAGTGCTTTTTGCAAATGATGCTCCACAAACTTCACAGACAAAGGATTTTTCTATTTTTGAAGACATTTTTTTTTTTTTTTTTTTTTTTTTTTTTTTAAGTGGTTTGAATTTTTTTTAAAAGTGACACTTTATATTTTATCTATTTGCTTTATGCATGTATTTTAATGTACTGCACTAGCAAATACCATTAAAATACATATATACTAGCTGAAATATCTGACTATGCCAGGTAACATTATTCTAGACTGGTATAATGATGGTTACTTATTTAGTAATAATGGTGAGCTGGTCTGCTTAATGACACAAGGCATAATTAAAATCACTTTACGTAACTTCTACCAAAGGAAAATAAATAACTATGAAATGTTTATTTTAAGATAATTTATGTAAACAAAAATATATTATCCTTATTCACATTATTTAGTTTCAGTTAAACTCATCATGTTTGTCCTTACTATTCATTGTAAAAGAAAATCAAAAATTTAATTTGTTCCTGGTAAGTTTCAATGAAGCAATATTAGAAAAAGTATGTTCTATGATATCACTTTTCCAAAGTACAAATATTTTTCTTGCATGAACTATAATTTCTATTTTATTATTAAACTGGACAGTGACAAATAGTAATTATTACTGTAAAAGACGAATACATAAACTAAAAAAACAGATCAAAACCCATTGTCTTTATTATAAACACATTTTATACTAAAAACATCCTGCAATGTACAATAAATATGTATAGCACATTTGTTATTTTTTTAAATGAAACAATTTTGCTGTGGAAAGCAAATAAATGATCCTTTCCTAATTCCATATGGATTTCTCTTGATGGGAATATTATTTTAGAAAAGAAAAATCTCTAAGTGTTCAGATTCAATTTTTATTGATTATTTTTTTATAAAGTTCAGTAAATCCCCAAAACTTAGACATGTAATAAAAACATGTTGATCTTTAGCTGTCTATTGATTACATATGGTTTTATTTGTACAGACATTTCACAATAAAAACCCATGAAAATGTAAGTTCGACAGTTTTCCTCTCATTTTTTTTTTGAGATGCTACATCAAATATTTTAAAAAGAGTTATTTATTCTTAAACAAGTTGCTTTATTTTAGGATCAACAAAAACATAATCCTATTTTAAAGATTAATTTCTTTATCATGTAGATAAGGCGAAAGCTATCATAAAAATGTATTCTTATGTAAGATATTTGAATGTCCTTTTTAGAGTAGATGATGCTTATATATAATGATACAATATATTAGGGTCTTAGATTTTGAAAAAAAAAAAGTTAATGTAAAACAACTGATAGGAGATTAAAAAGCACAGAAACTGACATGGTTTTATGAACATCTGTAACTACCAATACAATAATAGAACTGGCATATTTTAACTTGAATATGGGTTGGCTTTTCTTTTTTTTTATTGTCTATAATCACAAGGGCATTTAGCAGACTTGACATACGACCTGTCAAAACTGCTTCTATTTTTCCATGGCTTGGAACCATCAATCACATGACCTTAAAAACAACACACTGATATTGCAGTAGGTGTTATAAGTTGTGCAAAGGATTAACAAAATTGATACAATCAAGAAGAAAATATTTTAAAGATAAATGTTACCATGTGCAAAGCTGCTGAAGTAGCAAATGAAGTATTCAAATTTTTGTGGGGACTCACAGAAATTCATTTGTCTTTATAAATGATGCAGATTTTCAAAGGTCAGCTGATCTAAAACCCAGTACTTGAGAAGTGTTTTCTGCAACTAAAAGAAATTTGGCTGCTGACAAGTTAAACTAAAAGAGAGAATAAGTGAAACTACTTCTATGTGAGGGAAAGGTACAAATTTAATCCCAATTAATAAAAGAGTGTCATTATGATACAATGGAGACATAGGATGAATCCTTAACAAAGCGTAAATGAAGTTAAAATAAAAAAAACAAATGTATTTTTTGGTGAGGAGTGAATACATATTTCAGTTCAAAAATGGCCTCAGGATACAATGTAGACCTTGAATGACTCCTTGGTAAAGCTTAAAATAAATTGTGTTCCTACTAAGTTAAAAGAGAACTAAGAAAAATGTATAAATACATTTTTCAACTCAGTCAAATTTCGCCTGAGATATAATGTAGATATAGTCTTCATGGTCAAGAACAGATCCTACATATTTTATGACAGTTTCTTTCAAGACATGAAGTGTCCTACCCAGCTGAACTAAACACTAAGTCCTTTTAACATCAGGCACTGAAGTTTGTTGTTTTTTAAAAATCTATTGAGAAGCTCGTTGTTTTGGATGAAAACATTCTTTTGTTAGCTTAAAACATAAAATAACCAATAAAAATTTATGTTGAATGTGCGTGTTCTCTTGAAATGTTGAAAATGTCCATCTTCAGATATCAACTGGATAGAGTTTAGCTTTATCAGATAATTCTGCATAAAGTATCTCATCAATGCAAGCTCCACTTTGCTTTTGTGAACACTTTGTTTTTCAGACAGTATGTGAAATTATTCAATAAATTTAGAGTGACATTCCTTTACTAGTCGTAAACAAGCACCAGTTTTCAGAATACTGCCCAAGTTGAAGGAGGAAGTCTTCAAATACTAAGCTTTCTCTTTTCTTTTCTTTTTTTTTTTTAAATGAAAACATTTGTAAATGGAAACAAAAAAAAGAATCTCATAAAACACAACTTTAAATGAATGTTCATTAATGTTTGTATCTGATCTTGCACCTCCTTAGAAAAAAAAATCTACTTCATAAAAGTATCATCTTCTCCTAAGACCAGACGATGTAACTGTAATGAGTATAGTGTATATGGATTGATATTTCCAGTTATTCAATTTGAGTGACATGCAATTAAAAAATTATCAAGTCAGTCATGCCATGTTACCAGAGTTATCAGATACTTAATGGCTTTGAGGAACAAACATGCATATTGGTCAGACATTAAGATAAAATTGCAAGCTAAGAATTGAAAAAAGAGATAATGCCATCATAAAATACATACTAAAATGAAATAACTGAACTTCTTGATTTTGATAGTGAGTTAAAATTTGATTTTTAAAGGAATAATTGTTTAAAGTTAAAGAGAGAAAAAATTTGGGGTAAAGAGCTAATAGGTATAATTGCAACAAAGATAGCCTAAGTATTTACAGTGTAAAATATAAGAAATATATAGACAGTTACTTATTGGTCAGAAAGCTTAAAACTGTAAAGATAGAAAAAGCTTTCAAATAATAATAAAATATTTTAAAAGGACAACCTCCCATGACACCAAGTTTCATGCTTTTTGTAATCATTCTGTATTGAAAAGGTATGAAAGTCAGTCATGGTAGGGTGAAGCACTTTACCTTTTTAAAATGTCATATATGCACAGGCATACACACACTAGTTTACCAATGCTGTCTAAAATGATAGGAGAAAATGAAATTGATATTTTAAGTTCTTGAAAAGATACTGCCACCTTGTGTCACAAGTGCAAGAAATATATCTAGTAAAGTTAAAAGTTTAAGACTGGTGAGTTAATCCCTATTGTAGACAACTGCTCAAGTACATTTGTGTTTCTTTAACCCCCACAAAGGCAATCAGTGGTTTATACTTGAGGTTATGCTGAGTGAAGCTTAGTTACAGTTGTGACACCAGTAAACAGAAAGGAAAGGGTTAAGTTAAGATATATATCAAAACAAGATAATAAAAGATTAAAATTGAAATATGACTTAGGCCAAGATGGAAATGGTAAAGCAGAGACTGGACTTATTGTTCTGAGAAAGACATTACCAAAAAGGCTATCTGGAGAAGGGGTGGGGGAGAGATGGGAAAAGAGCAATCAGTCACCTGACAAAAATTTGATAAATAAAGCAAAAATAGAGAAATTAATTTATGGTAGCCACTAAAAGTGCGGGTTATGAAAGCTTCTTTGGAAAGGAAGTCGATTGAAAAAATATTTGGGAATTTTCAGAGACAAAGGCAGAAGTTGAAGGAACTGATTTATTTTGCCTGTCAAAAAGCAGAAGATTGTAAACACTTCGAGAAGTAGAATTTTATACCCTGCTTGAAGAAATAAAGATAGGAAATGAACTAATAGGGGTTATAAGTATGTTTGAGTTAGCAAGATATGGAGATAGCTGTTGAAGGAAACAGCTGGTAAATTTCTGATTATAAAGACAAGACCCTAAAGTGGAAAAAATTTGCTGACTAAAAATAAAGTGATAATTATGATTAATGGCCAGAAGTTAAGCCCAGCCCTTTTGCCTTTGCAGTTTAAAAATCAGATTTGTCAAAATGACAACCAAGGTGAAAGGCTTAGGTGAGATACCAAGAGAGACAGAGGAACTGTCTTCGCTCATTGCGAAGTAATGGGGCAAGGCATGAATGAGAGAGGGTATGAGTTATACAGATGAGTCAGTATCTGTGACCACTGCTCAGGAAAAGGGATCTCCCAAACTTGGAGTGATAATTAATTTTCCAAAACTTGTTGGAAGACTGGGGAAATCATGAGTCCCCAAACATGTCAACCCCCATGCCAGTCTTGGGCAGGGGTCAATATAAGCAGAGCCCTGGAGCAACCAAACCAGTTGCAGCCATTCCTAAAGGAGCAGACGGCAAGTGACAACTATGCTGCCCATATGACCTGCTGCCAAAAAGAACTCCCAATTTGAGCCTTGTTTCAGAATTAGCTTTGATAGGCAAAGTGTCACTATAGAAATCAATGTGGGAAGGGTTAATTCTTTCTGTATGACAAACTACATAAACTACATCAAAAACTGACCTGAAGGTTCCTGTTTTCTTTTATTTTGTCTGCAAAGAACATTTTTATTTTTGCTTTATGACACAGCTTCACTGTAGTTTGAACCAGTGGTACGATTACTGATGACAACTCAGCCTGTACCAACTCTGTGATCAAAAAGCACAAAGTGGTTGAGGTAGGGTGCAGTCTGAGGTGGCTAACATTCAATGACGAGCATGGGAATTGACCCTGGACCAACTGGCGAGAAGTTTTATACAGTTACTTGGAGAGAGCACAAAATCTGGTGTAATTAGTAATTGAACAAATCCAGTACACTCAAACTTTGTGTTGGCACAGCCATCAATGACTTCCAAACAGTCTTGTCTACCCAATTTCATTCACAAAGCCTGGTATGGTTTTCACATACTTCCCAACCATGCTGATTGTCTCCCTAAACTGATATGAAAGACTAGAAAAAGTTACCAAAATCAACCATGGTGAGATTTAAATCAGGTCATCATGGACAAAACATTAATGCATGTATCATTAAATATTGGGTGAATTTGGGTAGGAATCTTTCATTTATCCAAGTTAGGTTAAATAACAATGAAAATTACTAGTTTTCTTTGGGGTTTTTTAATCAAAAAATTTAACTAGGAACTTGCATTGGTATTTTTAAACAATAAATATCATTGTGTATGTAATCATAAACACTCCAAAAACAGTATCTGTCTATATTTCTGATATGAGGTATTATATAAACTATTTACATTATTCAGACTATTGTCCTCATCTTGTCGCCATATTTATCACAACGTTTCGGCCATTGTATATTCCGGCCTTGTGGTTGGAATGTCGAACTGAACCCTTTAATTTGCTCACTGGGGTAGACTTCTAGTTCTACGTGCCATGTCTAATGGATGTCAGTTATCTCCTGTTAATTCACTTCTCCAAGTTCTCCACCACCTTAACCAGGTATTGAACTCACATTCTTTGGTTCCTGTCACTTGAGGACATTTGTGTATGTATTTCTGGGTATTATAAACCTAATGTCTTCAGCAATCAGTTTTTTGCCAGTGCTCATATTGCAATTTTTGTTGTTACAAAGAGGCAGGAGTCTAGCGAATAGAATATTGTAAATAATACCCACGAAAGTACATCGGCCAAACATCCCAAAATTAGACGAAAAAATATGCGAACATAAGTGAAAAAATGAATGCACTGAAACTTCGTGATCAGTTTTCAGGTGGAAAATGCAATTTTAATAAAAAAAGAAGAAAATAGATATCAGTTACTCAGACAAAAAAAGTGTATATTTTATTTTTGCTAATGTCCAAAACATGATCTCTCATTTTTTCGCCAACATGAAATTCCATTCGGTAAGTGAGGGGTCTTTATGTTAGTAATGTTGCACACTGATTGCTTTTCCCTTGTTAATATATACATTCAAATGTTAATAATTTTTTGCCGCGTTTTTGAATTCACAAGAAGATTCACTGAATTGAAATGTTTTTTAACCGTAATATTGGTATTTTTTTTTTTTTTTTTTCATTGAGACGATTTCTTCAACAACTCCCAAGTCACTCTTCTTGTGCCAGACAAAATGAAACCAAGGAAATGTTTTAATTTGAGATATAAAATTAAATAAAATTTTCTTTTCTCGACCGTTCTTTTTTTAAACATTTTGCGGCTTTGCCTCAAAGGCCTACTGAAACATTTTTAATTTTATTTTTACAAAACTTACAAAATAAAAAGTTTTTTGTTGACTAATTTTTGCCGATCTTAAATTAAAAACAATTCCTTATCGGTATTTATTTCCCTACTAAAAAGTGATCTACCGAATATTTTGCTTCCATATTTATTCGGTATCAATCAATTTGTGAGGCAACTATTTTTATTTTTTTGTCATTTAAAAACTAATTCTCATTTCGCCAGAGTTCTTTTCTTTTAAATTCGTTATCAACAGGATTTTACTTTTGTAACTGCACTTTTTTTTTTGTGGATCGTCAAAATTAGCTGAATATTTGACTTGAAGCTGTTAAAAGCTTACTTCATCAAAATAAAATAAAACAAATTAATCTTTGTTAGAGACAGGAAAGAATGTGACAAAATGGTTTCCAGTTACCAACAACACGAACATCAATCATGGTAGACAATCACAAAACAAAATCTTTCTAACAATATTTGCATCGTTTGAACTTGAAAGCACAATGGCTAAAATAAAGGGGGAGATATTCCGTTGAAGTATCAAGATTTTAAACTTTTGCAAAAGTCAGTCGATGAGAAATCATTATTTCTCTCGAGCGAAACTTACCTTGCTTGTTTGTGTTTTGCCGGTGAATTTGCTATGCAGAGTAAAATAATACTTTCAACCAGTAGCAAGAAAAAGGTAAAATAAACAAAAACTCATGAAATCGAATTCTGTTCGCAGACATAGACTTTTTAGCACTTAGAAAATACACAGATTGAACTTTATAAACAAAGATGAGTTGTGGTGACGAGCGATTTAGAGCCCCTTCCAAATAAAAAGTAACAATTTTCGACTTTCACTTCATTTAAATCTTTTTTTTCCTCCCTCACGCAACCAAAACCAGTAACAGTACTAAAATAGACTGGCACATTCAGGAAAAATAGGGGAAATTTATTCGTCAGAATAATTTTTGCAGATTAGTAATCATTAGACCTTCCTCAAGTTACGAGTCAGAATAAAAAAAAATATTGATTTAGAATTGGGATGGGGTACTACTGTGTATCAGTAGAGTTTAAGATCGATCCCTGAATATTTACAGTGTTATTGAACTTAATTGTTATTTACAAATATCAAGTTTGAAACTGCTTACTTCATTGGTATCTGCATTATTTTTTAAATTTTCTGAATTTTTAAAACTTTTTGGTGAGGGGACATTTTCAAAAGCACATGCACAATTATTGAGGGATAATAATTATTATTTATCTTAAAAATAAAATGAAGAATGAATAGGATACAAATCCTATCATTCCAACAAATGACTAAAAAACACAAAGTAGATTTGCACATCCGCAAAATCGGATCAAAACGATTTAAAAACAGATTTTTCGCAATAAGGTGTGAAATTAGTTTTCTGACCAATGAAAGGAGGCGATTTGCTAAACCAAAAAAAGATAACGAGCCAGTGTGAAAAAAAAGTCAACAATAAATACAGAGTTTCAAGTCAGTCGAGTGAGAAGAGCGCAGAGATCACAGAAGACTGACAGTAATTTTCATCGCTGACTCAACCCGACACTAAGAGCCGAAAGTGGATTAAGAAAGAACAACAACAACAACAAATTTACAACTGACTCCAAAACAATTCATAAGTACATTTTCCTTTTATCTTTTTATTCCTCATCCACATTCTCTTTTTCAACTTAAATTGATCGCCCCCTTTCTCCTTTATACACCTATACAAAAACAAAAGAAACAGACATTACTCTGCTACTCTGTTAAGACAGCGAACACAGACATTTTTATAAAAATCACATTTTTGCTTAAACTAAAACATTAATCTTTTTTACCCTATTCACAAGATAATAAAATTCATTACAATGTTCTATTTTCTACAATTGTTCCTTATCGTGTTGTTTCTTCTTGAAATTTGCGTTGTATTTTGTGGGCAGGGTATCCCGTAAATTCTCCTTTAATCCGGGTACGCTGAACCCCCCCACTCCCCGCACACACACACATGTGTGTGTGTGTGTAAATATTTGATCTTTAATTAAAAATGAATATATTTGTTTATTCTTTATTTAAAAGAAATGTTTTTGTTAGAAAATGAAAATATCTATTTTCATATGCAGAACAACAAAGTCTATAGTAACAATCCGAGATCAATGTTGATCTCGGATTGTTACTATATTATCTAGACTTTATTGTTATACTATTCATATTATGAAGTGGACTCCACTTCTAGATTGATAAATAAATCAGTATTTTTTTTAATTTGAAAAATGTTGCACCTTAAGGAAGGTTTAAGGAATGCTAATTTGCAAAAATTATTTGGCAAATTTGGATCTTCTTGCCAATAAAAATACAGTGTGAAAAAGGTGGTTTTTCTGTTGATACTGCTATTATTTTAAATACCTTCACTCCTTGGCAATGTTTATTGTTTTAAAAAGCAATGATTAGAATTGTAATAAAACCTAAACATATGATGAATAAACTTATACATTTTCTTTGTTCTTGAGAATTGACAACAAAAATAATAAACACTATTTATTAGATTATTGGAATGGTTGGAAAACATTGGCTAATTGCTAATTGATTCAAACTTTATAAAACAGTAAATAATGATTTCCTTATAGTTGGTTCACACATTTTAATAATTTAGTAAATTTATGAATCAAAATTTGTTTTAATATTTATTTCTTTATAAATTGGTTATTGCATTGCATTAGCTTTTGTATTAGTTTTTAGAATATTGTAAATATAAAATTATTATTGTAAATAAACAATCTAATAAATAGTATCTTAATATTTTTGTTATAAATTCTTAATAACAACAAAAAAAAATGTATAAAATCACTTTCATCATATGTTTAGGTTTTATTCTAATTCTAATGATTGCTTTTTAAAACCAATAAATATTGCCAAAGTGTGAAGTCATCTAAAATAAAAGCAGTCATGGGAAAAACCATCCTTTTGACATTGTTTTTTGCATTCACAAAGTTCAATTATTTATGAGAATTTTTTTGTTTTTACATGTTGACGCTTCTACTTAAGTAGTGCCCTGAAATTAAATATTACAGTTCTGTTTTCAAACAAGAACCTTTATTCGGTAATAGAAGCGGTTTGACCATAAGCAGATTTTAATGATTTTAGCTCTTTTTAGTCATTTCTGGACATCTCATAGGGCAGTGGTGAGCAAACTGGTCTCATGAAACACCAGGATCAGCCACTGCTATTTAATGAATGTGATCTTCACTGCATGCTCCATACTTGTAGAGACATCATCACAAACTAGGCATTTGTATGGGGTGCTAAAACACATAAAAAGAGATACTTTGTGTGTACCAATTAGCATACTGCATGTGGAGGTTCAGGAATTTTCAGTACTCACTCTGAGCCATCCAAATGATATAGTGTAATCGTGTTTTCTTCTTTATTTAAAATTATTGGGTGAGGAGAAGAGGACACATATTTTATGTCTGACCTTAAATGCACCAGCCCTGCCAGACTAAGCTACCAGACATGTTATGTTAGCTGACCAGGTTCTGCTTTATAATGAAAGATTTTATCAGCATTTTCCTGAGAGGCTTGGTTTGGTGGATTTTGTGAGATATCAGCCTCTGTTTGGTTATTTGTGTTTTATTATACTTGAGTCTGTAGGTAAAGATTGGTCAGGTCCATGCTTGAGTCTGAAAGGTGAGCCTTTTTTAGTGTGTGGAGTTTTAGCATTCTGCAGGGGATGCAATTGGAATATTCTAGGCCCTGCTGATAGGGCATATGTTTTCTTAGATTAAAATAGTTCAGAGTGACTTGGTTACAAGAGTTGCTGAATACATTTGCAAATTTTTTTTTTCAACTATACAGCATAGAACTAAATCCTTTGGTGCAATGTTTTTATCTAAATAACTCTCAATGAAAAGTAAGAGAAGCTAGTGTACTATGTTTGTGAACTTATGCAATGAAGAGTTATCATTATTATACACTGAGTTATTTAAACTGTTGTTTTCATCTTGGTTGTTATAGACACGAAATATTAGATACTGTACTCTCATCTTCTCCAACTGCCTGTTATATTCACTAACATTTTCAGAATGTCAAATTGAACCTATTTATAAATTATTTTATTTCTTTAGCTAATTATTCTGTTTTCATTCTGTTGTTTGTGCTAATGGAAATAACTTATTGGTTAATTATCCTGTTACTTAAATCTTCTTAATATGTTTGTGCATATGGAAATGATTCTTATTACTTAATTATCCTGTTATTTAATTCTTGTGATGTCTCTTCTAAATAAAGTTTGGCCTCTTGTTTGTGCTGATGGAAATACCTTTTATTAGTTAATTATCCTGTTATTTAATTCTTCTGATGTCTGTTGTATTCCTGTTGTTTATGCTAATAGAAATAACTCTTATTAGTTAATTATCCTGTTGTTTGATTCATATGATGCTTCTTCTAAATAATAAAACAGGTAAGCTACAAGGAAGACAAAGTGATTGACTCTGTATTTATCTATGCACCCATTCAAACAAATATAGCACAAAGCCATGTTTAAAGTGCTAGTTCTATATACACATTGAAGGAAGGAAGAAAAATAATCTCTCCTCCTTAGCACTCCTCTTTTTGAATAGCTCAGGCACCAGGTGTTAACTGTTAGTCTTCCTTTTTCATGAGTGAAGTGCTACCTAGAGAAACAAGCTTCCTGGAACTGGATAATTTATTTCTGATTGTAAAAAAAGAAAAGAAAAAGAAAAGGCAACTGTCATAACAAAATGACTGAATTAGCACATATTTTTGACCCTAACAACCTCAGTAGACCTCACATAAAGTCTAACTCTTTAAGTCTCGAAAATTAAACCACCAACTCTATTACCATTTACCTGGCAAGCTTAGGAAAATCAGTAGCAAATTATCACTCACAGAATGTAAATGAGAAGTGATTTATTACCTCCTTACTAAGTAACACTTTTTAAAATAAAAGAATTAAATTATATTTCCTCTGGTGGAGTTTGTTTTTCTTAATTTAAATATGATATTAATTTTGTCATTGAAAAGGTTGGATTAATAAATTATTTCTTTAAATGAAATAAAATGAAAATATTACATTTTTAGAATGTTATATGGTTTCTCCCAAGTTAATTTTAGTAATTTTGTTATTAACAGGTTGGGTGGTGACAAATCCCAAAATCCAGCAAATTATAATAAGACCTTAGAAAAAAATGAATCTCTAAAGATTTGCTAAAAAAGAAAGATACATAATAAGAAAATAATAAAAATAAAATTTTATCATCAAAATCTTAGTGTCATTAGTAGGGGGGAAGATCAAAAGGATATCTTAAAATAAAATCTTTACTTCAATCCTTTTTAGAACCCTGGAAATTTTGATTACAAAATCTTGTTTATTTTTATTTTGTATCTGAGTAGGATCTTAAGTTTGTACAGGAAATTTGAGCATCTTTTTACAGTGAAAAACATTGATTTGGAAATTCTTGCAAAAGTCAGATAATTGTTGAATTTTAATTAAACTTTCAGGACTTATTCAGAAATTAATGAAATTATTTTTTAAATGTTTTTTTTTTTAGAAAATCTTTATAAAGATATTTTTATTCTGTTATCACCAACTCATTTAATTTTTATAAAATTTTAAGAAATTCTTTTTTGCATCCCATAATGTTTATATTTGTTATAAGGACAAATTCAAAGTGAATTTAAATCATCTAAAATATGATCATGAGTTGCAAAAAAATTAACCTGAATCAGAAAATAAAATTGTAACAAAACTAAGACATTTCTAATTAGGAAAGATTTTAATTCCTTTTATGAATAATATATATATATATATATATATATATATATATATATATATATATATATATATATATATATATATATATATATTACAACTGTCTTAAGAAAAATGTGTTTTTGATGAATAACGGATTTTTACAAGAATTGTTTTGATTTTAATTAGAATAATTTATAAACTTTTAGAATTCTTTATTAATTTGTATCAGCCAAGTGATACTGTTACTAAATTAAAATTGCATTTACTAATCACAAATGAAAAAGCTCACTAAAATTCAATGACCCCTGGCACCTAGTATTTTAAAAAGAATTTTGAATCTTTTTTTCTGCCTATAAATGTGTTTTTTGTAAATATGTGTATCCATACATGAAATTATTGGAAAATAAGAAAGGTGCCTATAATAAATTTAAAATTTATTGGTAATTTTCTAACATTTTCTCAATAAGTGTCTTTGTAAGTAAAGCAATAAAAGTCAAAGCACCTAAGATTCAATAAAATATTACATTGCTTAAAGTATTTTCTTCATTTTTTAAAGAATTTGTCAAGTAATTTTTTGCAGTTCTGTTCTCTTACTTAAATTACCAAAATATCAGACTATCAGTAAATTACTCAACATATCAGCGACATAACTGGAAAAAATTCTGCTACATTTTAAAGTAAGTAATATTTGTTTCAGTTCAGATTAATTAAACTTTACATCTGCTAATTTTCCTAAAATAATGTAAAATAACATTTACTAAATCTCAAAGTATATAAGTATTATTTATACATATCGTGAAAGAGAAAAAAGTAAAGGATTTCAGTTCACTTTTCTATCAAACAACAGAAATATTTTTTTTATGTAACTACAACATTGCAAAATGAAATGATTTAAGATCACTTGGATTAAAGATAAAAAAGAAACAATACACTGAGATTGATAATTTTAATCAAAATAAACTATTGTATATTCTTACAAGTGATTTTTTTCTGTTTTAAATGGGGAAACCATTATTTTTTAAGTTAATGCAAAAAGTTGGTCATTTTTTTTTTTTTTAAATGAATGTCTGACTTCAGAAAATAAAGATTAACAAAATAGATTTAATCAGAAGTGAAATATTCACAAGAAATTTCTTCTTAACCCCTTAGAATCAGCTGATAAAATATCACACAAAATATTTATTCATTTTCAAGCAGCTTGTATCATGTCATCCAATGCCAAATCCTATTACTTATGCTGTGCTGAAAATGGTGCAATTCAATTTTTTTATTTTACCTTCAAAAACCATTTTTAAGCAGCTTCTTACCCCAAATTGCTGCTTTGTCGAACTGACTCCCAAAAGGATGCTAACTTAATCACTACAATATTAACATGTTCAAGTCTAGGTTTAACTGTTATCTTACTCACATTACCATGAACTGTGCATCTTACATTGTATACCTCTACCTCTAGTGACTCTTAGGCCTGGTACAAGGTGAACATTATTCTAAAAAAAAAATTTTTTAATCTTATACCTATTATTGGTAAAATTTTAAATCATCCCAAAATCTAATTTTTAAAAAACTTTTATCATTTAGTAGCATTTATTATGCTACTAAATGATAAGTTTAGGAAATAAAGTAAAAAAAGAACTAAAATATTAAAGTTTTAAAAATTAACTATTAAAATTAGTTAAATTCTGTTGTAATTTTTATTTAAAAAAAATCACAGCTTTAAACATTTCAGTTAAATCTCTTTTACACAGAAAGGATCTTATTAATTAATTCTCACATGCAGAGTAACTTTTATTATACTCGAATTTAAGAACTGGGCTCTATCCATTTATTTTCTATATAAAGAATATAAGCACATTCTAACTAATGAGTTAAAAAAGGTTTTTAAAGTCTTTATCAAATATTTTTCATTTATTGTCATGAGTAAATTTTGTCTGTTTATCCCTTTTTAAATTCTCCCTTGTATTTTCAATTAAGGTTATGATAGAAAAACAAATGTTTTTTTTTTATGGTTCATTCAAGTTTTTAACCAAAAATTAACAGAAAAAATATAATTTTCTTGCCTTGATTATTAAAACAAAATTAGTTCTTACAATTAGATCCTAATGCTTTTCACATTTAGAGATAAATAATACATTTAATCTAAATTTAAGTCCTTCATTTAGCTTTCATTCACAAGTTTAAAAAGAAGGGCTTAAGTTTTGTTTATTTTGTGTGTGTATGCTCTATTATTAAAAGCCAATGACTAAAAGCAACTTTTATTTTATGTTCGGAAAGTATTTGCTCTTGGAATAAGTATGGTGGAATTTTAATTAAAGATTTTGTATCATCCAACATTGTTCCCAAAAAGACTAACTAGTCATCTCAAACTAATTTCTATCATCCCAAGGATGATATTAATTTCAGGCCTTGGTCAGTTGTCAAAACTGCTTACAATTATTTCTTGAATATATTTTTCATGATGACGTACTCTATGATTGTTAACTTTGCTTAGATTGAAAGGAAAATTGTTATTGCAATGTTTAATACACATTACAACTTGATTTCAAGTGTAAAATCATTCCAGAATCAAAAGGAATATATATCCTAGAAAACTCAAGTAATGTTCAAAAATTGAGTTATGTAGTTAATATATGCAAAATGCAGAACTGATACAATTGGGCCACATTTGTTCCCCAGTGTAATAAAAACAAGTACCTTATAGCTATTTTGTGCTGCTAGTAGGTGAGAGATGAGGGAGTAGGTAAAAATAAAAGAAATATGATAAGGCTAAACTTGGTAATGATGTCACAAGTTATAACATCTTTCATAAGAGAAATGTTATTCTTTGAATTTACTGTCAAGCTTTGTTTTAAACTATTGTATTGTCAAAAAGTTTATGTATTCTTAGCTTTAAAATGTTTTCATTGTGCATTCACAGAGAAGCATATCTCATTTTCATAAAACTTTGGATGATGTAATTTAGTGTAGTTGAAACATCAACCAATACATGTCGAGGGGTTTTGAAAAGTTCTCAGCTGAACTCACTTCCCCAAATCTAAACAACTAAATATCAGATTTCTCTTTCTTTTTTTTTTTTTTTTTTTTTTTTTTTTTTTTTTTTTTTTTAAATCTCTTAGACCAAGAACTTTTCAGTACCCCTTCATGTATGAGTTGATTTTCTTCTCAGGACACATTACTTTAACAGTAGCATGAAATAATATTTTATCTGTTCACCTATACATATTCATAAATAAATATTATTTATAATCACCCTAAATCTCCCACTTAATGAATAATTATATTTGTGTGGAATAGTGAGTTGTCTGATAAATGAAATATGTTTCTTGGTCGCCTTGAAACCATCCATAGAATGTTTTATTTAAAGTGGTGACATGAAATCATATTGAGAAAATTGTTCAAAAACAATTATTCAAATTGTAAATTATTTGAATGAAAATTAATTGAAAGGACAACTATAATAAATGATAATTATTCAAAATACTTGTTTGAAATATGTATATGGTCTTGTTTTGAGAATCAATGTTGATTTACCTAGAACTAATAATGCTCTTGAAGGATGACATAGGGCTTTTTTGAAGCAAGAAACTCTTAGATACTCTTAAAAGAGAACAGGACTTGCAAGAAATTCACATTGCAAAGAGCAGGTTGCCAAAATATCAAGAGCACTAAGAAATATGACAACATAAATGGAAAACTTAAAAAATTAGTGGCATCTTTTAATGAGTACTCTTCAGGAGTTGACTCTTTGCAGTATCATAAAACTTAAGTTATAATGATTTTTTCTAACTAAATTATTTTATTAATGATATTTGTATTTCAAATAATTATCATTTGTTTACTTTTAATTTTTACATTTTAATTGCAATAATCTTAAATTCAAATAATTATCATTTAGTACAATTGTCCTTTTGATTAATTTTCATTCAAACAATTTACAATTCAAATAAATGTTTTTTTAAATAATTGTTTTTGAACAATGTTCACATAATCCATGAAATAGTTTTAATTTCATGGATTATTCAGACTGGTGCCTCCTCTTTTGTTATTTTAACTCTTATTCAGTGTATTCCCCAATCTTTTCCAAATGTTTGTCATATCCAATAATCTTCAAGAAGCTTTGAAGAGAATCTTAAGAATGTCTTTGCTAACTTTTGCCACTTAGAACAATTCACCGATCCAAGTGGCAAAGATTTATGCTAAACAGGGAAAATCTATAATTCTTAACAAGTGTAGCATTTTGTCACTTAAATCCATACATTTTTTTTTTATAACTGATATAGTGAAGATTACCAAAAACAATTTAATGGTACAAACCTTAAATATAACATGAAAATGCAGAGACATGTGGAAAATACCTGTCAAAAACTAAAAGTTGATATAATTCAGCTTTTCAATCAGCCCTCATCAAAAAGGATTATCAATAAGTTCTGATAATCCTGTCTGCGTCAACACTTTTTCATGTGACAGATTCAGTATTCTAAGTGCAGTACATTCATCTTTTCAATTAAAGATTTTGAAATCTTTTTATTTCTGAATGTACTTTCTTTACACATTGGAGTTATGCTGCATAACTTAAATTGGTCTACTATCTGTTTCTCATGTGTTTTTGTTTTTTGTGAGATGAGAGATAAAGTCAGTTTTTACATCATTTAACCTCATTTTTTTTATTGGTAGTTATGTTTAACATTTTAAACTTATCAATGATCCACTTTGATAAGGGTTGATCAAATAACTGGCTGCTTAAAAGTTATTATACCAACTTTTTCTTTTTGGCAGTCAATTTCAGCATGCCGCTGCGTCATCATGCTATATTACAAAAACTAAATTGTCTAAAGGATTCTGTTTAATAATCCTTGAAGATACTCCAGTGTGATATACACCACAAGATCAGATAGTTTACTGGTTAAAACAATAAAGAAGAGGATTCTAATCTGAACAATTCATAGAATAATGAGAATGCTTGACATGAGAACTTTAAATAGTAGTATGAAAGCCAGACAGCACATCAGATTAAAAACAAAGAAGATATCCATCCTAATATCTCATAGAATAATTAATGAAATACTTTCCCACTGATATGTACATTCATGTGTCTTTTAAGATCAGATTTCCTTGATGTTGCATATTTACAAAATTCACAGTGGAATGGTTTCATGTCTGTGTGTGTATACATGTGTTTGATAAGGTTAGACTTTTGTGTGCTTTCGTATTCACACAACTCGCAGTGAAACTCTTTTTCAACAGAGTGCGTACTCATGTGCCTTTTGAGATTGGCTTTCTGTGCTGTGGCATATTCACAAATCTCACACTGGAATTGTTTCTCACCAGTATGGATTTTTGTGTGCATCTTGAGATTTGATGACTGGGAAAAAGTGGCATCACAGGTCATGCATTGGAATGGTTCCTCCCCACTGTGCGTGCGCAGGTGCTTTTTAATATCAGCCTTCCACGCAGTTGCATAATCACAGAGTTGGCACTGGAACGGTTTCTCTCCAGTATGTGTCCTAACATGTCTTTTCAGATCATGGCTGTTTATAAACGCTAACTCGCAAAGGGAGCAAGCAAAACATTTCCTTTTTTTATTAGATGAAGACATTCTTCTCATTCATCAAAATTGTTACAAACCACAAAATTTTAAAATGTTTACAAAAAGGACTGGTATATTATTTTATATGTAGTAACATGATTTGAAAACATGATTTAAAATGTTTAAGAGTAGCACTTTAGAAAATGTAACTTAACTGAGAAGGCACGAATGTAGAATTCTTCCTAATAGATTATGTATATTTAATGAGGTATGATAAACTAGTAAGTGGTTATTTATAGACATTGTGCTTTGCACCTACATGCATTATCTTCAGTCTTGCACCTCTATGTGCAATTTCAGAAATTTCCATTGGTAATATTATCTTGTATAATTTTTGTGCACATCAAATTGCACCAAATCATTTTTGTTTATCTAGTGGCACTGTTTTGTTGCTCCTGGGTTCACATCTTTAATCAATACAATTATTATTATTTTTAACATTTTGGTTGATAGTATCCAAGCATTGTCATAAAATTAGCTTAAAACTGCAGACTTTTAAATTTGCAAAACCTGTAAAAAAAAAAAAAAAAAAAATGCAAGTAAAAACATAAAAGCAAAGAATTATTTTGTAGTTAAAAATAAAAAAAATCCATGAGAGCCAAACTAAAAATTAACAGCATAAAATGCAGTCAATGAAACAAAATTAACACTGAAACACGTGACATATGTCAATTTATTAACATTATTTAAAAAAAGGTACACATATCATAATTCCTGAATATTAAACAAAACATTCTATTTACTTTTGAATAATTATTTCTACAGTACCAGAAGAATCCGCTACATACACACACACACACACACACACAATTTACCAATTTCTATATAATAGCCTCTTCTGATGATATAGAAAAGTTTACATATAATAAAAAAAAAATGACAATCATTTTGCGCAGCCTTGTTGCCAATAGCCATTACACATGATGTCATGCTATACCAGTTCAAACTTCCAGCTTCCAATAGAATACCAGAATGTAGACAAAGAAATTCTAACTATCATATAGACACCACATTGGTTCTTGATAATGACTATGATAGTCAAAAGTACTTGAAAATAACAAAATATGAACTTTTGACAGTTTTTCCGCAACTTTGAGAATAATACTCAATATTTACTTAGAATTTGTAACCTTCAATTTTTACATGATGAAGATAAATACAAAGAAAATACTTTTAATCTTTTGCAATATCCTAATTATTTCCTACAGTTCATTGGATTCATAGAATTATAAAAATAAATAATACAAATCTACCAAAACTTAATATAAAATTAGTTACAACTACTTCAAAAAGAAAAGATTTTAATTAATACAAAAGAAAATAAAACAAAAACCTAAATTCTGAAGTAAGAATTTACAAAATACACTGTTAAAAAGGTCACAAGAAAAACACAGGTGATACATTTAGGAATTTAAATAAAAGATTATATGAACACAAAAAGGAGATATTTTACTAAAGAATATACTCAATGCAATATTATTCATTATAATGGGTCTGTCTTATAGAATGTAAGTTTAATTAAAGGGGAAAGTAATTTATTAAGGCAAACATATATTGAAAATGCACTGATTTCTGAATCTTCTACAGTAAATTTATATCCTGGTTTCATACAGCATATCAGCTTTCTTAACAAAATTACTGCTATTACAATGTGGGATATTTAAAACAACAGTGATAAAAACAAATGTATTAGAACCTGAATGGAGTCGGTTAGGTTGTGTTTCTAGACACATTGGAAGCCAGAAATTTAAAATTAAAATTGAAAGTCAAGCATCCATGGACCTTCAATGTTTCTCTGTAATGTACATTTGTTATATTTCATTCCACATCTACTAAATGATTCCATCAGTAAAACATTACTTAGTCTGAAGAAGTTATGCCAAGATATGAAACCTGTCACATAAAATTTTTCCACGTTTGTCATTTAATTACTCACCATGAGTTTGATATTTAGTTTATATATCATATTCTCCTGTACATATTAATGTAATAAATATGGTATGAACTTACACATAAATCTGAAAAAGTCTAATTCTTGCTGCATGTCTACAAATAAATATTTAATAAATTATATTTTTCATGAAACTCATCCAATATATGCTAACAAAATATTCTTTCATGGATTCTCTGCTGTCCAACAACTTATACAGTTTTCTAGTACCATCAAAATATTTATAGATATTTATTTCAGTGTTTATTTCTGGTTCTTCTCGAGCATCCATAGTCGATTAAATAAATTGCATTATAGGAAGTCATAGCTAGTTTGTACAGTTTTTTCCCTTTCTTTCCAAAGATATGACAGCACTATAAATATATTAGCCAGAGTAAGGTTGGAAAATGAACAGGCAAAACCAATTTAACATGAAAATAGTAATGACAGAGAAAGAAATTAATATATTTCATCATCATCGTGGGACAAGAAAGAAATATCAGAGAGGAAATTATTCTACCGGCTATAAAATAACTTTCTATTGTATACATCTTTGATATGTTTTTTCTCTTTTCACTTTATATAGTTTATTGGGAGCTATTATAGCTTTACATTCAAAACGACAAAAAAAAATTATATCACACACGATAAAATTTGCATTATATTTAAATAGAACATCTAGAAAGTAGCATATTTTCAATCAAGAAAATCAACATCAATAAAGGTGTTTTCAGTTTAATATTGATGGCTTATGGCCATATCATGGTGAAACACTGGTTCGATTCCTTTCTTATGGCTTTTGCAGTAAAAAAAAATTTCTGGCTTTAAATAATCTGCAAAAGCCAGAAAATATTTTTTTTAGATTGTAAGAATTTTTTGGAGATAATAATGATTTACTCATACAAATTAATCCATAACTGGGGTGAAAAGAAGTGGATTCATACCATTCCTAAAAGTGTGCATAAATGAATATAACAAACCCAACTGGAATTGGAAATCAATTTCTAATTCCAAGACATTATCTGTGTACACTACTCACACATCCAAGCTTACAGCCTCTGGTATTCCTAAGTAGTCACCCATCTAGGTACTGACCAGGCTTTACATTTCTTAGCTTTAGTGATTCAGCATGATATAGCTGGAAACCATGCATGGGGCAAATGTGTGAAGAATGACCGAACTTTATATAAGGTAATTGTTGCTAAAAATCCTGAGTAAATATCTTTCACACCCTAAAATAATGGTAATTTTTTTTAACAACTCTATATACACAGGTATCTATACTCGACCTCACCACTAAAAGCAAGATGTGACACTAGGTCGTTTTTATGTGGGGAGCACCATACACATATGCATGAATTTGGGCCAAGGACGAAATTGCCCAGTCCCTCTGACCACTGTCATGCTGACATCAATATTACACCTACCTCGGTGCAATAAGAAAGGTGTTGTCATAGGGTTGGAATCCCCAGGACCAGGCACCTTCTCCCATCTAAAATGAGAACAGTTCACTCTACATCTGACCAGAAACAAACACTATATATACTGGATAGACAGAGTGAAATAATAATAAATATAAAAAGAACAAATTTTCACAAAGCACTTACACTTACAGTTTAAAAAAAAAATCTGTGTGCTTTCCATTCAAACAAAATTTTACTAACTTCTTTCCACCTCCTTTTTTTTTTTTTTTTTTTTTTTTTAAATGATATTCAAAGATTTTAAGAATATGACAAAGAGCCCAAAAAAGAAAGCACTTAAAAAATATCTCCTGTTGTTAGATCATTTGGTCTGATTATGAGAAATGGGTTGAGTCAAAAAATGTTGAGCATCCCTTGATAAAAAAAGACATGCAGAAGTGTTTGATAAAGTACATCACAAATAACTGTTGGAACTGCTTGGTAACCTTGATATATTTGGGAAGGATATTAGAATAACAAATAACCTATACTGGCAGCAAACTGCCTGCAGATGTATAGAAAATGATTTCAGTAAATATGCAAAATAGAAAGAGTGTAAAACAAGGATGTGTCTTCTCAACCTGACTTCTTCAATCTATACAGTGAGGCAATTCTGAGAGAATTAGAAGCCCTACAGGATTTTTTTTTATTGGCAGCCACTATTTTAAGAACATGAAATATGCAGATGACACTATGCTGATGGCAGACATGGAAAGGAAACTACAAGAATTCCTACAGAAGGTAGTGAAGGAAAGTGGAAAGAAAGTAAACCTCAATTGCAATAAGATATAATGCATCGTTGTTAGCAAAAGGAACAGCCCAACATGCAAATTAAAAATTGGAGACACTAAAATCAAACAAGTACTACAATGTAAATATCTGGGAAGTGTTTTAACAAAGGACAGGAAGTGTGACACCAAAATTTGAAAGCTCATTGGGATAGCAAAAGATGTCTTTCAAAAGCTAAGCAAAGAATTAAGAAACAGAAAAATTTTGTTAGAAACAAAAGAAAAGAGTACTGAAATGTTATGTAATATTAGTCCACCTATTTAGTGAATGTTGGACAATCTCCTGACAGATTAACAAGAGACTTGAAGCAACAGAAATTAGTTTCTACAGATGGATGCTGAGAATACCATGGACTGAACATGTGAGCAATGAAAAAGTTTTAGATGAAAAGGATATTTGAAATTTCTAGAGCACAGAGGAAAGAAGGCTTGGAAAATTTTGATATTCACAAGACAGATTGAAGGAAAGAGAGACAGAGGAAAACAACACATAAAAAACAAATGGATGGTGAAACAAGGTTTAGGAGAACAAAAAGACAGAATTTATTAAGAGCTACAAAGGACAGGAAATTATGGAAAGCCATGATCGCCAACACGGCACATGGAAAAACAAAGAAATCGATATTGTCGAAAATTTCTTCGACTCAAGGGTAATCAAAGTCGGTCCATCAATTGCGAAACACGCCTAGTCTCGCAACTCAGTTTTAAACAGGGATCAAATAATAGAGAGAAGAGCGCGCAAAACGACTCTGTTCGCGTAATGTCCTTCTCAAAAAACAAAGGAAGAAAAAGCAAACCTTAAATAACAAAGAGCAGACCTGCATATCCCACCCTTTCCGGTAACAAAAGACTACAAAAAAAAAACAGTACCTTGGAGCAGCCTCGCTTTGATAAACCTGAATTCGTCAACCACTCAGTTTCCACGTTCTATAAGCGCAGGTAATTTCATTTACTTTTCCACAGTATTTGAACGTGAAATTTTGTCATAAGTTTACGTTTACTAGCATTTTTTATTTCAAATAGAGAGAGCAACTGAAATTTGAAACTTTTAATTTAATTCATTAAATTTATGTATTTCAATTTCAAAGATGAACCACAACGGAATCATAATTCTGAACAAACAAATCTTTTAAATTCACACCCAAGATTGAAAGAAATCAGTAGTAAAACGCAACCTGGATTTGTGTTTATTTATTCAACCAGCAATTATCAAATAAAATGCACCATTTGGAACGGAAATTTAAAATCATGATAGAATTATTCCTGTTTTTTTTTTTTAGTTTTTTTTTCCCCTCTTTTTATTCTGAGATTTTTTCCCGTGTTCGTAAAACAGAAAACTTATATTTAAATTTTTTAAAAAGAAAAAAAAAGTCCACTTTTACTTACCCCTGTTTGTCCCCTCTCATGTAGATTACCTTCCAAGTGTCATTTTAATAACAGAAAAATGCAAAAGTCAATAAAATAAAAGACGTACGTACAAATGTTATTTAAATTTTGTTTAAGGTATCGACGTAGTTATCAAATTGCAGCTACATAGATAAGGGAGGTAACTTACGGTCCCACCTAACACTAGTCCCTTCTTCGTAAATAAAATCACGTAAATTGATATCTGTGGTGATTTGAAGGTACCTCGTCCTGGCGTTACAATGGTTAACTGGCTGGTTATAAACAGTGGATGCCTCATGTTTGTATACTAAACTTAGTGAATATATTTGTTTATATTATAGAATAAGATAAAATAAAGACAATTGAATAGCACATAAATTGAACAGAAAAAAATAATGACCAGAGAGAAAAAATGTGAGTGGAGAAAAGAACAGATAAACAGTGTCTTTTTTTTTTTTGTACATACATGACATTGTTACAAACAATATGTGTGTACAAATAAGCAAATAAGGAAGTGTAGTAACACCTTGTTTATTCTGTGCTCCAAATTAAATAAATTTCACTAATTTCAGTCTGGATTTCTGGGATGAGGAGTTATCAAAATTTACACTATTTACAAGTGGAGTATTGTCCTTACCTTTGTTGTTGTTGTCACAATGTTTCAGCCATTGTGCCTTCATCAGGTGTATGTTGATCTGGGTAACCTACAAGGAATTAAAAACTGAACCCTTTATTTAATCTACAGGGCAGGCTGTTCTCCTTCTACTGCACATCTGTAGAGATATCTTGTCTAGTTTTATTTTTAGTACTGCTCAATTATTGTTTGTCCTGTTTCCACTGAGTTCAAGTACACACTGTCCATCCCAGGGATTGAACTCACAATTACTGTGTCACCAAATCTACAAACCAACACTTTAATCCACTAGGCTATTGTCCTGTAAGACTTGTAGGTTATACAGATCAACATACAGCCGATGAAGGCCGGAAGAGGCAATGCTCAAAATGTTATGCAAACAATAGTTTGCTTGTAAATAATGCAAATAGACAATCAACCTACTTTTTCAAAAAAAAAAAAAAAATACACAGGTTTTTCTGTTAATCCTCAGGATGCTGAAAGCAAAGATGAAAATATCTCTCTTCTCCAGATGAATGGTGACCTATCTAACTCCATTGGAGATCAATCTTCAAATTCTTTGAAATCTATTTGTTCTGTTACTACAATACAGCATTTCTATTATTTTATTTTCCCCTTGTTCCTTACTATTTTTCATTTACGTACATTTTAGATTAGTCGCTGTTTTGACCACTTTCTATTTAGCGCTTAGCAATTACTGGAAATGGCACAATAAACCAGAGGATTAAGGCAATATGGTTCCTACTTTGTAATACTTCTATTCTAGCAACAAACAATAGCTTTGTTGTACTGCTTCCCAATACGTGTCCATTTTGTGCATGTGGGTACCTCAGATAGCCAGATAAATGCCATTTGGCTTTTAACAAACCTGCTGATGATGAGTTTTTATTGGAGTAAGACATTTATCTGGCTGTCTAAGGTACATACATGCATGAGATGGAAACACATTGGGAAGCAGTACACTATTAGTATGTTCCCTGTGTCATACATGACTTTAAAATTTTCTGAAAAATGACATTCAACAAACTACATGAATTGGTATGCATTAATAACTTTGAATATTTGACTATGATTCAAACAAAAACTTATTTTTTCTACAGAACCGTATTGACTACTTCAATATTTGTCTTTCAAAAATAACTGGTACTGCTGCTGAACTCTCCCATCATTTTCAACATATGTGGATGCAGCAACTCCATTCTTATAATTGAACAACCAGACTATTCACATATATGATTTGATAATAGTAGTAAAGGCTTATGCAGAACCAACCACACTTTTTGGAAGAGCTGAAAGCATAGTGTGACACAAGGTCCCCAGATGGCCCTCCTCATGTTTTGAATTCAGAGTTTTTTTTTTCCTAAACTGGTAACCACCCAGGGCTATAGAACCCAGTCTATCCTGCTATTTACCCATAGCTGGGGAGAGAAGACATTGAAAATTAATTGTATTAACAAAGTATGCATCAAATCAAGCATAGAATTTTTTTGTCGGTTAATGCTTCTTAGCAAAGAGGTCCGATCTAAAAGTTGGGTGTAGTGGTTCTGTACTGACTTCATGTTGGGTCATTTGTGGCAAAGAGAAATTGTTAGCTTATCCTGACATCAGGTCAGTTGACCAAGACACTACTATAAATTACTTTGAGAGTTGTCAACGTGTCCTTTTATTCAATCAGAGTGTATACATGAATTAGCATTTTGTCATGATTTCTTTCTGTGAGATAGATGAAAAGCTAAGAGCTCATGTGCAGAGAGCAGCTTCTTTTTTTTAAATTTTACTTTTGATAAGGTTCACATCTGACCAACAGGTTTTGAACCAGAAAGAGGTCTAATATAGCAGAATATAAAATTAAGAAAGCTCTCCATCTTAAGAAAGAATGTTAATGCAACAATTATATACAAATATGCAAAAGTAGGTATACAGCAATGAAAAACAGAATGTCATAGCTGTTTCCTGCTACTGTATCCACACATTCACTATTTTCTGTCTTCCAGTACAATTTCAAAATTCATTTGCCCTTAACTGTTAAATTACCAACCATCATTAAATTACCACTTTAGCTGCAAAGTAATTATTATTTATTAAAAAGTAAAAATTATAATAAATGTATTATAATAAAAATTATGAAAATGATTTTAATGTATTAAATGAATTCTTGTATTAAATAAATCCTAAAACCACTATTATAATATTGGTAAAATACTTAGTGTGTACCTACTTGTGCTGCCTACTTTATATATTCTTTATAGAAGGTATTAAAAGTTAATTCATTCATGTTGCCAATTAGCATATATTGGGAATGATAAGCAATGATAAATGCTAGAAAAGAAAAAGCCTCTTGAATGTCATTGTTTCATCAGAGTCAGCCATATAGAGTGTGTGTGGATGCTGTGAAGATGTGAAACTCTGGCTTTTCACTTACAGATGAGGTGCTTACATAAATTACTGTCATCTTGTTGTCTCACAGATGCACATCTTAAGCTCAACTGGATCAATCATCTATTTATATGTCTAGGTAACTACTGAAATCCTTTGTGGCATAATTCTGCTCCTGGTGGCCATGAGGTCATTTACCAGGTCAAACCTCTGATGCAACCAGATCCTCATGTTTTGGTGTAACTGAGCACAAAACCTACTTTGATATCTCTTAAAACAAGCCCAGTACATATTGGGTTCACCACAGATCAACTTGTAGAATAAAGGTTCCATATTGACATTAAATTAGATTCAGACCTCTGGTATTTTCTTGCATGAATTGCACATTACACTAGTTCAAAATTAATAATACTAATAATTTTTTATTTTATTTTGAATGCCATGTCCCTTCAGATCATTGTTGATAATGGCATTCCGCAGATTTCTTTTATATATTATCTGTGAAATACCATGATTTCTTGAGAATGATAGTGGATTGGTTTCTCATTACCTTCACAAGTTTTGAAGTCAGAGAAGTCTTTCTGGTAGATTGACACACAAGGCTGAGGAAGGTTGGAAATGATCAGCTGAAATGTTGTGATGAAAATACAAATATTATGAGTTCAGCATTTTGAACAATTCTTGGACTGATGAGTCATCTCAAAATAAGGGACAACTATATTTTCCCACACTAATTTCATCTGTCATATTTTATAATTGTCTGAGGAATACATTTTAAAGGAAAGATCAATACATTAAAAGATTAAAATAAACAACAATGAATAAACATTTACAGTTTTTCCTATAAAACCTCATGTTTATTTTTAAAACCAAGCACTGAATAGCTGTGTCAGTGTTTTACAGTGGGTATAGCTATAAGAATTTTCTTTTAAAAATCAAGGTCTGTGTTAGGTTCAAAGTAATTCATTAAAGCTCAAAACAAGAACTGTCATTTTATAAAAATACTTCATAGGTTACATTTTAAATGTAAAAACAAGTAGAAGAGAAACATTACATTTGATAAATCAATCTCTTGAACATTTATGTGATCAAGAATTGAATGTTTTAACTTTTCCAAAGACATAGAGATAAGTAAACTTCAAAGCCAGACTCTGAAAGTCACTGGTATCCCTTGTTATTCAGCAGTTACAATAATCTTGGCCAGTTGAAACAGCAATAAGCTGTAAGCTATATACTATAAAAATTCACTTGAATATTCTTACAGGTTATTCTTATAATTTATATATTTAAATATTGTTTTTAGCATGTTTGTTTTACATTGATAAAGTGTCAGCAGTGCCTAGAATATGCCAACTGTATCTCCTACAGATGAGTAAGACTCCACTTATGGGTGGATGCTTGTAGACTCATGTATAAACCAGAGCAATGTTTACCTTTTCATTCAAGATTTCAACATTAAATTAACCAGCCAACTGTCTCCATGAGGCAAAATAAAACATTTTCTCTTGTTTTTTTTTATTACATTCTTTTTTTTTTTTTTTTTTTTTTTTTTAAAGAGATAGTTTTATTTGTAAATGTCTGCACAGGGAAGATCACACTGCTTTTTTAAAGAGTTCATATTTTTCTTCATATCTTTGGTGCAAAAGAGTGTTTATTTTTGTTTTTTTTTAAGCAACAATTTGAAAATGAGAATGGTTATTGGATGCATGTGTTCACTATTCAATTATGTCAGATTTAAGACATTTTATCAGAAGGAAAATAACATGGTGTTCAATGTTCTTGCTTTATAGTGACAGGTTCAAGAGAAGACATAATCGATAGTGACTAATTATTTTTTTCTTTTAAATCATTTTACCTAAAGCAAAGCAGTAAAGCCACTAAAATACAATGGTTACTGAGTGGGAAAGAAAGAGAAAAACATTAAGGAGTGAGAACAGTAAAAGAGGAGGAATAAAGAAGACAGTAGATAACAATTAAATTTTTGAAGATTAAAGTTGGCTGGAAATCAAGAAGCCAGGAAATGTGAGAAAAAAAAACAAACTATTAGCAAAGAACTTAGTTACATCTAGCCAATTCAACTGTAAAATGATGAAACCTTGTTGCCATTCTAGTACTGCACTTAAATGCATAAAGTTTAGGTACTATAGAGCAAAGTTCATCAGAACAAGTACCATGAAAGTATTTATAGAAAGGATACAGGGAAACTACATTACAGCAGTGTGAAAGGGACTGCAACTGGAATACTCGGTCAGGAATCTTTAAATATGTAGCACCAAACTATATGTGGCAGCAATATTTGAATTGTGGATGAATGGCAGACTTATAAATATGTAAGATAGATTCTGGAGAGAAAAAAATGTCTTGCACAAGATTTTCCTCACAGTAGACCTGGCAATTGATTCAATATAATCTTTCCACTTTATGTCGGCAGAGAACATTAGCCCAAGAAGGGGCAACATGTCGCTCTCTTGGAGGTTAGCATCAGCCATGCTGATGGAAGGCAGAAAGGGTTCTTTCAGATGATTTAATAGAAAGCAGTTTTGTTTAGTATTATTAAAATTAACAAGCCATTCCTTGCTCCAGTTAAGAGCAGATTTTAGGTCACTTTCAAGATCAGCTACCAATTTCACAGTATCAAACTGATCAGACACTATTAAAATTGGAGTAAATAGTTTTGTCATCTGCATAGATACTGAGCTGATAGCCAAAGCCAACAAGAAGGTCATTGATAAAAATTAGGAAAAATGTACGTCTAAGGATAGAGCCCTGGAGACATTTGCATTAATGCAAAAGGATTTAAAAAAGTGGCCATTTACAACTTTCATTTTGCAATTTTATAAGAAAGATTGAATCAGTCCAAAAATTTGTCCAGAAAGACCATAAATTTCAACTTGTGAAGAAGACTGGTATGTCAAATGCCTTCAAGATGTCTAAAGCAACAAACTGAGTTTCACCATTCTCATCTAAATTTTGTCAGATTTTTTCAACAGTTGATCTAGTGAAGTGAAAGCCATATTGCTTATCTGAAAGACTCTGCAATGTAAAGTGATTAACCAGTTTGATTAGAGGCTCTAGTACTTTGCCAAAATGTGGTAGAAGACCAATAGGCTGATGCACATTTCTTAAGAACTATTGCAGGGTATCATCAAGTCCACATGCTTTGTGGGGATCCAGTTCATAGATGATAGCAGAAACCAAGGAAGGAGTTATATGTATATCTCTCAACAGAGACTCGGTGGAAAGTCAGGCAAAGAGACTCCAGATGAGTCAAGAATAGAATTTGAAGAGAATTTACAAGCAAAACATTCTGCTTTATCAGCAGATGATAACACCTCAAATTATGTGAAGAGAGGAAGGACAGAAGACTTACTCTTATTCAACATACTATTACTGAACCGTCAGTAGTCATAAGAGTTGTTAGAGGCTATACGGTACCTCATTCTATCAGCAAACAAAGACTTAGCACCTTCAAGGAGATGGTTATAATTATTGCATGCAGACACAAATAGGTATCTGTTTTGATCAGAACTGTCATGCAAAAGCTGGCAAAAGTAATTCCTGTGGACTATGGCAGCCAAGCAGCCAGTGTGAACCATGAAGAAGATTGTGCTTTCACTTGGTATTTCTGAGAAGCTACGAAAACATTGATGTCAGCTTTAACTCGAAAAGAAATCTCTGTGGCACAAGTGAAACAATCTCTGATAGATTTTGTAGAAAATAGAAATTTAGAAGATACCTGTGAAACTTTCATGTTTGTAAGGCAACAGCAGCTATTTTATAGAAAATGTCACTCCTTAAATAGACTGATCCAATCATAAAACATTTTTTGGTAATGATTTTTGCAGATTAGCTTTTTAAGACTTTTCTCAAGCAGCAACATTTGTCAAAATTGAAAAATATTAATTTTTTAATGATATAAAAGTCAGTGGTGGGGGTCCTGTTCATCATATTGATACCTTGCCAAATGGATTCTTAACTTTTACAGAGTTATTTGCACTTAGTTTTTTTATTTACAAATGTTGTGCCATGAAAATGTGTTACATCACTGCATGTTTTTATACTTTTGTTAAATTTGTTAATTTATTTAAATTTTTGTTCTTTAATTAGAAATGTGGCACTGCTTTAAAATTGTACATTCGTTCTTTAATAACAAAAATTGTTTTGTGAAAAAACCAACAATTCGTTTCTTGTTTAAAATATTTTCTTAAATTAAATCACATAAAAATGACAATGTATTCAAAAAATTGTAATAAAGTACACTATCACCTGAGATTTATTTTAAAAAATTGAGCCATATTTTTACTTTTGTTTACTCGTATCAGATCAGTGATGATCCTTAACAATACAATACATTTTAAGAAATATTCAGGAATTTAGGCCCAAACCACCATAACTTTCAATTGTCGTTGATTTGTTTCGTAAAAATCATCTTCATTAAATTTGGACAAAGTAAAATTAACATTACACAAATAAATTTAAATTGAAATATTTCATTGATATTTGAATATTTTTTAGACTTTTGTTAATTTATTTAAATATTTTGTTCTTTAATTAAAAATGTGGTACTGCATTAGTTTGTTCTTTAATGGCAAAAAATCTTTTTGTAAAAAACAAAAAAAATGAAAAATTGCTTGTTTAAAACATTTTCTTAAAACACAAAAATGTATATATCCATTTGTTCTTTATTTAACAGAAATCTTACTGGAGCTTTAACAAAAATCTGTTTTCATACACAGATATCCATGATATAAGCACATTTTCAAGGCAAATGTGCAGATAACTTTGTAAAGTCAGATATCAATTTTACACTGTACTACTGTTATGAACAGGACAGCCCTTCTAAAACAATAAAAAAAAAAATCAGTATTTTTCAATAAATATATTTGATAAATGTTGTGGCTTAATGGTAATATTAGCCATTTCCTTATAAGGAAACATTCGGCATTCCCTGGCCCAGGAGCCAATGCCACTGTTGCTTGAAATTTATAAAATCTTTCTCTTTAAACAATTTTTCTGGAAAATAGGTTTCTCAAGTACTGTAACTATTACTACTCTTTCTATTATTGATTGGGTCTTCCATCATAACCTTTTGTTTGAAATAGTGTGGAACATCAGCATCTTGATTATGTCATTATTCTCTTTTGTCATATCCATTTTAGTTGTTGCTGCTGTTGAAAGTCCTCAAGTGATGTGGTTTCTATTATTTGGTACAGGTCTTTGTTTACGATGTTGTAGTGCCAAGTCAGAGTTTCAGAAAAGGATGCTCCTCAGTGGGATCTAGAGGTTTCATTCACTGAAAGGCATTTTTAATCATTGATGTGAGAAAATATTTGTATACAGCTGACAGTTTAGATATTTCTGAATGAGTTTGACACCATGCAGGACATCCATATGAATGTCTTGATCTGACAAGGCTATTTAAGAACATTACCCTAGTTTTTAGGTTAATGTTTTGGCTTTTTAGCCATTTACAATGTTGGATAAAACTATCCCTAGCAAAGCATATTCTGTATTCAATTTTCTTATCTCTTATGCTAAATTTGTTAGGGAGGTGTAAAGAATGCTAATCCCAAAATATTTTTCTCTATTTTGTATGAGTGTACCAGTCGACATAAGTAGTGCCTGGAAAACAGCTATCAAAGTCATAACCCAGAGAAGGAAAGATGTAAAAATACAGAACTGTTAATAGGTAGATTCTGGAAATACAATACAAAAAACAAAGAGGATGAAATCTGTCCCACATAAATCAGTTGAAGTTATTCCTGTTTTACAGCATTCATGTTACAATGTTTTCTCACCACCAGACCTTTGCACTGTTAGATATTAGCAAAATGGTTTCTACTTTGCCATGTGTTCATATGGCATTTTGTGGGTATCCATCTGCAAATATTGTTCCCAGTTTCTGCAGTGAAAATAGAAACCCTGTCCAGACATGTAGCAGAAAGCGGGACAGGTGTATAAGTTGTCAATACCATAGTATATCAAAAGTATTTTCATTTTCTTATAGGCTTTTACACCAAGACTTATGTTTGCATCTAAAGGTGATCTATAACTGTATTATATTATTAATATTATCATCATTAAATAGACCATGTTATCAATTCTGATCATCTGTTTTAGATGTAATAATGGTGGATACAAATATCGAGATTTTGGTTGTTTTGAAGCAATTTTTTTAATTGGGCTTCAGAGCTGCTTGCAGAATTCAAAAAGTGGGAGGAAATGAAACAATATCTGACCATATTGCTCAAATTTTAAGTATTTTAAATATGGTGACATTTCTCTTGAAATAAAATCCAAAAGTGGATAACCATCAGTTTAAAAATTCAAAGAAGAGGAGAACCCAGCCATCAGTGCTCAAAAACTTTCAGATGACCTAGGATTATCAAAAGATACCATGTGTAGAACATTAAAGTTCCAAAAAGCATACTGCTCTCAAGAGTTTCCTCATGGATATACAAATACTTTTGATGCATCCCAATAACAAGTTTAACTCCCGTATCATATGGTCATGTGGCAGACTTGCTTTGCCTCAAGTAATTCAACACTACTCAGTTTTCCCTGATCATGCTCGTCAGAGATATCTGTGCAGTATTGCTGTCCCCACTTCTCACAGTGGAAGGACTTCCTCTGAGTATGCATTTAAAATATGGACAACCTGGAACATGCTGAATCAAACATCAAGAGGTTTCTCGCTGGAATGTATGCGCAAATGTTTTTTGAGGTTGGATTTCAATGCTGTTGCATAATCACAAGTTTCACACTTGAATGGCTTCTCACCAGTGTGTGATCGCATGTGGCTTTTGAGATAGTTCTTGCGTGCTGTGGCATAACCACATTCCTTGCAGATAAATGGTTTTTCTCCTGTGTGTGTGCTGAAATGGATTTTCAGGGCAGTTGTCTGTGCTGCTGCATAATTACAAAACTCACACTGAAATGGTCTTAAACCAGTGTGTTTTCTGATGTGTCTCTTAAAATCCGACTTTCGTGGAGTGGCATACTCACAGATGTCGCATACGAACTGCTTCTCTTCCGAATGTATCTTCATGTGCATTTTCAGATTGGATGACTGCGAAAATGCAGAGTCACAAACTTTACAATGAAACGGCTTCTCTCCCGTGTGCTTCTTCATGTGAATCTTAATAGCAGTTTTCTCTGCAGCAGCATATTCGCAAATCTCGCACTGGAATGGTCTTTCACCCGTGTGTTTGCGCATGTGCCGTTCAAAATGATGCTTCCACACGGTTGTATAGTCGCAAATGTCACAGTCAAAGGTTTTCTCCCCTGTGTGCTTTCTGACATGCATTTTCAGGTGAACACTCTTTGCAAATGCCAGTTCACAGACAGCACAAACAAAAGATTTCTCTTCTACAGGAGTTGACATTTTATTTTATACTTTGAAGCAGATTATAATGCCACTCTAAAAGTGGTCAGTGGGAAAAGAAAAATTATCACTCAGGCAGATTGTTTTTTTTCTCTTTTTATATTAACATGAACAACAATTAGAAACCATTGATATGCATCAAAATCTTAATTATGTTTATCTTGCATCAATAAGTTCATATCCCCAAATTCATTGAAATGCCTGATTATTCCCAATATTTGTCACATACAGTGGTATTGTAATTGTAAGTTCAATCCCTGAGCTGGGTCATGTGTACTTGGATTCAGTGGAAACGAGACAAGCAATAACTGATCAGTACTAAAAAATAAGAACTTGATGAGATATATTGAGGTGTGGACAGTGGAATGAGAACAGTCTACGCCAGTAGATTAAATAAAAGGTTCAGTTCAAAATTCTCTGTAGGTTACCTGGGTTGATATACACAGATTGGAAGGCACAACAGCTGAAACATTGTGACAACAACAAAGATCAGGACAATAGTCCAAATTTAAATAGTGTAAATATTATTCCCAATATGTGGTTACCTGTGCATTTAATGCATTTTGATGGCTTAGGAAATGTTTACTGCTAATGATTAATCTGTTTGCTTTCTCTTAGCTTCCATTATCAAAGTAAAGGCATTTATTTATATTTAATATCAACTTGTTGACATGTAATTTCAAATAACATCTTTTTCTCTCCTTTAATTACTAAATAGGAGTTGACATGCCGTTAAATCCAACATCCATCCATCCTTTAATTACTGCTGTTTCTCTTCTTTGCTGACAGGGGGACTTAAACTTTTGTTCTGAATAAAACATTCCTTCTCTTTATTCTTAGACTGCAGCTTAAGCACAGCAATTTAAATCATTTCATTTAGTATCAGAAATTTTAGCATGTTACTTTGTATCTCATTCGCATCTGTTAGTAAAGTGACACCTGTAAAATAAATATTTCAGATTAAAGCAAATTCATCAATAAAACCATTCAACATAAATTTCAATCATGTTAAATTTTCAGTGAAAAAGGTTTTTCAAAAGGCATTTACTTTGTTTTTTACAGTTGAACAAATTATCCTCATCTTTGTTGTTGTTATCACAACATTTCACTCATTGTACCCTTCAACCTTCTTCATGTGTCTGTTGGTCTTGGTAACCTTCAGGAAATTTAAAACTGAACACTTTATTCAATCTACAGTAGTATATTGTTCTTGTTCTGTTGTCTTTGTCTTGGGATATTTCCTCTAGTTCTTTTTATTAGTGCCAAAAAAGAAAAAAAAACAAGACAGTGGGACAAGAAAAACCAACTCCTGTAGATTAAATAAAGTGTTAAGTTCAAAAGTCTCTGAAGGCTGCTAAGACTGACAGACGCCTGAAGAAGACCAGATGACACAATAGCCAAAACATTGTGATAATAATGACAAAGGACATCAGTTCAAAATGTAAAAATATGAAAACTTCTTAGCCTAGAAATTTATGTTTCCATCTTTGTTAGTTTCTTAAGAAAATATATTGAAGGGAAATTATTTGGTATTCTACTTATATATTTCAAAATATAAAATCGTTTGTTAAAATGATATTGTGTACAAATGAAAATACTAAAGAAAATTTCAATAAAATATAAAACTATAATTATGAAAATAACACAAAATTTCAGACTCAAATTTATATATAAAATATAATATTGAATGAAAAGTTTCTTGGCAGACTTGGACCTTCATGCTTGCAAAAAAGTTGAGTGTCAAAAGGACTGTTTTTCCATTGACACTGCTATTATTTTAACTACTTTAAATCCTCAATAATGTTTATTCTTTCAAAAACAATGATTAGAGTTGTAATAAAACATAAACATATGAAAATTAATTTATACATTTGTAACCCACTCTGTCACCATCAGACCGCCATGGTTACCATCTAGCTGACTCCTCATTTGTTAACACATTGCTGGTGGTGATGTTGCATAAATTCTCTGACAGCCATAACAAGGTTCTCCTGCTAGTGTGGCATGGTGCAGAGTTATGTTGCCAGACATAGGATCTTGCAGCAGCCACCCTCTTGACTCAGGGTAGCACTACCTCTACAAAGCACTTGATTTAGGCCTCATTGAGTTTGAGGCCCTGTAGGAAGATGAATAGAAGCATAATGTCGCCATCACTAGTGATCACACCAAACATTTTCATAATCACCATTAGACTCATCCAACTTTTTCCAAATCCTCTGAAATGTTTGTGTTGGATCTTCTGGCATGAATGCCAAGTAGTACAGCATGCTGTTTCCAAATTTCTAGTGGAGTAAAATCAAAAACTAATAATGTCTATGCGTGAAATTAAGAATATAAAATGGCGACAATTTACCCATCGCACCCTGTATATGAATTGTCATATACAATGGTTTTAACCTTTCCCCACTTCTGTTATAATCAAATGGCACTGGGATCCCCTTTTGGAGTTTTCAGCTGTGTTAGTAGTAATTTACATTTCTAAATTCTGGTCTTCAAGGCTGGCACAAGGACTTGGTCAGGAGCTCTCGATGAACAATGTAGATGTGGATTCCAGTAGCAGTTATATGGGAACTGTAAGTTGTCCACATCTCCATCTTATATGGAGTCCTGTGTCTAGCAGATGTTGGGTTGACCAGAGTCTGGAGTTTGGGTTATCTCCCACCCTTAGCATCAACCATTTTCTAAGATCCTATATTTTCAAAACATGTTTACTCAAGTAATTTTCCAAATTTAAGGGATATCCGGCCTCTTTTGAGAGTGGTCAGGAGAATCAAGCCACACCTTAACTCCAACTCCCTTCACTTCTCATCTTGCACCATCACTCCATACAGGTGGTGCTAATCTATCTCTCTCTTTCTCCCTCCTTCTCAGCATCTAACCTCAGCCCATTTCCAAAGGCTGATACAACTGTCTCTGTTATGAATCCAAACTTTTAGAAAGTATAGGCAAAAATGGATTTCCAGAAATTAATTCTCTCTTTACAGCTTGTCTGGTTGTTTTAGGTGATTTCCCAAAAGGTGATTATCTTGACCTTATCTAAGATAATAAGAGCCAATCCCAAGTGGACCCCCTGCCAGCCAACCTCAAGAATTGTTTTGTGTTTATGCAGTCACCATGGGTGGGAAAGAAAAATATTCCCAAATCTTTATTTAATAATAATATAATTGTCTTTCTCTGTTGGTGTTTTTCAGTCAACAAGACCACAGTCTGTTGACTATAGTCACTCCAGGCTAGTAATTAATCTTTCTTTATCAGCTTGTCTCCAAAAATCCCAAAATAATGTCTACTATAAAAATTTTGACAAATGTCACAGAAATTAAAATAAAAGAACTTGTCCCAATCTTAGGCACTAATCTTTATTTTTGTACAGATATTTTTCTTCTAGGTGGCCAACACAAAGCAAATGTTTTCCTGGTACTTTGTCCAGAACAGTTTATATGTTATTTCAGTGACCACCCATTTCCTTTACTAGCAACATATGTTTTTCTATTTTCCAGGACTGACATCTTTGATGATACATTGTCTCCTTCTTATTGGCAGGAAGTTGGGAAGGAGTGGTAGTCTTGGTTTTGCTCAATCTTACTGAATTCCATCTAGTTAAATTTAGGTTCAATTCACTTTACAACTGTTCTTAATTTCATTTTATTATTTTAAAACATAATTTTTTAATGTATTTCATTTTTAATTTTCTTAACTTTTCAATCCACTTTCCTGAGAATTTCAACAATTATCATCCAGTTAGTAGTGTCTTTCCTCTTCCTTTCTTCTGATTAACTCCCCTGAGTTCCCAGTGTCACACATTTTCTTTATTCTTGAGATTTGACAACAAAAGTAATAAACACTATTCATTATATTGTTTATTGGAATGGTGGTAGAACATTAACTGCCAATTGATTTAAACTTTATAAAATGGTAAATAATAAGGATTTCCGTGATTAATATAATTTAGTAAATGTTTATAACCTTATGTAACAAATTTGTTTTTATATTTATTTCTTTATAAAATTGGTAAATGATAAATATTACATTGTATTAGTTTTTAGAATGTTGTAAATATAAAATTTTTCTTGTAAATAAACAATCTAATAAATTGTGTTTAATAGTTTTGTTGCAAATACTCAAGAAACAAAAAAATATAAATTCTCTTTCATAATATGTTTAGGTTTATTACAATTCTAATCATCACTTTTTTAAAAATAACAAACATTGCCAAGGATGAAAGATAGATAAAAATAATAGTGGTGTTAATGGAAAAACTGTTGGTTTGATAGTCTGTTTTGTTGCAGCTGCAAAGGTCTAAGTTTGCCAGTTTCTTTTTGGATATATATATTGTACCAAAATAAACATATGAATAACTAATTTTTCATTCTCCTGACTTTTGTTGCTTTTTATTATAATTTCCAGTTAACTTTTGTTTTTATTTGAAACCATTTAACACATAACTCTCTCCATTGCTTTAATATTACATAATTTTCTGACAACTTATCTATGTTACACAAGATTAGATTTTCTTATGTAAGTCAATGTTTTGACAATAAAACTGGTAATAATAAATCAGTGTTGGCAAAATTTTCAGGACATATAATAGATATACCATGTGAATATCAATTTATTTGCTATTATTTAGTATTTTGTTTCTGAGATGAGTCATTGTCAGTATGCATGTATTATTTCGAATTCCTCTTGGTTGATATCAATGTTATAACATTTCAATCAAGTACCCTCTGGTCATCATCAGGTGTCCATTTTTTTTAGCTGGTATGGGATATCTGTTATCAGAAACAAAGAATAACTCACATTACAGGGACAAAGTAACACAATAATCAACAGATATCCTATATGAACCAAACAATGATGACCAAAGGATAGTTGGTTGAAACTCTGTGTCTATAACAACATTGAAATAACAGAAGTATATTGACACCTATTCATTTCAGATATTAAATTATGAAAAGTCCCAAAAGCATCAAACACTGAATACAAAAGGCTCCCAAAACACTCCATTAATTCCCTTTGGGTCAGTGGCATAGTGGAAATATTTGGTTATACATGTCTTACTGTCATCTACATTTCTAGTGGTGTGAGTTCAACATCTGGATTAGGTAATGAAACACATTACAACAGAAACAAACAATAACTCACGTCACTGGGAAAAATATATTAATAATTAACAGTTATTCACTATCAGACAAATGAAGAACACTTGATGATGACTAGGAAGTACTTGGTCGAAATTTTTTGTCTATAATAGCATCTATATCATAAGTACAATAGTTTGAAATAATTCTAACAAAGGGCTGTTTAAATAAATAGAATTGTCATTAATATTTATCTTTTAACTTCAGAAATGTAGATTGTCATGGGTTGTAAGAAAGATTTTACCTCAAAATGTATTTACCTAAAGTTATTGAGTAATGGGACCACAAGGTTGAAAATTGTCAAAAACTGTAACAGAGGTAATAAATCTATAAAAAAAAATAACAATTGGAAATATTAAAAAGGTAAAAACAGGAAAAACCGGCTTTCAAAAACATCACACAAAATATATATTTGAAAAAATTAAGTGTAAAAGAGATAAAAGATAGAGAATATTATTAACATTGGCTAAAGACATGAAAACAACCAAACTACAAGGTTTAATTAAATATCATAAATAAAAATATGTAAGTTGAGAGAAGTAATTTCAGAACAGAAATTTTTAATGATGGGTGTAGAGCTATATTGTATTGACCTGATTGCGGAACTAGAAATTGGGCCCTTCATAGAAATAATCAGCCAACATGACTTAGAAGATAACAGTAGGGAGGTGGTGTACTGTTTTGTGCTCATATTATAGGCTCTGTCAAAATTAAAAATGGTCTCCTCATAAATGCAGAGAATCATATTAAGACCCTTGGACAAGATATTTTTTGAATGGTACAAGTTATCATCAAGAAAGTTTATGCTTAAGTGTATATTCATGTAAGACAATGCTTCTTTACATTGTGTAAAGCTATTACGCACCACACCAAAAAAAAAAAAAGTTTTCAAAAACACCAAATTAATGGAATAACCACTAGCATGTCCATATATTAATTCAAAAGAAAATTTGTAGTCCATTATTGAGAAAATGAAATACAACCAAGCAAAGATTAAGTAGTAATAACTGCGGAAGGTTACAATAAAACAGTAGAAAAACATCTAAATCGGTTGAAAAAGTGATGAAAGTTATAGTATGTCAAACGGACATATTTCTTCAGTTTT
>CAWVQA010000529.1:2500-25000 GCA_963932145.1 Acanthosepion lycidas | reverse complement strand
TTATACCAATGGTTACTTTATAAAGGAAAAAAATTGATGTTTTTGTGTTTTATTTTTATCAGCTGGAACAGCTCTTTTGTGGAAGTCTGACTGAAGTATGGGATGTAAAAATGCTGATGGAATGTTGCCGTCCTGACCATGGCTATACACATGATAGTAAAGCTGTGAAATATTTGTTTGAGATACTTAGTTCATACCTTGGCGAAGACCAACGTAGATTCTTGCAATTTGTCACTGGATCGCCTAGACTTCCTGTTGGTGGTAAGTTTGTACATACTATGTAGATGTTTGCTGTGTCAACTTTTTTCTTAGATATAATTTCCTTTTGAATTTTCTAAATTTGTTTTTTTATTGTTTTCTTTGTGTGTGTGTGTATAAATTCGGAAAGTAAGGAAAATTTATATAAAAAAAATTGGATTTTCTATTCCTAAAATATAATTGCATTTTTAAGTTAATGATTATAATTAAACATTTTGATAACATTACATTGCCAATAATTAGTATTGAACTGGAAGTCACTTAATTTTTAAAGTGTGAATCTTCAAGAAGGGAATTATCAAACTAGAATATTAGTAAATTGCCTGATAAAGTACTCAACTGCTGACAATTTCAAGAATTGACATACATACTAAAAAGAGTAGAATGCAAAATTACTTTTAATTTAATTTGTCCTTGACATTGCTACAACATAAATAATGTAAAATTCATGAGGTATTGAATGTTTCAATGGCTTTAAATATCAATTGAAAATTTTTCTTGAAAGTTGATCACCAATACAGGTATTCCTGTCCACCTCAAATTATTGCACATTTTTTTCATTCACTATGAAAGAATATGCAATAATTTGAGGTTGGCAGATGAAGATTGAGTTTATAACGTGAAGTAAAGATAAAGGGTTTTATCAATAGATATTTTATCTGCTATTAATAACATGAAAAATTTGCAATAATAATGTATAACAATAATATGAAACAAAGTAAGTGTATATCAGTTTAAAGTAGTTGCATATTTACTCTTTCCTGGGCTTTATAAACTGCAGACATGAATGCTCTGTGGCAGTTTTAATCAATTTTTGCCTATAAGAATTTTTTATGTAATGGCAAAATGTTTGTCAAAATATTTTACAAATAAAACGGCTATATATATATATATATATATATATACTATAAAGAAACTGCATTGTTAAGCCATTAACACTCGGCATAAGATTTGGAATTAATTTTTTTTTTAAATCCAATATTAAATATAGGTTTCTGCTTATATGTTAATCCCCGCTGTCCCCAAAATGGGATAGTAGGCATTAATGAGTTAATTTACCTGTTGTAGTTACTATATAAATTCATCATATTTGGTTTTTTTTCTTAATGGGGATCTGAAAACTATTATTAACTTTGATAAAGTATTGACAGTTCTTTGGTAAAGCATTTAATTTCTCAATTATTTGGCAGTCAGTAATAGCACTGAAAGAGTACTTGTATTATTTGTATTTATATAATATTTAAACTCTGAAGTGGGTTTTGTTCTATTAAATTTCTTTATTTGTTTTCAGGTTTCCGAAGTTTGAATCCTCCATTGACAATTGTGCGAAAGACTTTTTCTAATTCTGAGAACCCAGATAATTCATTACCATCTGTGATGACATGTGTGAATTACTTAAAACTTCCTGATTATTCTTCAGTGGAAGTAATGAGAGACAAGTTGACACTTGCCTCTCAGGAAGGCCAGCTTTCATTCCACCTCTCCTAGTGTGGTACCACTATCTTCCATCAGTGGATGCGGGTTAGATTTAACCTCAAATACAAGCAAAATAAGTGTGAGTGCCATCTTAATGGCATACTAGCATTCCATGGACCTGTGGCAGGCTGTTTACCCTCTTCCTGCATGTCATTTGAGCAGATGGCCACCGGTCAGTGTGGAGGATGGTGGTGATCAGCAAAGTATGAAGAAGAATTTTGTGATCAGAAACCATTCCCAAACTTATTATTTTAACATTAACTAGAAAATTTCGCCTTATATGCTTTGTGAGGGAGAGTGCAAAGAATTCATGACAATTTAACACATGCACGCGCGCACACACACACACACACACACACACACACACACACACACACAATTATCTGGAACAATTTATGGCAAAAGATGTTTGCCTCAATAATATTTATAAATAATTGACTTGATTTTCCCCATTGCCACTATGCACATGCAATTCATCCTTTATTTCCACTCCAAGTTTCAGGACAGAAAGCCTGTGAAACTATTTTACCCTGATAACATGTGCAAAAGTCATCCCAGAGATGACAGATGAAACAGGCCACCAATTTATGGCCATGCTGTTTGTGCTTGACAAAATGTTTGTACTGAAATAAAATTATAAAGTCAAAACAAGTTGTTTTCTGATACGGGTACTGCTTTATTAGATTAAATGGGCAAATAAATTTTTGAAAAAAAATATCTGTTGAAAAGAAATGAAAACTAAAACTATGTATCATATAAAATTAGACACTGATGTGTTTAGAATTACATTTCCCCAATGAGTGGCCAACTGGGGTTTCAGTAATTGTCAGTAATTAACCAACAAAATGAAAGTAATTTGGGGGGATATTGAAAATTAATAAGTTTTAAATCAAAACTAAGCAATTAACTGTCTTATTAAAAATGATCATTAATGGATAATAGTATAAATTAATGTTTTTAACAAAATATGAAGGGGAAATATTTTTTAAGATGTAAAGTAGACACATTTTTCCCTCCAGGACTTTTGTATAATTTTGAAAAACAATTGAAGTCTTTCTTTTGATTTATAATATAACCTTCCACATACCTTTTCGAGTTTTTTCTTCTTTTTCTTGTATATATATATATATGAAAAAGAAAAACTGTTCCACCTCCCACCTTTGCCCAAATGTATGTGTCTGCATATATATATATATATATATATATATATGCAGACACAAAAATCACTTTTTTTTAATTTATGCTTAAATAATTTATAAAATTATATCCTTGAAAACTTTGTTTAGCATATGTCTTTGACTACATCAACTATAGTTACATAGGCTGCAACCATTATTTAAAAATTTGAATTTATTATTTGTGGATATAATTTAAAAAAGTCAGCAAACAACCCTCTAACTATAGTTTTACATTTTTAGATACTTGTGCAGAGAAAATTTTCTTCTTTTCATTCTGAGTTTTAAGGAAGAATCTAGTAAATATTTGCAGCTTTATGAAGTTGCCACAGATTTGCTGATTTTCATTTGCAAATGAGGTATATTCATTTGTTTTTGTTGAAGAATTGCTTATTCTTCACAATTTTCGTAATATCTATGAACTTTCTTACTGTCAGAGAATGTGAGCAAAGTGATGTAGGTATAAAGCAAAATTCCTTCAGACCTACTAATTTACTGATAATTGAATTTGGAATAAAATATGGTTATTTTTCTGCTTCTGTTTTTTTTATTTTTTTTCTAATTTTATTTTTTTATTTTTTTAATTATCTTGTATGCTAATATTTAATGCAACTTGCAGTTCGTTCACCTTAATGAAATTAAATAACAGGCTAAATTCAATTTGATATAAATGGTAATGCCCAGTCTTACTTTCTCCTTATTTTGTTGGAAGTGGCCCATTCAAAGTATTGTAAAATATTATTTGAACTACTCAGTTTTTACTGAAGTATAATTAAAAGTAACAAAACCTACAATTTATGCATCAAATTTTAAAATTCATGTGGATTATTTTTCAGAAAAGAAATTTATGCAGAAATTTCTTTAACAGAATTTTCTAATGTTGACTTTATTAAATGAGTTATAATTTTGTTATCCTGTTTCTGCCTTTCTTAACTGCACCTTCAAATTTTAGTATATTTGTAAGCCTAGTGATTCTCATTGTGATTATTCAGATTTTTTTTAATAAGCACTTCTAATACTTGAAAATGTTCTGAGTCTTTATAAAAAAAAACAACTCTATTGAGATTGTTGTGAATATTAATTGCATGTGTATACAAACTAACACCTCCAGACTTTTTCTTTTTGTTGAGATGCTTAATCATTAGAGAAAATTTTCACCTTTCCCGTCCATTTTTTTAAAAAAATTATATGAATTCTATAGCATATTTGGTTTGAGGCTTCTACTTATTTACATGATTTAGCTTTTATCAGGTGTTATAATAAAAATTTGGTGGGGGAGTAGGTGAGGGGAAGTAGACGTTCTGTTAAACATTTCTGTTGTGCCTACAGTTATGCCCCTTCATTAGAGGTGAGCACTTTTTTTCTTTTGGTTTAACTTTTGTAGGGGCATCACTACTAAATAGTTTGATTACTGTTAATTAGTATTTCAATGGATAAAAATTTCTACTGATAAAATAAAACAGTTATTACTTGTATTTCTTTGCTTTTGCTTTTTCTTCCCTGCTTTTTTATGCTGTTTGCAAAAGACAGATAAGCATGTTTTCATTAGAAATTGCACAAAAGGTATTGGAATATTTAAAGTATATCCAATAAATGGAAAGCTATAAAGATTAAATCCTTAGATTGGTTAAAAATTATTACCCAAAAGTTTATTTCAATTGTCCTTTCAAAATCACTTATCTGATTCTAATTTCTTTTTTCATTTAAACAGAGCTTATTAAATTATTATAGAGCTTATAAATTGCAATATTGCTAAAAAGATCATCAGGGAGACAAAAAAAAATCATTTGTTTCAAAACATTTTTGCAGTTAAATCTTATCTGTAAAGGTGTGTTTTTGTTGCTGATCTTCGCCCTCATCCCATTTATTTAGGCTGCTGTCAAATTCAACTCTTCTTTCGTAAGCATCAGTTTAGTTTATTGAATGTATGTATTCATGAAAAATGTTTTTGTCAGTCACCTATCAGCCTCTACAAGATTCAAACTTTAAAAAAAATTTCAAATGGAAAATAGAAGAAATCAATATCTAGTCTGAATCAGATGACTTCAGGGTGCATTTTATTTTAGAACAATGCAAACCTTGATGTTTGTATACAACTTGGTAGTGACTCCATTGCATATTTTAGATACAATTTATATTGGATTTGCCTAAAGAAAAGACAACCTGGAGTTGCAATTGTAATATGCAAATCCTCAGATATTGTAATAGATGATCTTTCACCAGTCAGAAAGACTGATGGCTGCTGATATAATTGTTTATGGCTGTAAAATCCAAATGATGTCAGCTTAGGCCCTCTTGAAAAAAGTTCTACACAGAAAAAAACAAACGGCATTAATGGAGATTTTAATGTTACCTTTTAGTATTTTTGAATGCCACTTTTTTGATAGTAAGATGACATCACCCTTTGAAACCTCATAGCAGCAATGGTGAACTCATGTTGAATGTTTTCAAAAAAGATCTTCCATCCTAAATACATACTGGGTCACATAGCATAGTTCCAATAAGATAACCAAAAAGATTATTGACTTTACCATCTTGGACGCTTGACTTAAGCAGTTTATGACAGATGTTAGAGTATACTACACCTATTTTGAGTCATAGACTTTTTGTAACAAAATTGACAACACCAGCTAACAAAAATAGTTTGTTTCCACTCAGATAAACTACAAAAGACACTAAGATGCAACTTCCAAGCCCTTAATAATGTATGTGTCAAAAGTAGAATTTTAAATCTTGACCAAAACAAGCTAATGTAATAATATCTTAGTTGAAGCATGTGAAACTATTCACAGAATATATTGATGGAAAAAGATACTATGGTGGGATGACAATTCCAAGTTGAAAAGATTGATACAAAAAAAGAAACAACAGAAGAAAAATGGAAGGAAGAATATCACACATACACACACACACACACACAAAAATGTTTCTACTCTAAGAAAACCAATATATTGAAAGATTTGGAAACCAAATGAATGAAGTCAAAAAGTATAATGTGGAGAAAAGGGAAATATGCAATCAAAACCAATACAAGAAATGTTCTGGTCTCAAAAAGCACTGAGTTGTATTTCAACTCTGACCACACTAAACTGAAGATGCATGCAGAAATAGGATATATACCAATACATCCTATCATTTCAAAATCTGTCTCCAATTGTAAACAATAAGAAACCTAGATATGAGGCAGTTAAAACTATAAAAGAAAGAAAAAAAAAAACTAAATTATAAAAAAAAAAAAATTCATATTGAGTCTGAACTTTTGAAAGTAGCTTACTTTCTCTCTGAAATCAAGAAGTTTTTCAATTTTATGTATTGAGTCTGGAACCAGAAATGCATCCCCCAAAAGTGGGATATATTATCAATATAGATGTCTAATGCTAAACTCCATGAGAGCAATACTTTATACCTTCTTGGGCTCACATTTTCCATTGACATGAAGTGGAGTGATTATATTGAATCATTTGCTAGGTCTACTGGTTGCACATTTATGAATTCCTTTGGTCTGGGCATTGAATACTGCTGCCAGTTCTGGTCTGGTGCTCCTATATATCGTGAGGTTCTTGATAAAATCCAAAGAAGAGTCTGTAATGACCTTTCACTTTTCACCGATGTGATGCGGCTTCCCTCTGCCTTTTCTACAAATATTTTCATGGCAATTGTGAATAGCGTTCGTTCTTAGTGTCTCGGCTGCATGAATTTAATCATGCTACTTGATAGGCAACTACATCTCACTATTTTACTGTTGAACTAGCTAGATGTGACCATCTAATAGTTTTTTTTTATTTGCACTTCTTGCCTTTGGAACTGACTTCTGATTTCTTGCTTCTCTACTATCTACAATCTTCAAAAACTTAAATGCAATATTGATTGCCATCTTCTGTTTCCTTGAATCCTATTCCTTTGTCCTTTTCCTCACTAAAGTCATCTCATTCCCTGTAACCCCTTGGCATCCTTGTGGGATTATCACCTTGCTTGGGGTGAAATGTTTAAGAAAGAAAATGTAGAATGAGTAAGTACTGAACATAAAAATATCTTGGTGTATAGATCAGTTATAACAAATTTTGTATAGGAGATAAGGAAGTTGAACATAGGACTAGGAGTAGTCTCACCTAACACCGCAAACTGCTACAAAACATTAACCTAAAAACTCGAGTATCTTCTTGAATAGCCTTGTCAGGTAGTTTTATATGGATTGTTAAAAATGGCTTTGAGCTAATGAAGCCTGTAACTCTTAGCAGGGACAATTCTTCAAATCTTGTGAGATGTCAGTACAAAATCATGAACAAAGAACTTTACCAAATAACAGAAACTACATCACTTGAAAACTTTCAACAGTAGCAACAACCAAAATTGATAGCACATGTAACTTGAAGTGAAAACAATGACAATATTTTGACGTTCCACACTACAAACAAAAAGTTAGAAAAAAAAAAAACGCTCACATTAATAGTTGAAAGAGCAATAATAGTGAACTTGAGAAACCTATTTTTTTAAAAGCTATAATTGTTTATATCCGGAAGTAACATTTCCCTGCAAAAAAGTTGGTTTAAGTGAATTTATTTTTTTTTTAATCAACTTTATGAAACAACACTTGCACTTAATACTTTCTTTCAAGATAACTTCATAATTCCTTCCACTTAGTACAATTCTTTGTTTGGAAGGAAAAGTTTTAAGTGGCTTTGCGCTATCTTCCAGTAACTAAGATCTTTTAAAAGTATAAATTAAATGATAATCTAAAGGTACAATATTTGAAAAATATAGCAAATTAGTTTTTACATTTATTCAAACAAGAATAAACATATATATAATTTTGAAAAATTGTTACACGATAAAATTATCCTTTTGAATGAAGTTACTTGAAACTGAGCTTAAGTGGGAGCTATTGCTGATGACATCGGTATTCCTAGTTGGAATAAGTATGACTAACAGACGAGCAGCGTCCTCTATCAAGTGTTCTAAGAAATATCTTTCCAAAACTGAAACTATGATTTGCAATGAAAGCGTTGATGGCACCTACCTTGAATTCATAAAAATACAGGATGTGGAATTAGTAAATACTAAACACTTCAGCTGGATCAGCTATAACAAATTAAGTATAGAAGAAAAAGAAATTGAACATAGACTGTGGCATAGGTAGTTTCGCCGAACACTGCAAATTGTTAGGATACCAAAGCATCAACCTGAACAATCGACTCTGATCAAGATTTTCATATGGACGCCATGCATGGCGCCACACCCGTTCAGAAATATCTAAACTCTGCTGTATACAATTATACGTAATAATCTGATCAGAAGTTAATTAATTTTTATCTTACAGTAAATTTTGAAACGTTTGGCGAACGTGTATCAGTACAGGCGCAAAAGAGGCCTCGAGTCGCGTGCGGACATGTCTAGCGAAAGCAGTTACATCTAGGTTTCTCCATTAGCGGCAGAACAGTTTGGCTTGTTCAGATACAGTTCTTTATTAACCGTCTTATGTCAATAAAAGCGACGGGAAAACCAGCAGTGGGTAGTCACTTTTAGTGAGACTCTGTTATCGTCGGAGATTTGCTGTCTTGTAAAGATGTTCCTTTGTCGCATTTTTTTCTGGAAATTACGTACCGCCCACCGAGTTGTGTTTTTTGAAGTAGTGGCCTCACCCATCATTATTCAGTTTCTTTTTATTTCTTCGTGTCTCCCTTATATACCTGTTTCCTCTCAATTATTATGAGAACTACTTGTAAAGTGTTTTCCCTCCAAACTCATCACCCCCCTTGCCTTAATTTTTCTACAAATAGTTACAAGTTTTAAGTTATTGTTGATATAAATGTTAAATTTAATTTTTCTAATCAGTTACTCACTGAAAAATAATTTGAAGACCATTTATAAAAAACAGGCAAATTTGCGCGTTTGCAAATGAAAAATTTTCCTGTCCTTTTACAAAACAAACTGGATGGAATTTGAATGCTGTGTTTCATATTTATTCAAGAAACAGACAATGATTACTTGCATTCATTAAATCTTTATGATAAATTGTAAACATTTTACAATGTTTTCATCAACTTTTCAATTTTGAAATTCAAGTAGAAATCAGATTTTTTTAGGACAATGCAATTCATGTTTAAGATATAAACATCTTATCGATAGACAGTTGCTTATAAATTAATAGCCAATACATATATACCAACAGTAATTGTTTTCTTGTGGACATTAGTGTTATCCTAATTTTTCAGTTGACTTTCGATTTCAGTATAAAAGGGGAAATCAATAAAGTGACAAGTTGACCGAAAGATGTTAGTTTATAAAGATTTTCCATATGTGCAGCTGTTACCTTTTTAATGCACTTCTTTATTGGGTGTTTTTCGTATGTTCTGTTTCATTATTCTTCTTATCTAATAATAAATCTTAGTGTAAATGTTATAAATTTTGGATTTGTCATGTAATCTATGCACATTATTGTCCAAGTTAGATTAATTGTTTGCTTTACTGATTTTCATATTTTAATTTCATTCAGTTATAGTTTTATTTCACTGAATTGATTAGGACTCTTTAGAACCTCCTCATAGGGTAGGAATGTGCAGTCAGTTTTCGATTATCTGCTGTGAACAAAAACTTGATGCCGTCTAGATTAAAAAAAACTTGTATGCTTAAGTAATTTTTAAAAAATTAAATCTACTTTGATTCGTTTAAGATATCTATCACTTCTTTTTAAAAGTTGGTTGTTTTGCTTGTTTCATAAAACTTTGAAATTTAAAGCTATATTATGAGTTATCTCAAATTGTTACTCGTGCATTCGCGCGTGTATATATGTATTCTGAAGTATGCTTTGAACTAAGAAAAAAAAAAGGTGTACCAAGCTATTTTGTAATGTCGTTACTTAGATAAATATTTAGTATGGGTTTTTATTTAATTGCATGTATTGAAAACAATACTAAAATCATAGTACTCCAGGCAAAAATGAATTTTTATTTCCGATTTAAAGAAAAAAGAAAAGGTAAACGAATAAAATGATTTTCGTTTTATTGGATTTTATAAATATTTTAATGATAAAAGGTTGATGATAAAACGTATAAGTTGCTGTTAGCAAAAAGCGTAAACTTGAGGTGGTAAATCATGTGTCCACCTTATTGATTCCGAAGGGAGTACAATTTGCTTTTGTTGGCATAGTTCATTCAAATCTTGTTCAATTCCGTTGAGAAAAAGTCGCAAACTATTATCACATTGTCCAAGATTTATTGCTAGAAGTTCGGGGCAATCTAAATGTAGCTGATGCAAATCGCTGCAACCGAACATATTCAGATAGTGTAGTAGGCACTGATGAAGAGCTACGGTCTCTAAACTACGGCATTTCTCTAAGTTTAAATGAGCAATGTTTGGGCAACCAGTTAAAGCCATCTGAAAGACATAATCTGTCATTTGACATCGATAGAGTACAATTGTCTTCGCTAGTGGAGTGCATATAGAGAGAAGATTTAATTTACAGTCGAAAAGTCTCACAAATCCCACTGCACCCATGGCGTGTATGATGCAAGAATCAAGCACTAACTGATCATCGCTACAGATATTAAGTTCTATCGAGTCTACACTCACACATTGTATGGTCATAGTCTTCAGTGCTGGCAGGCCAATGAGAGATACTTTGCAAAGATGGTTGGCCACAATATAAACATGGCTCAGTGTAATAATATCGTTTTCTGATTCTGTGTGAAATAATCTTAGAGTAGGACTGCGTACATGAACAGATTCACAAGCGAAATCACTTAGTAAACATAACTCTTGTACACTGGGAATTATGTATTCATCCAAAGTAAGACTGTCCTGAGAGATACATCCAACCTTGAGGCAGATTATGGCTGTGTTCTTTTGTAGTGTGTCCCGAAAACTGTTCATTTCAATCTCTTCACAATTAGACAATTCTAGAACGGCGAGTCGTTCACTGCGAATGTTAAGTGTTCGAACAGCATCGCTACCATTGATCGCAACTCGCTTTAGTTTGGGCGTGAAAAATTCTATATGCTCGATAGATTCAAGGCCGTGGTCAACTTCAACGAGCCGTAAAGTGCTACTTTCAACACTAATAAACACAACATTCCATAAATTATATAGGTAAAGTTTTTGCAGTGAGCAACTCACAAGTCTTATTCCATGGAGATTCTGTAATAAAAATAAATTTGGCATAAATCATTGAAATTAAGTTTTGATGGTCAAACAAAAATTTTCAAGAAAGAAGTGGTGAAATTAATTCATGACCAATTTTGGATTCATTATTTGTAATTTGAAATCATTCTCTGAATAATTTGTAAATTTTTTTTTTTTTTTTTTTTTATTTGTACAATGAATTCACTTGAAAAATTATCGGCGGAATGAAAAGGGAAAAATTGAACTAATTAATGACCAATATGTAATAAAATTTATAAGAATATTTAATTTTGTCAAACCAATTCTCTGGAATAATGCTTCTTGTGAAATGTATATGCTTGTTAATAATACTAAAAAATTTGAAATGTTTAATGTATGAGTGTGTCACTTTGAATACTTGATAATGATATTTGAATTTCGATTACTAGCGTTCAAACACGAAAATATCATAAGAGTCTACTTATTTTTCTAAAATCAAATTTCTATTTGCTTATCTCATTACTTTGCAATATTTCTTATATATATATTTTCCGGCGTAAATATTAATAAAAAATGTTCATGTAAAAATGATTTTATATTTAACATTTGGAAAATTATGATTAATAAATGCAGCTGTTGTACGTTGAAAAATTAGACATTAACGTCTGATACTAAAACTCAAGTTTAGTATTTGTAATGTGTAGCATATTAAATTGGGACTATTATATTTTTCGTAGAATTTGTAATTTTAATAGTATTTTGGGCCTGAATGTTCATGATTTATTAACATGATATTGTAATCAAATACCAAAAAAGAATGTTTTATAAAAATTAGACAAGAAAAACAAAAAATAGAAAAACTGTGAATCAGTAATTAGAAAAATTAATTCAGAATATAAATGAAAAGACAATGATACATTAATAATGGTTTGAAATTCGCTTTTCGTAGCGAATGGAAATGAGCCCCTGATCAAAGAACTTGTTTTTCAAAAACTGATGAGTACAAAATGCAGCGTATATTAACCAGCGCAGCGATGTGTCCATCCACCTGTCACTGATCGATATGAATGACGTCAAAGCAATCAATAATCTCTTTCTGGCTCGAGTTATTCATACAAATGTAACAACTTTGGCAGTGTATTGAGATTTCATTTCTTTACTTTTGCAAGCATATTTATAAATCGTCGTTGGCGTCATCGTTGTCCTCGTTCTCTGCTAACAATCGACTAAAATCTCAACAAAGCTTTTGATTAAACTGATAAAATAAGATCTTCAATATTGACTCAATACTCTAAGCAGATTATATTTTTGAGGAATATTTTTTAATTTAGGATATATTTATCATCATTTATATTATGAATAAGGAATAAATACATATAACTGTACACTGCATTGTTCATATTTGCTCCTTACTCAGTTCTTACGAAATGAATATAATAGCTTTTAAGATACTTGGCTTAAAACTATTATATTTGATAATATAAATGTATTATCAAATATATTTCATCTTTCGTTTTTATAGAACTGTAACGAATTTTTTTCTGTAACATCGTTTTAAGTGTCTTCATATACAATGTTTTTCAATAAATATTGATGGAACTCTGAGGAACTTTATAAAGGCCTTATTAAAAAATGTAATTTTCCCCCTTTTTTATCGTTAATGTTTATTTTCAGACCGGCCTTCAAGGTAAAAATACTTAATTTTTTGAATTTTAATTATTCTTCCATTTTTGGTTAAATATGTTAAAAATGAAAAATTATCAATTATTGCCACCTATAGTTGTCTCTCTCTCTCTCTCATATATAATATATATAATCTTTCTATATCTCTCTCTCATATGTATATAGTCTCTCTCACTCTCACACACACACATATATATATATATATATATGTATATATATTTCTATTCATCCGCCTTTTTATTTTTTTGATATTTCGATACAAAAGATTGACATTTTATAAAAATATGTTTAAATGGTTACACAATTCCTTAAATAGTAGTTATGCTAATTTCTTGAAAGACACTGCCAAAGTGTAGATGTTATAATAAAGGACAATAATCTTGTAATTATATAACTATTATCTTTGCTTACTGTTCATAGGTTAATATTTGTAACGCCGTTTGTCAAGAATGCACACTCTGCTTAAGGGTGTATTGAACGCCTAGACTTACGATAAAGTGTTATTTAAAAATAAAACTCAAATGTGTTTTTCTAAAGATTATTATAACATTGTTCAACGTTTTACACTATAGCTTCTATTAAAGTTTATATAATTGATTTGAATCTATTAATCACGAAAGTATTTTTGCCAATACGAAGAAAAAAAGATATGGAATGTCCGATTATTAGCAACGTTTTTCCTGATTCGATTGAATAAGAAAAGAAAAAGACCTACCTCACAATTGCTTATACAGAGTTTCTTTAACCGAGAGAATTTTTTGACGAGGTCCCACAGTTCATCCATCTCTATAGGAACGTAATGAATGCACAGAACCGTAACTAGCTCAGCAAACCTTGACTCGGCTACTGCTTGGATGATGTTTAAGCCTTCACTCATGGCATACTCACTTCGGATGTCGTTGAGAAGAAGACCAGAATTTATTTTAAATTTCACCGACTGAAGATACGGGAGGTTTTCAAGCAGCTGGAGAACTCCATGAGTGGTTAGTTGCCAGCAAGCATTCAGTGAAATTTCTTTTAAACGTGGGAAATTCCTAAGATAGAACAAGAAACGCATTAGTAACAGGATTATAATGACTGTTCTGGTTGTGTACATTACTGATATTTATTAAGTTTAAGATAGCACAATAATAGACGAAAATGAAAATTCATTAAAAGTCTTCAAGCTGGAATGAACCTGTATGGTGTCAATCTCTCTCTCTCTCTCTCTCATATATATATATATATATATATATATATATATATGCATCTTTTAGAGTATGACCTGATTCTTATTGGTTATTCTCAATTTACGTAATAACTGTAGATTTTAAAAGATTTGTTCAAATACCGATGGCAAATTCAAACGTGACTAATCACACTCAGGCTCCCCCTATTGATATTTCCACAAAACTCTCTAAAAACTGAAAAATGATGCTAAAGAAAACCTTAGTAAAATTGCTGGATGACCCCAATTATAGATTATTTCTGCAATTATCGATTTAAATATTCTTTGTTTTGACTGTTACAGTGGTTTGTTACTTCAGCAAGACATATTTCAGTGTAAAAAAAAATGTTAATATTTTAATATTAAGAAAGTTATATATACACAATATTGTTTTCTTCTGAAATTTTATTTCAACCATATTTATATAAATATGGATGTACAAATGTAACAAAAGGAAGTTTGTCTTGAAGCACTAGTTAAATTCTTTTTATATATTTTTAATAATAAATATCATATTACTTCAAAAGGCAACGAAATATGCGCAATTATCTCTAAGATTGATTACTATCAGTAGTAGTATCTAGTTCTTTTATATTCCAAACTGTTAACTTAGATTTAAATTATATATTGAATTTATATTGCATTTTTCCATATTGTATTTATTTACCAAATTTATTTATCACTTTCTGAAACTTAAAGCAAGTTTAGTTTGTTATCTAATGATTTTTAATAAAGTATTCTAAATTATTTATAGTTTTGGTTTTTAAGCCTATATTTTTAATTATAAATTCATTAATTTCTACCACTATTAAAGGAACAATATTTTTAAAAGCATTGAACGAGCGATTGTGTTCGTGTTACAAATACAAAATATACAAGGAGGGAGAAAAAAAACAAGAATAAATGATTGTATATCTTGATGTCTTACCTGGCAATTCTTTGAAAGTCTTTGTCTGTCAATGAAAAACCTCCATTTACTTGGATACGTTCTAAATCGCTTAGAGGAGCAAGGCTCTCTACGACAGGTGATGTCCATAGAATTGGCAACCGAAGATAACGAAGGTTTCTAAGACGCGAAATCAAGGAGAAAACACTTTCATAGACGGGAGACTGTTCTCTCCAGATGAGTTTCTGGATGTGGTGTCCGTACAGGCGAAATATTGAACAAAGTAGACTGAAATGCCAGTAACTCAATCTTTTTGGATTGACATGAACTACTCTCCAAAGAGATCCGGTCCTCTCAAGGACAGATTTCCATTTACGACATACAAAAGCCATAAGAGAAAGTTGATCTTCAACTGGGTGTAAATATCTAAATATTTTTCCTAGAACTTCTTCGGGTAAGTCATTGATATTACAGCTTTGTTCAGGTCTCCAATAACTTTCATACAAATTGTTTCCTTTCTTCCAAATAGTGCATTCGCAAAATATATCCATTTTGATGAGAAATAAAAATTTATCTCGTAGAAATTACAGATTCGCTCCCAATTTCGATCGTCCTATAACTCTAGGCCTTACTATGCTTGTATCAATAGTAAGTCAGTGTTTCATTCATAAACCATGTAGACGCCTACGTAACAAAAAGGTGAATGGAATTCGGGAGATTCATGTCATCACATGATTGCTTACGTCAATGCCAGCTGTTTCAATTGTCGAAATGCATCGTGGACAGATTGTCAAGATCTGTGAACTAGTTTAAAGTTGTTCATATTGATCGCTTTGCAGCATATTTAGTTTGTTATACTCGTATAGCTTTAGAGAGAGTAGTGACAAAGAATATATTATGTTCATGAATTTTACTTTATTATATCAAGAAGACTTTTAAGAACGGAAAGTTCTATAGGAATTTTTATCTTGCAGAAGTTTCAGATGTATTTTAATATAATTGGTCTTTATTTCACCCTGTGAAAAATGTTAAAAAATACATCCCCGCCCACGAATTCAGTTCAGGGCTTTCTTTTTTTTCTCTTCGCCCTCAAGTTGAATCGGTGTACGTTTATTTTGTGGAAGTTACAGAAGTAAGTAAATTTTAACTTTTTCTCGTTGTCCTTGTTAACTGGTTTTTTAACATGAAAGTGAAAAACTTTCGGTTAGCACTATCTTGCTTTATTGTGTACATATTCAGTGGAATCTTTGATATCTTAAGCAATAGCTTTTAATACCTGATGCACATTGAACATTATGGATGTATAGAAACTATGACTAGATTATCTAAGACATTTGAGGAAAGAGACATCAATAGATAGTCACATGAAAATGGTTTCTGTAAACAAAAAATCTCCATAAAATGAACTAAAGAAATTTCGAATAATATTTGGACTGTATGTAGATAAAGCAAACACTGAAATGATATCCATAAAAACACATAAGATGTATTAAAAAATGAAGCTACTTATAATAATTTAAGAGTTCAGTTAACAGGAAATTTGTAAATAGGAATTCTTATTAAATATGACAATTGTTGATTAAAATGCCGAGTATTTAGCGTTAACAACCTTGTCTGACTCTCTAGATTTTTGTGCGTTCATGTATATTTTTACGGTACTCGGCACCAAAAAATTACCCAATATGACACTTTTATTTACATAACATTATGTATTATTCCCTTCACAACTGTCCTTTCATCTACTCTAATAACATAAAGCATTTGTTACTTGTATTAGGTTAGCAGAAAAAGATCTTTATATTATCTGATGGTTGAATTAGTTTAGCTAAATTGATTTTAAGAGCTAGCTTTTGGATGCATTGTCATATAAGCGTACATTTAAAAATAATGATAAAAATTGTCGTATTTTTGAGTGGAAAATGTTAATAATCTGGAAAGTATTAACTGATACGAGATCTTCTAAAAAAGTGGAATGCGAACAATCTAACATTGTTGATCGAATAAAGGGTTCTGTTAAAAGTTTAGAGAAGGTTTTTGAGTTTGACAGACACCTGAAGAAAGCCAAAGAGTATAATGACCCAAATGTTGTTTGGTTGTTTTGTTTAGCGGCATATCGACACCTCTATGGGTTATTTAATGCCGGAATCTAAATATTTTGTACGTAATATTATGTCTTCAACTACAGATATTTTGTAGATAATTTTATAAATTGCAGGTGAACTTGTATTATATAAATATATTGATTGCAGATGGTCTATTGTAGGTGTCAGATGTTTTGGTATATAAACCTATTTCTTTAAGGTAGGACATTATGTTGACGGTTTCAGTATTTTCAAATAGGTTTACTCATGTTGTTTTCTTTGTAGTATTTATCTTACAGGTGTTAAGTAAATACATTCAGTTAAAAGTTTCACCGTGAGTGAAGCTTGGCATGTTGTACATATTGGTTGATCTTCATTCTTCAGTAAATATGAATGGGTGATGTATGTGTGGTCTATGTTTGCCTATGCGTAGTCGGGCTAGTTTTACTTCGTCTTTTCTGAAACATTTGTTTCCATTTACCTAGCAATGATTTCATTGTCAGAAGTTTATTATTTGTGTTGTCGGTTCAGCGCTTTTGACATTTCTGTTCAATGTAATTTTTTATTTTACTTTTTACGAATTGCAATTATTATCAGGGGTTTCGTTTTGGGCAGACTTTGCGACTGAATCTGCTTGATTATTATTTCTTCTAATTCCTATGTGACTTGCGATCCAGTATCGTACTATTTATTACTTTACTGTTGGACAATGAATTTAGTTTGCATAGTAATTTTACTAGCAGTGGGTTGTTAATTTAAAAAAAAAAAATTATTGCTGTTATAACGAATAAAGAGTCGGAGAATATTACATATTTCTTATTTTTGTTTCTAGATATGAAATCGAGTGCCAGGTCCATTGTACAAATGGAAATTGAAGTTTCTTTTGGCAGATGTTTTTTTTTTCTTTTTCTTGTTATGCATTACTTGTATTAGGTTAGCAGAAAAAGGTCTGTATTTTAGATCAAATATGATATTGTGTGCAGGGCATGTTTTTAACTTGATATAGTAGTGTAAGGTTAGTTTGTCACGTGTAAGTTTTGGTGGAGGCTCATTTGCTTCTACATACAAATCTACAGGAAATTTTCTGAATGTTTCAAACGACAATCTCAAACCTTCGTGGAAGGTTGGGTTAAGTATTTTGAGATATGATTTCCTTTGCCGATTTGTATATGAATCTTCCATAGACCAGCGTGGATCAGATTAATGTTGTCTATAGTTTGAGTATCGTTTTCCAGTTTGCTTCTCAATTTTTGTGAACTACCACTCTCAAGTATTGTAATTGTTATTGCATTTTGTTTTCAGATATCTTTTAATGTGATATGAACGTTAGTTTCTTGCCGAAAATTATTCTCAATAAACTACACTGGACTACCTTTTGGATTTCTGTTCCTTCGACTTGCAATCTTATTGCTTATTATTATGCAGTTTATTTTTATCGTAAAAATGCACGAATTTTGTTTTTGAAAATCTAAAACCGTTATTTATTTTCCATCTGTTGATCTTATTTATGCATGGCTGCAGATTTCTTTTTAATATCCATTTGTACATTGAATGAGTTCTTTTTCAGTGTTATTTAATTTAATACTGAATGAACAGAGTGACTAAAAATACGCACACTGATGGCACTCCTTGTTTTTTTTTTTTTGGTTTTTTGGTTTTTTTTTTTAAATTTTTTATTAGACAGAAGACAGAAAATATCCAATGCGGGGTCGAAAGTTAGGTTCGAAAGACAGTTGTTGATGAATTCTGATAGTTGGAGGTCATGTAGATGTCGCGTGATCCCATATTTCCAGATAGTTTCGCATGCCCTTTCCAAGAATACAGTAGCCACGTGTTCTTTTTCATAAGTGCTTCCCTTATAAAGCCTTCTAAGTGAACTAGGTGGTCCATTGTACTTATGTATTTCAAAAAGCCACATTGTAAGTCTGTTATTAATTGGCTGGATTGCAAATATCACACTAATCGATTTTTCACCATTCTCTCCAAAGTATTAAACAGCTTGTGAGAGAAATCGGTCTATAATTTTCAGGTTTCTGGAATCGGTAGAACAGTTGTTTCTCGCTATTATTCCGGGAATTTCTTCGTTGTACAGATATCATTGTATATGTTTAGTAACAATTTCAACGACTCTTTTGGGAGTTATTTTAAGAACTTATAGTGAACATCATATGGTCATACGAGTGAATTATGTAAGCTTATAATGAAGTCCTCAAGTTCTGTCCGAGAGAATGGTTTGTTGAAATCTCCCAGATTTTCTTTGTTTAGAATTTTAATTTGTATTTTTCTGCATTTTGTTTTATAGGTTGGGATTGTTGTTTACATTATTTTTTTTTTTTTTTGACAAATTTTACGAGGATGTTTCGTTCAATATATTTTTTTCCGTTACTATTATTTATTGAGAGATGTTTTACTGGCATACGTTGATGTTGGCCAGCTATTTTTCTAATCCTTTCCTGAACTGTTTATAGTTTTGGAAAAGAATTTAGTTTGCTTAAATTTTGCCATCAGTCATTTTTGCCTTCTTTTATAACTTTACAGGCCTTTGCACTATTTAGTTTATAGTTGATAAGGTTGGGGGTTGTTAGTTCTTTGTTGAATTTTCTAAGGGCTGATTTATGTAGTCTAATTACTTCTTTATATTTATTATCAGACCGAAATCTGTTTCTATTGCTTAATATTGCATTGCGGGGAATGTATTTATTTTTTTACTACGACTTACTATGAAACTATGGATTCCGTTTCATTTTCTGGTGTTTCTATGTTATTTTGACTTAGTTTGTCTTTACATAATTTTTCAAAGTTCTCAGTCAGCCTTGCTTAGCCTCCATCTAGGTGGGTGGTCAACGATCTGTTCCTCAGGATCATCGAGAAATAGTCATTACCGCATATATCGTCGTATATATTCCAAAAAAGTTTTCCTCAAGACTATGCCATTTATTATTAGGACAGATACACATTCAGAGGACGAGAATACAGTCTTATGAATGTGATTCTATTGTTGATAGTTTCTAATATTAAACTTATTTTTTTCTTGAAAACAAATAAGAGGAAAAAATGTTTCCATAAGCATGAGAAAATCGTTCTAATGTGGCACTACAATTCCTTTAGAAAATTCTATATATCATGTATAGATTTTTTCTAATATTGTTTCAGGCATTTTAGTGTTTTGATTGTAGTTTGGGTTGTTATACATACACACACACATATATATATATATATATATATGTATCTAGGTGTGAATATATATATATATATATATATATATATATATATATATCTATGTGTGTGTGTGTATATATATATATATCTATGTGTGTGTGTGTATATATATATATATCTATGTGTGTGTGTATATATATATATATCTATGTGTGTGTGTATATATATATATATCTATGTGTGTGTGTATATATATATATATCTATGTGTGTGTGTATATATATATATATCTATGTGTGTATATATATATATCTATGTGTGTATGTATATATATATCTATGTGTGTGTATGTATGTATATATATATCTATGTGTGTGTATGTATGTATATATATATCTATGTGTGTGTATGTATGTATATCTATGTGTGTGTATGTATGTATATCTATGTGTGTGTATGTATGTATATCTATGTGTGTGTATGTATGTATATCTATGTGTGTGTATGTATGTATATCTATGTGTGTGTATGTATGTATATCTATGTGTGTGTATGTATGTATATCTATGTGTGTGTATGTATGTATATCTATGTGTGTGTATGTATGTATATCTATGTGTGTGTATGTATGTATATCTATGTGTGTGTATGTATGTATATCTATGTGTGTGTATGTATGTATATCTATGTGTGTGTATGTATGTATATCTATGTGTGTGTATGTATGTATATCTATGTGTGTGTATGTATGTATATCTATGTGTGTGTATGTATGTATATCTATGTGTGTGTATGTATATATATCTATGTGTGTGTATGTATATATATCTATGTGTGTGTATGTATATATATCTATGTGTGTGTGTGTGTATATATATCTATGTGTGTGTGTGTATATATATCTATGTGTGTGTGTGTATATATATCTATGTGTGTGTGTGTATATATATCTATGTGTGTGTGTATATATATATCTATGTGTGTGTATGTGTATATATATATCTATGTGTGTGTATGTATGTATATATATATCTATGTGTGTGTATGTATGTATATATATATCTATGTGTGTGTATGTATATATATATCTATCTATGTGTGTGCGTGTATATATATATATATCTATGTGTGTGCGTGTATATATATATATATCTATGTGTGTGCGTGTATATATATATATATCTATGTGTGTGCGTGTATATATATATATATCTATGTGTGTGCGTGTATATATATATATATCTATGTGTGTGCGTGTATATATATATATATCTATGTGTGTGCGTGTATATATATATATATCTATGTGTGTGCGTGTATATATATATATATCTATGTGTGTGCGTGTATATATATATATATCTATGTGTGTGCGTGTATATATATATATATCTATGTGTGTGCGTGTATATATATATATATCTATGTGTGTGCGTGTATATATATATATATCTATGTGTGTGCGTGTATATATATATATATCTATGTGTGTGCGTGTATATATATATATATCTATGTGTGTGCGTGTATATATATATATCTATGTGTGTGCGTGTATATATATATATATCTATGTGTGTGCGTGTATGTATATATATATATCTATGTGTGTGCGTGTATGTATATATATATATCTATGTGTGTGCGTGTATGTATATATATATATCTATGTGTGTGCGTGTATATATATATATATATATCTATGTGTGTGCGTGTATATATATATATATATATCTATGTGTGTGCGTGTATATATATATATATATATATCTATGTGTGTGCGTGTATATATATATATATATATATCTATGTGTGTGCGTGTATATATATATATATATCTATGTGTGTGCGTGTATATATATATATATATCTATGTGTGTGCGTGTATATATATATATATATATCTATGTGTGTGCGTGTATATATATATATATATATATCTATGTGTGTGCGTGTATATATATATATATATATATCTATGTGTGTGCGTGTATATATATATATATTTATATATATATATATATATCTATGTGTGTGCGTGTATAATATATATATATATATCTATGTGTGTGTGTGTATATATATATATATATATCTATGTGTGTGTGTGTATATTATATATATATATATCTATGTGTGTGCGTGTATATATATATATATATATATCTATGTGTGTGTGTGTATATATATATATATATATATCTATGTGTGTGTGTGTATATATATATATATATATATCTATGTGTGTGTGTGTATATATATATATATATATATATCTATGTGTGTGTGTGTATATATATATATATATAGTTTGGTGTGTGTATATATATACTATATATATGTGTGTGTATATATATATATATATATCTATGTGTGTGTGTGTATATATATATATATATATATATCTATGTGTGTGTGTGTATATATATATATATATATATATATCTATGTGTGTGTGTGTATATATATATATATATA
>CAWVQA010000528.1:5000-52060 GCA_963932145.1 Acanthosepion lycidas | reverse complement strand
GTCGATCCGCCCAGTAAAGTTGTATCACTGTTCTGACTTGGCCCTGTTTAGGGACACCGATCAACCTGCTGCTGTTCCCGTCTATTCTCCCATCCGGCAGTCGATCAGCTACATCCGTTTCGCCGATCAACTCTACATTCGTTTTTACCAATACGCCCGAAGGCAGCTACCCCTAAACAAAACCAGTCATACCGGACCCGACACCGACTTGAACACATTTCTTCAGAGTACACTCTTGTACAATTGGCATTAATAAAATCGACATTATTGTTTCATAAACCTTTGCCTTTGTCCCCTCATTGTCTTGGCTGTTCACACGTTTCTTCATAAAGCTTGCGGGGGCGACATCCTTATCGTCCCCGCAACACGCCTACGTACGGAAAACTTCGACTAATAAAAAACCGTACTAGGCGAATCAACAAATCTCATTGGTTAACGACATAATAATCTGAAAGTTTCACGTGCAAAACAAAATTGCGCCAAAACTTCTTTGAGCCGATTTTGGACTTTCAAAAACATATAAAAAGAAAACACCGACTGACCAAAAGGAGTCAGAGACGAACATCCACAGAGAAATTGCCAACATACTCCACGTCACTCGAAATCACGACTTTACCGCACAAAAGTACATCAACGCTGACTCACTTGCAATTTAAACTCGACCAACTCTGTGGACATCAAATCGCAAACCTAAAACAACTTTGCTTATCCAAAGTGAACTATATTCACTACATTATTAAGTAAAAATCAACATTCGAACGATTCAGAAATATTACAGTCAAAGGTAGACCACTCTATAAGAACTCATTACTAAAAAACATTTAACATCGACATTTTTAATATTAATTAACACTAGAAAGACTGTAACTGAACATACAAATACAAAAAGAGACATACCGAAACCTCAAATATCACACACACTTTGCCATAGTAACATATGCCAAAATATCCTGTTACTTTGAATTGTATATAAATGTTTTGTTGGTTTCTAAATTGAATATGTCTTGTTTTTGATTGTATTTAAAATTCGTTTATTTATTTGTTTGTGGATGCAGAAAGTCACACAACTTACACAAATTCCTTCTGATTCACTCAATTACAATTAATTAATTCTGCACATCCCCAACACTACTAATGATTTTCAATAACTAGGTGAAGTAATGTTCATTTACACTTCACCAGAGTTGTCGCGAAACTGCTACTCATGAATACACATGGTTTAGATAGGATTGATAGTCATTTTCAGCCTTTTATCCTTGGTGTTAACATCGGCGTTCATGGCTTGCAGCTCCAAACAATATTTTACTCATTATTATCCCTCTGTGTCCCCACTCTGCCATCCATTTACATGAACTCGTTAGGTAGGTTACTTATTTTCAGTATGTTCTATGAGTTCTAAAATTTCCAAGCCCTTTTTCCTAATTCTGTGTCCCAGAAATTTCATCTGTCTTTTTCTGATTGTAAGTAGTTTACTTTTAGTTTCAGTTTTCTTTAAAACGTCCACGTTGCTCACACATTCAGTCCATAGTATTCACAACATTCGTCTGTAGAATCACATTTCTGTTGCTTCAAGTTTCTTCTTCGTCTGTAGAGGAAATTATCCAGCGTTCACTGCTATATAAGAGAATATATAGTATTCAGCACTATCTTTAAGTGAGCACATTTCCGACCATGAGAAGAGTAAGAGTCACAGTTTATGCAGATATATGGAGAAAATAACAGTTAATACTAAATTTAAATAGGACAGGATTGTAGTGATCAGGAAAACACCCTCTTGGGAGCCAGTTCCACAGACCAGCGGTTCACAGGAAGAAACTGTTCGAGTGGAATATCTCACAAATGGAATACGAAGGGAATGAGAGTGGTTTGCTACAATGTGCGCAACATGACAGGTCTTAGCCATGAAGGTTAGACTAGGTGGAACTAAAGAATGTAGTTCGTTTGAGGCCTTTCCATGGAAATAGCAATAGAGCAGTGAGAGGCTTGTGACGTTTCATCTGTGGGAAAGGGGTTGTAAGGTGAAAAATAATTTGGCACCCACAAGGACTCAGAGATGCTTTTGGACTCTATCGAGAGTGGAAAATGAAGACTGGGCAGCTTAATCCATATACAGCAGGAGTACTCCATTTTAGGCCTGATGGGTATTTACTAGAGCTGTAGATAAAACTGACCATTTTTCCAGAATCTTTAGCGATAGTTTGTATGTATGAGCTCCATTTGAGGTATGGGTTGAGATTAAGACCCAATAGTAGCTCAAGGCAGGAATCCTCCTCTAGAGAACATCCATTCATCATGATTTGTGACAGATCGGAGATGATGGAATGTAATTAGTCTGGGTTTCAAGGCACTGAATATAACTAGCCAGTATTTCCTCCACTGAGCTACAGTACATTATACAAGTCAAAAAATGATTTAGAATTTTGTTGGGTAACCTTTTGCTTTAATAACAGCCTTAGTTCTTTAGTAAGTCAACGTACTTCACCAGATTTTTTGAGCATTCCTTGAATTCGCGAAAACGCTTATCTTCTGCGTTAACTTTCCTATTACAGGCACGCCTGTCCATTATCGCTCAAAGGTTTTCAATTGGGTTACGGTTAGGTCTCTGACTAGGCCACTAAGAGTTGCAAATTACCCTCGTCACACTTCCTCTCTAGATAAAGTTTATTCTTTAAGGTATTATCGTTATCGTTACTAAATCATTTTTGACTTGTATAATGTAGATATGTACACCTGCATTAATACCCTGTATTAATAAACAAATTCTATTACTCACTTGTCTCGGTAAAAATACAAAAATTGACTTTCTATTGGTACCTCATATTGTAGGTCAGAAGGGTGATCAGCTTTGGTCATCTAGAGTTTTGGAGGTGCACCCATATATTGTTGTATCATCAGCATAGATATTCACAAATGATCAGAGTGTACTCTTAGGCAGATTATTTATGTAAAATAAAAAGAGGGTTGGTCCGAGTAGAGACCCCTGGTGGACGCTTCTTGAAATTATCAGCCAGAGGGATGTTTCTATCATTATTACAGCTAATATTGCACCTGGCCATATGGTTAGAACATCAGCATTCCAACCATACGACTCGTGTTCGAATCTTACCATGGTCCACGTGTAACACTGAGGCCATGAAGTGGTTAATTGTTAATTTTGAGCAGAAAAGGGTTTAGCCCCAAATGGAATGTAAGCTGAGAGCGAGAGAGAGACAGACAGAGACATTTTCCTTGGTGAAAATCGGACTGTCTGGACTTCTCTCCTAAAATTTATTTTTCTTATCTATCGAGATTCTGGCATGAGGATGAAAACAGATTTGAAGAAATGACTATCTCTTTCTTGAGGAATTAGGAAAAAATATATTAACAAGAGGAGAGACAGATTATATTTCTGTTGACGAAAACGAACTGGGAAATTTAAACAAAGAACGACTCATTTGTGAAGGTTGAAGTTATGAAGATCGATCCTGTCGTGATAAGTAGGTGATCTGGTTTATATTTTCACTAGACAGAGTTCAGCCGAAGGATGGAGAACAATTTTATCTCTTCTTTGAAAATGTAGGCCAACAAATATATTTTCATTGACGAAAATGAATTGGAAAATATGATCAAGGAATGAACCCTTTTTTCGAAGTTATGAAAACAGATCCTGTAGTTGCTGAGAAGGTGATCTGGCTTGTGCTTTCGCTAGACATAAATAAGTCGACCACTGGAGAGATAACTACTGTAAAGTAGGCTAAGGTGGAATGCTGAGAAGGAAGGAGGAAGAGGGAGGATTTAGTGCCGTCTGTGTGAAGTGGTGGTGCGAGATATGAAGTGAAGGAGGTTGGAGTTAGAGGAGAAGCAATCCCTGTAACTACTCCTGAGAACGTGGATAATTCTCCAAATTTGGAAAGTTGATTAATAAAGCCGAAAGAGAGGACAAAGAACACTCATTATGATTAATGTGGAAATTGAAGAATCAACAAGTCTCAAGAACCCTTCGGTCCCATGCCAGTTTTGGGCCGAAGTACATAAGCAGATAGCTTTGAAAACTCGAAGACTTGGGCTGTGAACTCACATCGAGTACTTCTGGAATCCACGTCAGCTGCTACTAGATTTCCTGATTCTAAAGAAATTTGTACCCCAAATTATTAGGCGAAGCAGTGTCACTATAGAGATTGATGCAGGAAGGGTTAATTTTTGCTGTAAACCAATTGAAGATTAACCCCCATGAATCTTCCATTTTTGTTTTTTGTTGTGAAGATATTTTTTTCTTAATATAGCACCCGCCACTGCATCAACCAGCGCTGCAATTACTATGACATTCGATCATCCACTGCTTTGAGGTCAAGAACACAGCGTGGACAGAGTTGTTATAGATCGAAGCGGCCAACAACAAACAATCAGCTTGAACCAGTGTCAGCATTGACCAGCACAGAGTTAACCCTGTGGTTAAAACATTGTCCTAAGACCCTGAAAACCAAACCGCTAAATGAGGTTACACCACCAAGTGTAGGTTGTGATAAAATATGTTATGCACTTAGGTGAGTGACTTAATATCGGCCTGAGGGATTTTTCTAAAATTATTGAAGCTAATATTGCTCCTAGACAAGTGGTTAGAACATTAGCTTTCTGACCATGAACCCAGAGTTCGAATCATACCGTGGTCGATTTGTCAACAAAGTGACTTAATAATATCAATGTGTAGTACAGTTAGGGAGTATCTGAAGACCATACTACGGGTTGACTCAAGCTTTTTGAGTGAAATTGGGTAGGCAAAACTGTCTGTAAGACATCAATGATTGTACAGTATTTACATTAGTCGGACTATTGTCCTTATCTTTGTCGCCATATTTGTCACAACGTTTCAGCCATTGTACGCTCCGGCCTTCTTCAGGTGATTGGAATTTTGAACTGAACCCTTTATTTCGATCACTGGGGTAGACTGTTTTAGTTCCACGTGCCATGTTTTATGGATGTCAGTTATCAGTTATCTCCTGCTAATTTTCCCTCTGAAAGTTCTCCACTGCCTTAACCGGGTATTGAACTCACACTCTTTGGGTCTGTCACTGGATCTAACCAACGCCTTTATCCTTGAGGATATCTGGGTATGAATTTCTGGGTATTATAAACCTAATGTTTTCAGCAACCTTTTTTACCAGTGCTCATATTGCAATTTTGCTGTTATCATTCCATGTTTTTACCAGAGCTCATATTGCAACTTTGTTATCATTGCTTTTCTCTGTCACTCCTTATTACTGATTCCCATATTGTATTTATTTCTATGCTTGGTCGGCTCAGAAAGGAGATTTTTGTGGCCTAGCATATGTGCTGATTCCTTAAGTTTACGAATTTACCAATGGTGTTCCCTGTCTATGATCTCAACATGATCCCACAGGGGACGGTGATCTCCCTTCTCTCTCCATATGTGTTCAGCCACGCCTGATTTTTCTACTTCTCCTCGCGTTACAGCTTTCTGGTGTTCTTGAAGCCTTACCTTGAGGGGGCGGCCTGTCTCTCCTTTATATTCCTTTCCGAAGCTGCACGGGATAGCGTACACACAGTCTTTAGTCATGTTCTCCTGTATGGGGGGGGGTCTCACTCGAGAGAGATATCTGCGAAGTGTTGTCACGCTTTTGAAGGTTGTCCTGATGTTATATGGACCGCAGATCCTTTGTATTTTTTCTGATAACCCCTTCACATAAGGCAGGCAGACTGTTTTCTGAGTGTTGTTGTCTTCCTCCTCCTCTTGTACCCGCCTATCCCAGTTTTGGGGGGCTGCTGCCATGTACCCAGGGTAGTTGTTACGTTGTAGGGTACTACTTATACTGACCAATTCCTTATCTAACGTCTCTGGGTCGCCACTTATGACTTTTTCTCGGTGTTGTAAGCAACGGACGATCCCTTTCTTTACGCTGTATGGCTGGTGGGAGTTGAAATTGAGGTACTGTCCAGTGAATGTTGGTTTACAGTATACGGATGTCTTGAACCCATGCTCTATTCGAGATATTAGTACATCCAGGAATGGGAGTGTGTTGTTACTCTCTTTCTCCATTGTGAACTGTATCGAAGGTCTTATTGAGTTCACATAGTCCATTAGAATCTGGACATCTTCCCGGTGTGGCCAGAGTATGAAGGTGTCATCTACGTACCTTAACCATATAGTTGGCTTTAGAGATATTAGAAATAAAGGGTTCAGTTTGAAATTCCAACCACCTGAAGAAGGCCGGAGCGTACAACGACCGAAACGCTGTGACAAATATGGCGACAAAGATGAGGACAATAGTCCGACTAATGTAAATATTGCACATAATACCTCATCTCAGAAATATAGACAGAATATCAATGATTGTGTTAGCATGAAGTCACAAAACATTATGAGCAAGTGTTTGAATGTGCTGGCCGTTGTTCAAAACTGTTGATCACGTCATATTATGTGCTCTCACAGAAACTGCGTTGTTACAAAATATAAACCACAGATTGGCTTTGTGGGTGTTGAACAAACACAAACGTTCCTGAATAGGTGTCTTTTCCCTGGTCTACCCAGATAGTTAAATTTATTTTGGTTTTGGTTTCTCACTTTCGACTGTCTCACTTGCTGACAAATCTGTCTTACAATTAATAGCCCTTTCTTCTTGCTTTCGTTTGCTATCTTGTCTAGGAATGTTTCAGTTTTTTTTTTATTTGGGCCAAGATCTTAGCAAACCAATTTTCTGATAGAACCCCAATAAACTGGTGTTGTGATGATTAGAACGATCTCAAATAATCCAAATTTAGTGCACGATCATGTGAAAGTATTATAATTGCAAAATAAAAAAATCTGAGAAATTCTGCAATTTAGGCTACTAATGGCTGGATTGTAACGACCAATTTCATTGGTCGAATTTTGATTTGGGTTTTTTCGCGGGCTCGTGCCCTTTTGACTTTAGTTGCAGCAATTTCGCGGAAATATCTAGAGTAGACGCATTTTTTTTATATTTTTGCAGGGCCTTTAGCGCCCCAAAATCAAGCCTAAATAATTAGGCTATGACTCTTTCAGCAACCCAATGTGGTAATGCTCAGAGACGTTGTCTTGTCTCAGCTTAATTTCAACGAGGCTGTAGAATTCAGTCATTTATTGACTGTAGTCAAACGTGTACAATTACACGAAGAACTTTTCCAGTGATCTCGACGACAGCCGAACTTCAACTTCGCAGAGACCTATAGAGTCCCACTGAAGTAAAAAAGACTACCTACTCACAGAGAACTACCCCACCCTGTTCCCAGGGGCAAGAAAGGGCAAAATCTTTTTTTGCAAGGATTCAATAAAATTTTTTGTTAGTTTCAACAAGGTAGGCCTTGTTCTTTGTATGTCTTTCTTGTCTCTGCCAGGGTTGAACTGTGTGCGAAGAAATTCTCACAAAAAAATGCTAGGAAGGACTATTTCTTTTTATTTTGTAAATAATCATTCTCTTTTCAAACTTCGTACAAACTTTGCGCATTAATTATTTTTAATTTTAATTTAAAAGAAACGCTTTATTTTATTAATTTTTTTAATTTGTCATCGCTTTACGACGTAACTTAAATGCGGAGTAATTTTAAACGAGTAAAAAATAAAAATTCAGAAGAGCAGTAAAAAGTTGCTAACAAATCAATTGTTTTAAAATTACCCTCCTCAAATGAAACTGTAAATATGTTTTACTTATAATTTTTGTAGAGAGGTCGGCATTTTTTTTGGTGTGTGTGTGTGTGTGGGGGGGTATTGCTGCACGAAAGATTTCAGAATAAATGCGATGTCAAAAGTGGAAGAATGTGGATGAGTAACTACGCAACTAGCTAAGTTTAAGATCCTGACGACCAACTCCTACTTCCCCCGCCCGTCCCAGTTTTCGGCTTTGTGCCACATTTTTATAATTTATTTATAAATATAAAAATATTGTTACAGTCATCTAACCAAATTGAAATGGTAAATTTGCTTTTTAACACCCGTGCTAAATATCTCTTAAAATGTTCCCAGATTGTAATAATTCCGTGTAAATGTACATGCTGAACTGGAATTAACAATTAAATTATGAAGAAACCTACCGTTTTGGAGTTATCGACAATAAAAGTTCGAACTCAGTCGCGTTCAGCTGTCGGCCATTTCTGGCCTTGTTTAACTACATTCAGCGCGGAACATTTAGCGCGCGGAGGTTTAATTAAGAGCCTTTTTACTGCTCCTAACTGAATTTACTCGTTTAAAATTACTCCGCATTTAAAGCAATGACAAATAAAAAAATTAATAAAATAAAGCTTTTCTTTTACATTTAAAAATAAAAATAATTAATGTGCAAAGTTTGCACGAACTTTGAAAAGAGCATGATTATTTATAAAATAAAAAGAAATAGTCCTTCCTAGGACTTTTTTATTTTGTAAATAAAAAATCATGCTCTTTCCAAAGTTTGCGCATTAATTATCATTTTGTTTCTAGCGTTTTTTTTTATTTTATTTTGTAGATAAACATACTCTTCAAAGTTCGCATGTTTTTTATTTACAAAATAAAAAAATGCTATGAAGGACTATTTCTTTTTATTTTGTAAATAATCATTCTCTTTTCAAAGTTCGTGCAAACTATGCGCATTAATTATTTTTATTTTTAATGAAAAGCTTAAGAAAAGCTTTATTTTATTAATTTTTTTTATTTGTCATCGCTTTACGACGTAACTTAAATGCGGAGTAATTTTAAACGAGTAAATTCAGTTAAGAGCAGTAAAAAGGCTCTTAATTAAACCTCCGCGCGCTAAATGTAGTTAAACAAGACCAGTAATGGCCGACAGCTGAACGCGACTGAGTTCGAACTTTTATTGTCGATAACTCCAAAACGGTAGGTTTCTTCATAATTTAATTGTTAATTCGAGTTTAGTATATACATTTACACGGAATTATTACAATCTGGGAACATTTTAAGAGATATTTAGCGCGGGTGTTAAAAAGCAAATTTACCATAGTAAAACACATCAACAATGTGGCAGAGCACAATATTAATTTTGCCAAAACACTGAATTTCATGCTTACTGCTTAAATCATTTTTTCTGTTTACTAAAATAAAAATAAGTTTCGTTTAGTGATTCTGAGAAAAAAAATCAATTTTTATTTTCTGTTACTTTATTTAATTAAAAAGAATGATTCTCTTTAAGAAAGGGAAACAACATATTTTGTGAAAATTTGTTTCAATTTAAAGAAAAAAAAATATAACTATTTTTGAATAGAATTATAATCCATAACTTTTAACAAACACCGTTTATAGGTAAACATAGGGTCATGACATTTAATTTTAGTTCAAATTAATTTCTGATAGATAATGTTTCTTAATTTTCAAATCATTCTCAAAAATACCGATGAAAATTAAATCACATTACTGATCAGGTTTTCTTGTATTTTAAGTGCAAAAATCTGCAGATAATCACAAATCTTACGAAAAGGCACATTTCTGGCGGTACTCATCCAGAAAGAGTACCTTTTATATAAATGTTCCAGGACAGAAATTTGTTCACGTATTATTAGTGTAGGTTAGACAACTCAACAACTTCCGAGAAAAAGAATATGATGTTCTATAATAATACTGAATTTGTTGATTAAAAATAAATAAATAGAAGATGAATGTTACTCTCTGCAATATATTAAATTAAAATAAAGTTTTTAATACATTTGCTGAAGGTCAAAGAAAATATTCACAGGGAATATGTTGCTCATTCTGGAGATTTTTTTTCTCTCTCTTTTTAATTGTTATGAAAATCTTTTCTTTCTAACTTAAATGTTCGCCGATACGATAAAATTTTCAATGATTCTGTTCTTTACTGTTTGATTTCTTTGGTATCTCCTTCCATTGTCTTTTGCTTGAATCATAAACGCAGCAGCAGATACTCGTAGAATCTCTTTTTCTTTTCGGTCTCTAAATTTTGGTTTTGGCAAAAAAATAAAAAAAATTGGTTTCTTGTTTCAAAGAAAAAGGAATCTTGTATTTTTTTTACTATGGAAAAAACTGAGTGATTTATCACTCACAAATAAATATAGTAAATACTCATAGTAAATAAATAGTATTATTGTTGGTTTTATTTTGTTTACATTTTTCCAAATTTTAAACAAAAAATTTATAGTAATACAAAAGAAAATAGCAACCTTCGAATTAGAAGTGGCAAGAAAGAATTCATAATTTATGTATGATTGCAATATTACTCTTATTCCAGTGTGATAAAAATAAAATAGTTGTAAAAAATGAATTGAAACCTTATTAAAAAGTAAATCTTTGGTTTCAAAATACACTGCAGAACTAGAGATGGAATAATTCCATCATGCAATTTAACTAGCAGTGAACAAACTGTCGTAAAATATAGTTTTGTTTTGCGACACAAATAATCCTCTAGGTACCACATCCTACCTAAATGAATGCATCTTTTTTTTTTTCCCCCGAAATGAAAGCTACCATCCGTTTTTATAATTTTGCAAAAAGTTCAGGGAATTATCCGATTTAAAAGAAAATTTCAGTACATTTGTAAAAGTGTTCTAAGAGCATTTATCATACATTTAATGATTCAAGAAACAAACGAGACTGCAATTGTGCATCAACAATAAAATGTATATTGAAACAATAACATGCAATGTTGTGTAGTAATTAAGGGAGAAAAAGTTGCTTCCCTTCAACTGTATTCTGATTAAGATTGAATGTTCAAAAGAATTTCTCTTGAATAAGAATGTTCAGGATTCTATGTTGAATAGAGTCTGGTGTATTGGGAGAAGTGGCTCACAGAAGCTTTCTTAAGTTGCCCCAAACCTCGCTCGTTGATTGATGCCAACCAATCAGATTGTTTGCATGTGAAGAATAATTTTTCCCATGCAATGAATCGGAGCCTATAGTCGCTTATTTAAGCCAAGTTTTTCTCAATTAAGAAGTGTGTTGTTTTTTGTTTTTTTTTTTGAGTAAGAGAGTTCTGGTTCATGAATTTGGCTTAGTCACAGAGAGGAAGAATATGTGTAATGTGATACAAAAAGCTGTGTCTGTGTGTGCGTTGTGATTAAAGTCGGTAAGAGTTGTTGGCAATGATCTTTAACGTCTGACCGCACGGTTAAGAAGGGAGCTCCTGACGATTACATCTTGGCAGCAAGGAAAAGATGAATGAAGAGAACACGAAAGAGGCTTATTCATGTTTTGTTTATATAAGGCTGTGTCCCACGTGACAGGCTCCAACCTTGTTTGTGGGAAAATTATTCCTCGCATACAGGCGATTTGATTGGTCAGAATTGACCAATCAGCAAGCTATTTTTGAAGAGATTAGCCAATGAATGCTTGCCATATTATCTGTATGTATGTATGTGTGATGGTGATGACGATTGCTACACATTCATTAATCAATGAATTGTACTGAATAGAATAGATCATTTTATTAGAAAACTGTGGAAAATACTTGGCGGGGTGAAGGGTCAGTTTCATTCCCCTTTTCAATATTTCGTGTACTTTTTGTATACATATATATTTTTTTGTTATTGAAGAAAAACACTTGAAGTTGTTATTTCAGTAGAAACGGAAATTCATGTGTGCGAACCTACTTATGCACGAACATATACATACAAACGCAAAATCACATGTACAATGCCAAATGATCATTGGCTAATAAATCACTAATACATTTTCTACAGGCAACTTACAAATCGCAGTAATGCGACAATTTTACAATTGCTTTATTTTTTAAGTAGTCAAATTTGTACACTTTTGGGAGAAGTGGCTCACAGAAGCTTCCTTGAGTTGCTCCAAAGCTCGCTCACTAATTGATTGATGCCAACCAATCAGATCGTTTGCATGTGAAAAATAATTTTTCCCGCACAACGAATTGGAGCCTATTGTCGCTTATTTAAGCCAAGATTTTTCTCATCTCAATTAGTGAGACCTCAACTGCTAAATGAATCTACAACAATTGGAACTCCAGTTCTAACCATGCGCCAACCTTCTCACTCACCTGCACGCCCACATGCTGATGATAATTTGTACACCTTCACTAAAAGCTTCTTTTGACGCAACAATACTTTTCAACAACAATATCACAAGAACAATCATATCATGAAACACTCATTAACATTTTTTATTCAGTGAACTTTAAACCAAATAATTATCTCTCACTGAACTCTTGATTACTTCAACCTTTCTTACTTAAATGCAGGTTTTCTTTCACATTGTTGTTTGATATTGTACATCTTGTTAATATACATATATTTTATGTGCAACAATGTCTTGTGGTTATTCTTCTTGCGTGAGTCCTGTTTTCTTATTAAAGTTAAATTAATGTGGTGAAGTCTGCCACATATGCATTATCAAGTGTGAACTAATGAAAAATGGTTAATTTGCAGATTAGGACCCGTTCTCAGTCTGCAATAAAAAATTTCCTGAATAGTTATATTTAGGTGTAAATGTACATGCTTCATTTGAAAATGACTTGATTAATTTCATAAAATCTACCATTTTGGAGTTATCAAAGAGTAAAATTTAGGAGCTATTACCAGTGTTGTTTGCATACATTCACTGCTGAAATCTATAAGTGGAATATTTACTTATCTTGATTATTACACACAATTGAGACAAATAAGATCAGTAAACAAGGCCATTAACTACGTTCATCTCCGTGCTTAGCTTTAAGCAGCTAATGTATGCAAAACACGCCAGTAATAGCTGCTGACAACGACACGAACCTTCTCAAAACTAATTCAATAAAACTCAAAAAAATTTCTTTTTCTTTTCTTTTTTTTTTCTTTCTTTTTTTTTTTTCTTTCTTTTTTTTTTTTTCTTTTCTTTTTTTTTTCTTTTCTTTTTTTTTCTTTTCATTTTTTTTTCTTTTCTTTTTTTTCTTTTCTTTTTTTTTCTTTTCTTTTTTTTTTCTTTTTCTTTTTTTTTACTTTTCTTTTTTTTCTCTTTTCTTTTCTTTTCTTTTTTTTCTCTTTTCTTTTCTTTTCTTTTTTTTTACTTTTCTTTTTTCTTTTTTTTTTTTCTTTCAGAAATGGTGATCACATTGCATAATAGAACACTTTTTTTTTTTTTTTCAGATTGGACTGAAACAAATCTACAGACACTGAATATTTATTTTTAAAAAACGATTTTGAAATTAATCTTTGTTGTTCGTAACAAGAGTTCTTTTTAATTAATTAAATAAAGACCTGTTTGGAGAATCAAAAAATGTGAAGTTTAATGCCATTTTTGAGTGTAAACATTTTTAAAAGAACTTTTTTTTTTTTTTTCATTTTTGCAAGTGTTAGAATATTTTTTGTACGGAAATTCAAAAAGGAAATAATTCTTTGACGAATATCCCTATCAAAGATTTAAAATTAATTTTAAAAAATGAAAAATCTTTCTTGAAGCTTTTATTTTAGCCTTAATTTCAATCTAATAGATTAAATATTTCCAATATGCAAAATACTTTGGTATATTTCAGTATTTCAATACTAATTTAAATTAACTGGAAGGATATTTTGCTTTGAATTTGCTACTTTTAGTGATATTTTAGTGAATTTGCTGCTAGTGATATTTTTAGCTATCTGTCAGCACAATGTAATTCTCTTTATTAAAAAAATCTTTCAAAAATAAAATATATTTTTCTGAAACTCTACTATATTAAAACATTAGCTGATTTAAAGTTTAATTAATCTGAATGGAAACAAATATTTTTAGTTTAAAATATTGCAGAAATGCATTTTTTAACACAGAGATAACTGTTTATTTAAGTTGTTGGCAGGTTGATAGACTGACTGACAGATGTGTATTTATATATACACACAAAAAAATTTTTCAAAATTTGTTTGAAAATATTGGGTGTTGCTTGATTGGCAGTAAGCTTTTCCAGTTATGATTAGTAAATATAGTTTTTACTTTAGAACAATACCCCCTAACCAGTACAATTTAATACAGAAACTTAAAAGATTTAAAACTTTATAAATGATTTTAATTAAAATTTACAAAAATGAAAACTATTTTTGAAAAATTTATTATTCATTGAAAAAAAAATTTTAAGAAAATAGTGCTCATCATATATCTTATTAAAAACTTTTCTAATTAAATAATGTCTTAGTTTTATTGTATTTTTTATTTGATGATTCAGAGCAGATTTTCAGTAATAGGGAGTCCTGTTTTACAAAAAAAAATGAGTTCTGCGTAGAATTAATTTTTCAAAATTTAATAAGTGGAGGGTAAGAGATGAAAAAAAATGTTTCTGCCAAGATTTTCTATAAAAAAAAACAAAACATTTCTAAAATAATTTAATTCATTCGTGAATAAGTCCTGAAAGTTTCATTAAAATTTAACAATTATTTGATTTTTGCAAGAATTTACAAATCGATGTGTTTTTACTGCAAAAAAGACATTATAATTTCCTATACTAATCTTTGGTTCCCCTACTGACAAAAACAAAATTTTGAAGGTTCTAAAAAGGATTAAAAAATATAATTTAATAATCAAAAAATCATTTAGCCTTTCCTCTTAATAACAACAAAGATTTTGATGATAAAACTTTAATAAGTTTGTGGCATTTTTCATCATGGTATGCTCATTTTTAGTGAATCTGAAGTTAACTAATATAATTTAGTCATTCAATAACTTTTAAATTCAGAATAATTTCTTAAAAAAATATTGGGTGCATTTAAATATTTTATGACATTGAACAGATAAGAAAATAACAATTGATGCTTTTGAGTTTAATTCATTGCTTTTATTGCAATGAATTAAACTCAAAAAGTGTACTTCAACTAGTTTTAATTAATTTTTTGTACTTCTAATGTAGTCTAAAAAAAATAAAATTATTTATTCTATTAAGTTTCATAAAAGCATATAGAATAAAAAAAAATATATTCTTAAACTATTAAACTATTGGTTATATAAGGTTAAATACAATTTATTTCTAAATATAAATACCAATTTCTTGATTATTACACAGCTGGTGTTTGATTTTTCTTTAATTTAAAAAAAAATATTTTTGTGTGCTTTTGAAGTCGGGTATTACAATAGAAAACTAGTGTTGTTGACCTATGACATCACTGGCTACAGTGCATAAATGAACATTATTTTTATTATATTTTAAGTAAAAAGTAAGTATTACTTTTACAAACCCAATTATTTAATCTTTAAATTAACTACTTTGAAACACATCTCTAGGAAAAATATTGGATTTTAAAGATTTTCAAATTTGTTGCTTACATTTTTGTCTGTAATGGTGGTTTGATGTGTGAATGTGCCAATGTTTCAAAAAATGCCTAAAAACTTTATTTACCTCTGAAAACTTGTTTTTCTTTTCATAGATTAGCTTTAGGCCATTATCTTTCAAATAAAAGTAAAATTTAACTTCAAAGAAGACATTTAAATTATTTAAAATGCATTTTTCAGGTTTTTTAAGAAGTTTGTAACAGTACCTAGAAAACTGCACCTGATAAAACAAAAGTATATTTTAACATTAAATAAAATTATATGCTCATGATGAACATTCACAAGTGTTAACACTTTTTAGAATGGTCTATAGGTAGCTTATATATTTCATCTCTATACTTTTGTATTATGTGTTTATAGGAGATATATATTATTCAACTGGTTCATACTGCAACAGACTAATTTTCAATACATTTAGAGAAAAAATAAGTTATTGTGTTTACAATAAAATATATTTCCATTTCAAATTGCTATAAACTTCAAATCTACTCTGAAGATGGCTCATGTGAGCCAAAAGCTTAGATCAAGGACCAACTTAATAAAAAATTATCCAAATGTTGGACAATTTTTGTCTTTATTTTCATTCAAAATTAAAGCAAACACATGAACATTAGAATATATATATATTTATGTGAGATGGAAAATTTATTCAAACATGGGTATTGAAAACTGCATAATTTATGTAGAGTTGTGGTGAGTACAAAATAATAATAACTCCCCTTAACCACTCCCTTCAAATTCAAGTGAACTGAGGAAAAAGACCCAAAGAAATTTGAAAGTCTGTGTGAAATTTTACTTGGACCAATGGAAACCTTATCTTCACAGAAATTAGATGTTTAGCCAAGAAAAAGAAAGAAAAAAATAGTGAGCTTATGTAAAATTCCATTTGATATAAAATTAGGAGAAAAATTAAAAAGTGAAGAGAGTTTGAAGTCATGTGAAAGGTTTTGTCTCTATTCACTGCATCCAGCATTGAAGTTTTCACCAATGTAAAAATTACTTGCCAATTATATTATCAGCTTCTCACCAAGCATGTGGCACTTCAAAAAATTTTCTTTCAACAATCCAAGAAAGCTAAATATTTCAAACTATCTTTCTTCATCTACTTTTGAAAGTATGCAACCATATATACCTTTGGTGAGCAACAAACTTTCTTACCTTTATTTTAAACATTTTTGAATATTATTTTGTGTCAGATCATTTAATCTGTTGTATGAACATCTTCTCTTCATGACAATTCAGTAAAACTATGGACATTAAAAATTTGATTTATTTTCCTGAAACAAGCTACTGCCATAACTTCAAGCATGCAAATTCATAAATAAATTCCTTATTTTGTCTTATTAAAATTATCTATGTGTTTTCTTGTCATTGTCAGCCTTCATTCATCTTCTTAGCATGGTTAAATCAACTGTTCATTTTAACCCCAAAGCCCCATGCCACTAAATAGTATAATGTAGTGAAAGCAAAGGAAACTGACTTCAACATTCTATGGTGATGTTGATTGGTTTTTGTCATAGGTCCTTACCTATAACTACAGAATGAACTCTTCCTAACACTATGTATACTACACCTCTCAAGAGAGAGGGATGTATCGAGTTGAGCCGATAGTAGTTCACTCCAAACCAGACTGACAGTCATACTAACACCTTCCACATCTTGTATTATTATTTTGTGTAATATACATTTGTTATTTCTACTCTTGTGTTAATGTTCTTCCTTGGTCCTAACCTGGACCATAAGTTTTAGAAATTAAAAATTAATCTTGTGATTTTTTTTTTAGTCTTATGTTTATAACTTCAAACATGGGCACTGAACTCCAATAAAAGTGCACATTGTTATGTAGAGTTGTGGTGAGTATGAAATAATAATAACTGCCTTTATCCTTCAAATTCAAGTGAGCTGAGAAAAAACAGAAAGAAATTTGTGAGCCTATATGAAATTTTCTTTGGACCAATAAAAACCTTTATTATGCGGTGAGCTAAGAAAAATATTCCATGTATATGTAAGTAAATGTCAGACATTTTTGAGACTTACGATCATAATCATTAAATTTGTTATAACTGTTCACAGAAATATGTCATTCACATACAATCATTATATGTATTTTCAAAATGAATGGCTACTGTTCTTGTAAATCTGAGATAATGTCCTGCAAAATTAACAAATTATGGAAGATTTATAAGTTGTATCTTTTATAACATCTAAAATAATGAAGATGAGAAAAATAGTTTGAATAAATTAAAGTATTTTGACAATTCCCCATCTCAGAAATGAAATAGAAACCTAGTGCCTTTATCCTTCAAACCTACAATGGTAAGTAAATATCAAAACCATCTGACATTGAATATAAAATGCTCCAAAACATACATGATTGGTGGCATAGTGGATATAGGTGTTGATAAATGTGTTTGACTGCTATCTAGTGGTTTTTCAGTTTAATCCCTGAATCAGATAATGAAATAATATACACTGGTTCAACAGGAATGAACAAGAACTGGCACCACAAGGACACGATAATCAATAGATAATGACATATCAGTCAAACAATGAATACCTGATAATGGCCAAAGACATTATTATAGATGTTATTATGCATATAATGTTTCATTCAAGTACCCCACATTGAAAGGGTGCGATGGGTGAATTGTCGCCATTTTATATTTTTAAATTCACATATGCACATTGTTTTTTGATTTTGTCAACTGCACAGTATTGTAGGGTCAGTTGGACACCATCTGTGAAAAAAAAGAGCACCATGGTGCAATTCACTCTGCCAGAAATTTGGAAATGGCATGCTGTACTGCTTGGCATTTGCACTGGAAGCTCCAATATGAATATTTCAGGGTTTGAGTGTCAATCTGAGAACAGTGTAGAGGATTCAGAAATAGTTGGATGAGTCTAATGACAATGACAAAGGTGTCTGGAATGATCACTAGTGATGATGATGATGTCAGGCCTCCATTCAGCTTCCCACAGGCCTCAGACTCAACATGGAGACCTACATCAAGTGCCTTGAAGCGGTAGTGCTACCTTGGGTCAAGTAGCTGCTGGAAGACCCTATATCTGGCAACAAAACCATGCCACATAAGCAGGAGAATCCAGTCAGACAATTTCTGTGACCACATCATCCCTTACATCTGGCCACCTAACTCCCCAGACTGCAGCCTCCTTGATTATTAATGTGGGGCACAGTTAAGTGAGAGGCCAACAAAATTCCTTGTAACACAATAGATGAACTAGAGGCAAGGATTATGGCAGTATTTACCAACTTAAATAAGGAGACCATCCAGAAGAGTTGCAGGAGATTCCAAAACTGTTTGGGCACTATGGTTGAAGCCAATAGTGATTTTATTGAATAAATTTACTCTTTAGTATTTCAAGTAATTTTTGTGTAATTTTGGTAAATATGTTAACATGAGTAGCCAATGTTGTTTTCATTTTTGTGTAATTTAGATGACAATTTATCCATCGCGCCTTGTAATATAAAAATAAACTTTTGATGTGAAATAGTTACATAATGCACAATACTCCATATAGCCATATTAATCAAACTGAAAATTTTGTGTTATTTCTTTGTAGATAAAATCTATTAAATAAGTTCATTTTACTTTAAAATTTATACTAATTTAGTGATGATGCAAGTCTATTATTTTTTTTTTTTTTTTTGGATTATTGACTATTTACCCTTTATTTGGGATCTGACATCATTCATATGAGAAGAAAAAAAAACCTAATCAAAAATATTTACTAAAGGGAATTAAAAATAGGAACAGCAGACACATTGATCTGAAATTGTAACTCCAAGATTCATGCTAATGTGATCTTCAGATAATAATGATCAAAGGAAGATTAACCAAATTACTTTAGATAATCACATAGAGAAAAAAGCAAAAAAAAAACCAAGGAAATAGTCACACACATGGGTTGGGAGAGAAATATTATATAGAAGTATAATATACCCCACCATGGATAGACCTACCAACTCTGAGCAGCTCTTCCCTAACAAAAAATGGGGTTGGAAGGAATGAAGGACGTCATCTGCTACCAGTCTGAGTTACTCTATAGTGTTTATTGACATGCTTACACCTATTCAGCCTTTCTGATCTCTTATATAACAATCTTTTATGTTCCTACATAGATCCAAATGTTCTAATTTTTCTTCCAAACATATCTTTCACTTGTATTTTTACAGGGTTTACTTCTTTTTAGAATTTTTTTCTCCTTGTGGGATTATTTAAGATTGTTTGATTAGTCCTCCTTTGATCTTTATTGTTTGAAGATCATGTTAGTGTGAAATGTGAAGTCTTGATTTCAGATCAGAAACCCTAATTTTGGTGTTTATTGTTATTATAGTTCTGTTTTAGTTTGATTTCTTAAGGCTTTTGAGCACTACAGGTTTTTGTGTAGGTGGGTTTCTGTCTTTTCTTTTTTTCATGTTTTCTTCTTTGTCAGGCTTGGTATTAGTATGGTTGGTTTTTGACACTTTTTCTTTAACATTTACTTGGTTTATTCTATACACACACATACACGTATGTATGTATTCTTATCTGGATGAAGAATAGCAAAAACTCTGTGTTAATCTGATAAGGATCATGAATATTTTTGATACAATCATTAGTATTAAAACATGATTAAAATTTTCTCCTAAACAGAACTATTTAACTTCAGTCACAAGCAAAAGATTAAAAATACTTCATGAATACACATGTTTAAACATTCAAAAATTTTAAATCACTTGGAAATAATTTTCAGAAAGCATTAGATTATACATGCACTTGTAAAAGAATTTTTTCCTTCCCTTTACTTCTCTTATGTTTTCTTATCCTTCTCAGGAAGTTGAAGACTATAAAATTGACAAAAAAATGAGTGATTTTGACAGAAAGAAGAATGCATACATGTTTCCCAAATTGTGTTTTTGGCTGAAAAACAGAGTTGGTTGCAGGAAATAAAACTTTTTCTGGCAGCTGCCAACAGTACTGAGACTATTTGAAACTGACCAATGAGCTTTAAGACTTTCAAGTGAGATATTTTGTTTTGTTTCACATGAGTGCAAGTAACATAAGCTTTACAAATAGAAAAGTTAAATTTGGCATATTTACTTCTCAGTGAAAAAATATTATTAAAAAATAATGTTACCTACCATTAATCTACAAGTATGATAATAAAGGCAGAAAATCAATGTAAAGGTAATTTTTCTCACAATTATTCTTAGAAATAATTAAAATAATTTTTAATTTTTACAAATATTTATATCAGCACATTATTATTAATTTTTCGCATAGCAAGAAGATTTAAAAAAGAAGCTTTTCTTTGTAAATTTTCTTAAAAGTTCTTGCTCAAATCTTGGAGCCAAAAATTGAAAAAAAGATACCTTGAATTCATTCAACATAAGCTTTATTTACTGTAACCACATTCATTGTTAATAGTACCTTAATTTTTAAGTGACATAAATTTTACAATTGAGCCACAAAAGTCATCTATCTTTTAGTTCTGACCTTATATGAGCCTCAGACTTGCACTGAAGGAATTCAATGTAAAGGATTTCTGATTAATTTTCATAGATGAATAAACTTTTGAACAGAAGACAATAACTGAAGCTATGTAGAATTTTAAATTGCAATCATCTTCATATGTAAAGATCCAGAGCGAATGGAAGATGGAGCCATTTATAAAGTGGCAGGCAACCACAGTGACCGACAGATGGGATGATGAAGTCAAGAATGTCTCCCTCCATTGCATGCTAATGGAAACAGTGGCCAAAGTACACAAGAGTATATGAGAGGAGACTGGTGCATGGATGGTAGTGAGATGAAGGTGTGGGTGGATGTAAGTTCTGTGGCTACAGGAGTGGTACTAGAAGTGAATGGGAGCATGCTTGTTGGTTGCATCCAACTGAAGATGCCAGGCATATCAATTTGGCTGAGCTCAATGCAGCAATAAAAGGCATAAATTTGGTGCTTCTATGGTGAGTGTTGGTGTTACATTTGGTTACAGATTTGACATGCATGCATCGATGGATATCTGAAACCCTCACTGGGAAGGCATGGGTGAACACAAAGGTGACTGGTGAGATGCTGGTAAGACAGCGCTTTGTTGAGGTATTGTGAGCATTGGTGGACGAATACACCTTGACAATAGATGTGACGCTGGAGAAATCCTGTCTAAACCACGCAGACTGCCTTACCTGAGTGCCACTGAGGTGGTTGCATTTACATAGGTAAGGAGAAGAGCCAGTGCCAAAAGGCTGCGCCACTGTGGGGAGTAAATTGAATGAGAATCAAGTGACCAACATCCACCACCAAAGTGGCCACCCGGGTGTGAAGAGGACCTTATACTTTGCCTGTTCTGTTGACTCATTAGTGTCTAGAAAGCTTGTCAAATCTGTTGTCAAAGCCTGCTGGTCAACTGATCCAGCACCAGTGTGTTGGAAGAAAGAAACACTGGGAGTAAAGTTAACTTAGAGTAGGTTAGTAATGGACATTACCCATTACAGAGGTGGTCATTTTCATTAATTGTGGTCCCTCTTGGTTTGCAATATGGCAGCCGCTGCATTGACAAGATTCCGCTAGTGTTATTCATCAACTGAAATCAATTTTCTATGAGTGGGGCTTGCCAACCAAAATAATGTCTGATAATGACACTGCATTCACTTGTAAGCACTTCAAGAATTTTTAAATAGCTGGGGGTGCACTTGAGGTTCTGATGCGCCCATGCACCGGCTGGAAATGCAGTCATAGAAGTCTCAAGACCATCACAGCCAGAAAGCAATGTTCAGTGCCAGAGGTGGTCTACTGGCACAATGTCACTCCTAAGGACAGTCTTTCACCTTCCACAGCACTGGCTGACATGCTGCATAGGCACCACATCCAGGTATGAAACATTGATGCCATGCCCTCACTTGCACTGCAAAACATTCAAGGAACATACAAAGGAAGGGACATTGTCTGGGTAAAGATTTCACAAGATAGGTGCATGACCAAATTCAAAACAGGCTGTGTAATCAAAGTGATCAGTCCACAGTCAGTGTAGATTGATGGAATGCCGCAGTACATGAAGAATTTACACTCTTTTCTGGGATCATATTCATCATCAGACTCTGACAGTGGTAAAGAAGAGAGTGAATGATTTATATACTTAGAATCAAGTTTACCAGGTGATTCCTCCAACACCAGCAGTTCAGAGATTAATACCAAAGCACCCAAGGTCACTCCAGGCAGTAGGTTGTCTGAGAATGAGACTCGCGTTGTTCCTCTTTGAAGGAGTACCTGACAGAAGAGAACTGCCTCGGGATGCATCAGCTGTGAGATCAGGAGGAGTGTAGCAGAGACTTACCTCAGCAACCCAAAAGGGCCAGAGTCACGTGTATGTTTTGCAGTCTCTTTACTGAATACCGATTCATCCAACAACTTCCTCAATTTCATACAAACCTCTTTCTTAACCAAGGAAAACATGTCTCTCCCATCCAAATGCACTCTTTTCAACCAATTTTGTCCTATTAATGTTAATGCGTATCAGCTTTACTCACCATGAACCTTTTATAATACATCCCCCTTTGCAACACCAGTGTTACCAACTCTCTAGTATGTGTTCTCAACTTCACTGAAGACACTTAAAAATCTTTTACAATGTGTACTTCTTTTCAATTATCTCAAACTCATCACCAAACAAGACATGCCCATTGCCACATTTTGTGTATTTAAGAAATCCACTTGCAGCAATGGTGAACCTGACACACTGATTACTGTCTCTATGACTACTGCTGTTCCATCCTAGCTACCATCATAATACTCATCAATGTTGTTTGCTGTAGTATTTCTTTTACCTTTTCCTTTATCCACTTCTGCTTACACTTCTGATGAGTATGTCCACCCACATATGAAAGATTGTTTTTGAAAGAATCCTGTTTCATTGAATAGTCACTGTTGAATTTTCTCACCTCAACCACCAGCTTGTTTCTTAAATGTTCACTGAGTATGTCTTCAAAAATTACAATTCTTGGAGTGTAACAATATATTGGCTAATGGTTTCACCATCTCTCTTGTCTCTTAAATAGAAGAGAAAATGGTCATGTATTTCATTGGGAGAAGAAGAGTGAATATGCCTTTCCATCAAGTGGTATAAATCGGCAAACATTCGTTCATCATGGAAAGAAATGGTGGCTTATTGAAGTAGAAAAAGTTCAATAAATGTTCATTTTTTCATGATCCAAAAGCACATTCTGATTTGTTTTGCTGAACTTAATATTGTAGTATGGCTATCACCTTTGGTATTAGTGTAATGAAAGAGAAAATCACTGGATTTTTTACCCTATTTTTGATATTAATTTGCCTGCTGGACTGATTACAACCACTTTGCCTTTTGGACATTTTGAACACAGATTTGTGATTGAACTTTTTGATGGCACACAATTTTTTTACTGATCCCATTGGTTAATACTTTAGCAAGAGCAATATCAAGTGCTTGACCTTGCACAATTTCTCTTCATACTTGTTCTGGTTTAGATGGTTTAATGTCTAACATGTATCATTATTAAATGGCAAGCCCTAAAACAGAGTTATTGACCCTTACCTCTATACCCATAATTCCTTTTTAATCACTATACTCCATGTTGTAAATAAAATCCATAAACTCCATGGTCGTACTCAATTTATTAGAAGTATAATATTAGCAATCAGATTTTTCAGGTATCTTTAGTAATTTGTCTAAATATTGTCTTCAGATGATGTTAAAAAATCAGGTACTTATTAGGTAGTATTAATGCTAGTCATATTGAGAAAATTGTGTGACATCATTGATACTATTTCATGATGGTGGGGACAAAACTTATAAAAATATCTTATGAGCAAAAAAGTTGGCACACTTTTGTTATGTGTATTTTTCACTATTTGGGCCAAAAGGACCAAAATCATTTTTTCTGAAAAGTTGAACACTGTCACTTTTTCCTACTTCTAGACTGTTAACCTGTTGCAAAGTTTTAGAAAAATAAGCAGAAGTATGTAAACATGACTATAACATACTTTAGAAAAGTATGTTATAGTCAGACCAATATATACAATTTTCATATTGCTGTTAGATGTCTAAAATATTGAAATATGTTTTTCTCACAACCTAAATGATTTGAAAAAAGGAGTTTTGCTTGTAATAAAAAAAAAAAATGACAGTTCCAACATGAAAATTTTTCCCTCTCTTTTCTGCAAGCTGACCGACAGGTGAATAATCTTTTTATGAAATTGTTTTGTTTTTGCAAATTTTTGTAGCTTAACTCAATTTTGCTTTCACAGATGCTTATTTTATTCTCATATAAAAATTTGTTATTTACATTATTTATACTTGGACTTCATTTTTGTTATTATGATAAAGCTTCTGGGCTTCTTGGTCAGTTATTGCTCTATTTGAACTCACAATAACTATATCGTCACATTTATGAACAAAAATTTGAATCCTCTAATCTACAGTGAGTGTCAATAATGAAAACTCCTCATACCAGAGATTCAGACAGATTTGTGTTCAAATTATTGTTTTTAATCTATTATATTTGTCCTATGTATTCAAGTTTGGTCAAACAAAATGTATTTTTATAACATTAATTTTTCTTTATTCTTTATCTTTTTTTTTTAGGTTCATCCTTTGCAGAAGTTCATTAAAACCATTTGTGGTAGAAGTAAACAAATACTGTGGTAGTAAATATTACCTCACTTTTGGCTGAGAAAATCATATCCTTTAAATTTTATTATTAAAAAACTTTTCAAATTATATAGAAATATGAGTGAAGGCATCACTAAAAAACATAAAATAAAATTTCTTGGTTACAAAATGCATATATAAGGGCTGCCAAAGCTAAGATTATTTTAAAAAAATGTAAATACTTTGAAATGTTCATATTACATTTTGTATCAAATAAATTGTTTTATTGAAAACAATACAGAACATCTCTTTAAAAATGTATTTATAAAAACAAGGGAAAAGTTGATAAAACAGTGAATTAAAAATAAATTTCAGAATTAATATGTTGATATTTAAAATATGTTAAATAGTAAATCTGTAAAAAGAGATTATGAAGGAACATTTGTTTTAATATTGCTCAAAAAGTGATCCCTTCATTGTAACATAATTTCTAGGATAATCTGAATCACAGCAACCAAATGCAAACCTATGACTTGACATTTATTTATTAATTTATAGAATAAGGAATTAGGAATTTCACATTATGGCTAGAGGGATTTCTTAGATCAGTGATTCTCAAAATGGGCAGTAATGCCTTCTTGGAGGTGCTATGAACTCTCAAGGGAACAGTAAATGTTATGGGTTTGTTATAATTTTAATAGAGCAATAAAATGATTTAAGCCTTTGAACCCTGATTCAAACAAGTCACAGTATGTTATATATGCATTTATCAATTTGCCTATGGATTTACATTTTTAGATATATTTTAAACATTTAGCTGTAAATGCAATATGCATATAGAAGAAAAACCTGCTTTAGTCTGGCAGCTTCTATCATTTAACCCAATGATTAGCCATTCCTGCCACAGCTTCACTACCAGTGATTGGTTCTGCTATAATGCAACAAAGCACAAATGCATGACATTAACTGCATTGCATCAATTAATATCCATATTCTAGTACAATTTTAATGTAAGAGGCACAATCCCTCAATAAATATATGAAAAGGGGCATTGGAGAAGAAAACTTTAAGAATGATGGTGTTAGATCCTTGATATCCTGGTTACCACTACCAAATGTAGCATTATATACTGTGTCTTTTCATGGTAAAGTCAGAGTTTGGATTCTTGCTTAAGGCACCAAATGTAACTATAGGTAACAAAACAGGTTCAAGTTCCATTCACTGTTTTGATGACATTCTCGACAGAAAGCTCCTCTACCAGATTCGGTTTAGAAAATCTGAAACTCAAACTTATGTTGTTGCAAACCTCAGTCCACCATGTGTCATAAAAAATTAAAGTTGACATATTCCTGACATTGACAGGATCTTGGAATAAGAACAAAAATCAGAATACCTTTAACAAGATAATAACAAGAAATTAATGAGACATAATTAATAATTTATAATTAATAAGACATAATTTATTTGCTTATTTATGTTTTATATTAATAAAACATAATTTATTCTAGTTGTTGAGTATATAGGTGTTTCAAACTAGTGTCTTCCTGTCCTCAATTCTAATGTTTAACTCATCTAATTTCTCTAAACTAATTAACTTTTTTTAATTAGTTCTTTTCCCACATCTAATCCCAATAATCATTAAATGCAATGAAGCCTTCTCTCAAGTTATTTTCTCGGTTATATATTATGAACCCAGGCCTTTCAACATTTAAATGTTTGCCAACTACAATGAAACCTCCTTGGGGCTCTACTCACCCTGCATGAGTGGGTTACCACCAAGTCATCACATCCATTGTCTGAAATTTAACCATTATTATTTTTTTTTTTCAAAACAATTATAAATTCATTAATTTCTAAAACAAACTTTGTAATGGGCACAGAGAGAATTGTATTTTATATTAAAGAAAGAAATGAAAAATTTATGTTTGTGTCTGAAAATTTTTTTAACTTTATAAAAAATGCATTAAGTGGTTACAAATATTCTGATCCACCCAGTTTTGATGAGATAAAAGTTTTTCAGTATTTAATATTATTACTGTTCTCCAAAGACAGAATCCACTAAGGGAAACATTTAATAAGGTTCTAGCTAACATTATTCTATTTTCAGTTTGAGCATAAATTCTGTGCAGAAAAATGATCAAAGTTTGCAGAAATTTGAATTTTGTCAGTTATTTTTTTTTTTTTTTTTAACCAATCAGAAAAGAAAAATACCAATATTTAATCATCAAACATTAAAATTCTTTTTGGAGACAACATGCATTCAGAAATAGTTCAAATGTGCTTTTTTACATTTAGTTTCATTTGAGATTACACTGCATACATTTGAACTTTTGTATCTTGCACCTTTTTCAAAAGATTTTACTGAAATGAGTATTCACCTCAACAGTGATTTCTAGTATATATAAGTATAACCTTTTCTGCCTTCAATCAACATGGTTGATGCTAACCTCCACAAGAGTGACTCATTGCACCGTCTTAGACAATTTTTCTCACCAGTACCTATATTACACATTTATAAGTCTACTATTCATTTATGTATTGAATATTGCTGCCACATTTTGTCTGGTGTGGTGTTCCTGCTATGTATTTAGAAATTTTTGATAAAATACAAATAATAATTTGCAATATCATTGGTCCTGTCCTGGCATCTTGGCTCCAGTCACTTTCCCACTAATATAGCCTCCCTGTGCCTTTTCTGATGAGCTTTTGGTACTTAGACTTTATGAATTTAAACACAGTACTAGATTGGCAGCAAGGTCTCATCATTTTACAGTTGAAATGGCTAAATCTGTTAGCATAGATCTTACAGCTAGATCTAGCTATAAGTTCTATGCTAACAGTTTCTTCTATCACTTGTGGAACTCTCTTCTGGCTTCTTGCTTTCCAGTCAAGTTTGATCTTCATAAATTTAAATGCAATGCCAATCATTATATTCTGTTTTCTTAATTCCTATTAATTTACATTGTTTGGACTGTTGTCCTCATTAGACTGTTGCCATATTCACAATGTGTCAGCGTTCTTCAGGTGATTTTAAGTTCACCCCTTTCTCCAAATTTTTTTGTTCACTTGTAGCCAGGTATTGAACTCACAACTGAAGTCACTAGATTCAACCAATGCTTTGATTCACTGGGCCATGCATCTGTGAGGGCATCAGTGTATGAATTTTTGGGACTTATAAATCTAATGTCTCAGTAACAATTTTTTACCAGAGCTCATATTGCAATTTTGTTATTGTTATTTTTTTCTCTAACACTCCATATTACTGATCCCCTATTGTATTCATTTCTATACTAGGCCAGCTTAGATTTTGTGATCTAGCATATGTGCTGATTCGTTAAGTTTTTGTATTTTCCAGTGATGTTCTCTATTACTTCAACCTCATACAACAGAAGGTGGTGATCTCCCTTTTCCCTTCCTATGTAGTCAGCTACACATAAATTTTCTACTTCACCTTATGTTACAGCTTTATGGTGTTCCTGCAGTCTTATCTTAAGGGGGTGGCCTGTTTCTCCTTTATATTTCTTACCACAGGTGCACGGGATGGTGTACCCACATTCCTTAGTCATGTTCTCCTCTATGGGGAGGGTCTTACTTGGAAGAGGTGTCTGTGAGGTGTCTTTTGAAGGTCATCTTGATGTTATATGGACCACAGATCTTTTGTATTTTTTCCAATAATCCAGACTTGTTCTTTTTATTGTTCACTATCCTTAATATTTTCTTTTTTTCATATTTTCTCACTCAGTAACACCTTGCATCTTAGTTGCTTTATTGTCTTGCTTGGCATGAAATGATAAAAAAACAACATATAATTGTTGAGGAGAATAAGGAAAGAAAGAACCAGTAATGATTAGAAGTAGGTACTGGCGTGAGATTGCTGGAAAAATGAGCATAGCATGATAAAAACGGCCTTAAACTTATAATTCTGATGTTAAAAGATTGCAAGAACACGTCACTGGAATGAGAATTACACTTCCAAATGATTTAAAATATTGGGACACGTGTATTAAAGGGAAAATGACATAAACCTTGTTGCTGAATATTCAGGGCTTGCTATGATATACTTTCTGAAAATAAATCTGATACCCTGCAAGCTACAAAAATCTATTTATCCGATATCTCCCCACATGGAAAAGTAAAATAATTCGGACAGATAATGATGGAGAATTTATTTCTGATGCTTACAAAAACCTCCTAATAAATGAAGGCATTAAACATGAGAAAACCTGTTCTTATTCTCCACACCAGAACGGAGTCGCTGAACGCAATTGGAGGACACTTTTGAAAATGGCTAGATGTTGGCTAATAGAATCTAAGTTACCCAAAGAACTATCAAGAAGCCATACATTCTGTCAATACCATAGCGGCCATGTGAGGAAAAAAAAAAGAAATTAAATCTTTAGTATTAAAGGACACTTTTTGAATTAAAAGGCCCCGGATGATGAAAATATCATCGGCAGCCGTACTGTAAAACGAACTGAGACTGGATCACCAGTGTACAAAGCTCGTTTTATAGCTAACGAATTTTCATAGATATAAGGGGGAGGACGACTTATGTAGAAATCTTAAGTCTTAATTAGAATTTTGATGCAAAGGGGTGCACATTATGATATGGATATACACCATATGGATGTTAAAGGAGCTTATTTCTGAATGCTACCATCGACTATGAAATATACATGGAACTGCCATAAGGTTTTGAAGAAAGGTGATAATTATGTATGGAAACTTAAAAAAAGTCATAATATGGACTCGAACAGAGCGGAAGAACACGGAATAATTTAATCCATTCTAATTTAATTGGACAATAATTTCAATCCTCTCAAGTTGACCCATGTCTGTACACGAGGACAATAATGAAATATTAGTAATTCTGGTTATTTGAATCGACAATATGTGAATTACATCAAAGTGTGAGGCAGCTCTGTTAAAAATCAAGGATTCTCTAGAAATAAGGTTTAAAATGACCGATTTAGGCCAACTATCATGGTTTCTTGGTATACAGCTAGAATTTAAAGGCAACACTATTATAATGAATCAATCTAGATACATTGAAAGACACGTATCTAAATTTAGCATACAAAATTGTAACACAAAAACTACTCCATGTGAAATGGATTTAAACACAATTATGAATAAGGAAGGTGGTATAGCGGCGTGTGAGAAAGAATACAGAACTTTGGTCGGAAGTCTTATTTACGTGATGGCATCAACCAAGCCAGATATCTGCTATACGGTTACTAAGTTGTCCCAAAACTTAAATAAACCGGGAACTGTGCTTTTAAACAACTATTAAGTAAGTATTACGTTATCTGAAGGGGACTAAGAGTCAGTGCCTAGAATTATCGACAGTCAGATAAACCATTAAAATTGGAAGGATTTTGTGATGCTGATTGGGCCAACTCACCAGACCGTAAGAGTATAACAGGCTATTGTTTTAAGCTAGCAAATGGTAACCCAATAATCAGCTGGAAATCGAAGAAACGCCGAATGAGTTCACATTTTACTTGTAAAGCTGGATATATTGCATTGTCGAAAGGAACACAAGAGGCTATTTTTCTTAAATTACTGATAAAACAATTATAATACATCAAAGATCAAAGCATATCGATATATAATATCAGTTTTGTTAGGGACCAAGTAGAAAAGAAAACGGTACAAATTGAAGACGTTCAATTGGGGAAATAATATGGCGGATTTACTTGCAAAAACAAATTACGAAATTGAAATTACGGGCTTTTCACTTCTGCCATATTTGGTGCTGACTTCTTGGGTCTTCATTGGTCCTGGGCAAGATGTAAAACTGCATCCATTAAGTCACTGTTAGGTCCTCATTAGTCCTGGGTAGGACGTAAAACTGCATCCATTAGTTATTGTCTTAAGAAACGTCAGTTCAGTTTTTGGCATGAATGTGAATCCTTAGTCTCGGGGTATAAATGTAGATAGTCCTACTTTTAACCCAATCCTCTTTCTAAATGATTCCCAGGATCACTCTGACCCGGAGTGATAGTAACTGTTTTAATGGGTCCCAGTTATGGATAAAATGACAATTTTTCACTTTTTAGTGATTCTCTGGATCACTCTGACCCAGAGTGATAGTAACTGTTTTAATGGGTCCCAGCTATGGGTAAAGTAACCATTTCTTTCCACTTTTTTTGTTGTGATCACAACCCAAAACTTATAATATTGTTGTTCATGTTTTTATTAACACGGAAGTACTTAACTGTGGACAAAGTGATATGACTAATTTTTGTGGATATTAATTTTCTTTAAAAATAAAAAAAAAATGTATTTTATGAATGTTAGAAAAAAAAAAATGGGAATACTAAAGTATTTGTTACATATTAATATTAACTTTAAAAAAAAAAAAAATATAATTTTTGGAATTAAAGTATTTATTGACTTTGCTAATATTTTGAAGGAAGATTCCATAATATACCCAAAATAAGGGGGGGGGTTATGGTTTTTTGGGTGTATATACGACTAGTGAGACAATCCAGATGACTTCTTTTATAGTCTACCAATAGAAGTTTAACCAATCAGAAGCCGCAGAACATTGTATCCGTCGTGTATAAAGGCGGCCATCTTTGTTTACCCTACAGAAGGGCCAGTGCCAACTTAACAGGTGAAGATGATAAAAGGAAGAACTACGCTCTGCTACTTTGCTACGATATCCACTACGAACCTGAACTACGCTTTCCTATTGTCTCCGAAATATTCACTGCCAACCTCTGGATTCTATACTCGAAGACGACCATCATGAATTTGTAACAGAAAGATCAAAGTATTTTTTGATTATTTTTTTTTCTATTTTTCAGTTATTCCTAGCACGTCCAAAATTATCGTTTAAAATCATGTTAAAATTGATTGTCAGTCATTTTTTTTTTTTTTTGGTTTTCATCAAGTTTAAGGCCATTATTATCATGCTATACTCATTTTTCAGTGATCTCATACCAGTACCTAATTAGAAGTCATAAAATGAATTCAGAGAAGGCTCTTGAAAGATTTTAATCTGAAATAAACCAAGTAGAATTCATTAATATTTAGTAAAACTAGATCTTCCCTAACCTAAACAGTTGCCTCCAGGACAATATAGCAAAGATTTATGCTCTTCTGAAATTTCCCAAATTCTTGTTATGTTGATACAAAACACTATTAGTACTTAAATGCTGATTTTGTTACCAAAATTCAGACCAGTATTCCAAATGTACCATCTGTAACTGAACAAAGGAAGATCCTGAATATCTTACCAAAAAATATGAAATACATCAATACCAGAGGTATAAACTTCCTTGTATAGACAAAACAGGCGAGAGACAGAACAGGAGAAGAGACAGAGAAGATAGCAGTGTGGTCCATTATAAAACTGTTTCCCCTCTCACTCCTACTGCTTCTGCTATTAAAGAACCCCACGGCACAAGCACAGATAGACAAGAATACAGTGCCTTGACCAAGAATCCTTATTTTATTACTATTTAATACTAGAATAATTTTCCTTCTGAAAATTTATCAACCAGGTTATATAGAAAGATTAATAATTCATTACTCCTTATGCACTCTCAATTTGTTTTCATTAAATCTGTGCGAGAAAACGGAAAAAACAAACAACTTCTTGTGACACAAAAGACGAACACCTTCTTGCGAACCAAAAACGAACGCCTTCTTGCGACACAACTTTACGACAGCAAATGAGCAAAACGGCACCCACAACTGCTGCCGACGGACGTCTGACCGCAACTGCTTTTGTCGCCCGAGAAAAGACGCCAAACGACTCGCGCATCTTCTTATAGTCCTCGGTCGAGTCCATTATGGTACTCCAAGGTGTGCCTGGCGACAACACACGCACGCAGTTCGAGGACGTTTCCGCACATGCTCGTTACACTCCTCCCTGATCTCTAGATCACACAAATGGCAATGTGGGGCAGGCCATTTCTGCCTGGTCCTCCGTCTCAGAGGTATGGTTTCAAGCGCTTCCTCAGTGGTGCTCTCTTCAGACGTCTTGCTGAGCTCATCCCGCATAGGTTCATCAAGCGCGCTACTCTCTGAGGTGTGCTCTTCCTGTGATTTTATATATACCATCAGGGCTTCATCATCATCAGAAGAAGAACTAACGTGGTTGCTGACGGAATAATCCTTCCCGCACGCTGGACACACATCTTTTATGTGGCGCGGTATTCCATCAACAGAGATGGAGTGTGGACTATTAATTTGTGTCACCGTACCCTTGTTGAACTGTCGTACACCTTCCATGCAGATTTTTCATCCAGACAGTCTCTCCTACCGTATAAGGATTGGCAACTGTGTTGTCACGCACCAAAGCTGTGTCGATACCCTTAATGCAGACCCTGTAGGTGTAGGTTGCATTCGCCGGTGCAGTTGAAGCTGTTTTATTGTCCTTTGGGGTAACGTTGTGCCAATATACAGCTTCCAAAACTGAACACCGTGTTCTTGCAGAGATGCGCTTTATTGTACGATGGGATCTCTCAACTATCCCATTCCCTGATGGTACATGGGCACAGCGAAATCGTATTTGTACATTCCACATCTTTGCAAATGTGACAAACCTCTCCATAAAACGCTGCACCATTATCCGTAAGCAGCTCAACCGGTGGCCGTCTTTCACAAAACACTATTTTCAGCTCTTTGATGATGCTAGCAGAGTCTTGGCGGTGCAAGGGCTTCCAAATGGCAAAACGACTGGGGCCGTAGTCTATCAGCGACAGGTATAGTTGATGTCCGAAATGGGTTACATCCATCACAACCCTGTGCCAATTTTCCGCAACGTCAAGCCTGCCCGGTTTCCAACACACAGGGGCCCGGTCGATTGACTGGCATTCCTTGCATCCCCTAATACCCGCTTGCACCTCAGATTTTGTTACTCTTGGGTTGATCAACTTCACAAAATAGTGTTCTCTTCACACCAGGATGTCCGCTGGATTGATGAATGGCTTGTACTTGAGCAACATCTCGCTCTTCAGCCACAGCGCACATAGGTTCTCTGGGTTCCGTCATTTTGCGCATTTCATTTAACCATCGCTGCGGTACTCTAGTAAGTTGGTCGGCTCGATTGTTGCATGACTTGACAAGCTCTACATCAATGTCCAGCTCGTATTCTAAGGCCAACTCTTGGAGTGTGGCTAACCGACGTCTAATTAGCATCTCAGAGTCTGCCTTGGTGCTCACTCTCGTCCGTCCGGACAGAGTGTCAGCTACCCAGCGATGCACACATGCTGAGTCTGTCCGTAAATGAATGGTTTTGGCCTTCCATTGTAATGCAAGGTTGACATCTCGCAACACAGCATCGAGCTCAGCCAAGTTGATGTGCTTGTCTTCGTGCACCGGTCGGAGCCAGCTTGTGTCTTCTGCCACGGCGCCATTGCTCTCCACAACCACACTGGTGGCTAAGGAACTTGCATCTTTGAATTGAAGTCTGTGCGCTTCTCACTCAATTGCTGGTACACAGCATATGCCCCACCTGCCAAACACATCGGAATAACACACTCGATTCGCTTCACACTGCTCAACTGACATATCAGTTCTGCCTTCTCCAACCATTCCACTACCGACTGTCCAGAATCGCTTCCGTCGAACAGTGTTATCAGCTTTGGGTCGAAGGACATAATGCCGAAATAGCTTGTGCGAGAAAACGAAAAAAACAAAAAAACAAACGCCTTCTTGCAAACAAAAAACGAACACCTTCTTGCAACACAACTTTACGACAACAAATGAGCAAAACGGCACCCACAACTGCTGCCGATGGACAACTGACCGCAACGGCTTTTGTCGCCCAAGAAAAGGTGCCAAACGACTCGCGCATCTTCTTATAGTCCTCGGTCGAGTCCATTATGGTACTCCAAGGTGTGCCCGGTGACAACACACACATGCAGTTCGAGGACGTTTCCACGCATGCTCGTTACAAAATCTTTTGGTAGTTATCAACAGATTTTGTTGGTTTGTTCTGTGAATCTGGTTTTCAGCAAAAACAAAGAAATTACCACAGCTGTGGAGTTTTCACACCTGAAATCTCAGTGGAATCACAACTATTGTGCTAAATCTTCATAAAATCTGGTTAACTCCCAGTATGCTGATGTTAACATGCAATGACTGTGAAGATTAAGAATACTACATTTTTGAGGACAGAGAATGGACAGATCAACAAAACGAAAGAATATCTTAATATACATAGTGTTGTCAATATATCTGTAACCTAATGATAAAAATGGGATTTATTTTACAGAAATAAATTTGTTTACATAATCTCCTAATTTGTCAATGAACTAAACTGAATGCTTTTTCATACATCAATAATTATTTAAAATCAGAATTCAGATGTGTCAGGCTATGGATTTATTGATCTACTTTTGTATATGTAAATTTCTAATACTTTAAACTTGTAAGAGCTAATGCCAGTTGAAAATAATTGGATATCATATTTACAATATATCACTTTCAATTGATATCCTTATCAGCAGACTAAAATTTAATTAAAATAAACTATGGCTTCACTAAAAACCATTATTTTGTGACTAACACAATCTTTGAAATAAAATCAAAACTATTGATTCAAGATATGAACTCTTTTTTCATTAAAACTGCTTCATCATCAGGATTTCAACTTTTAAAATCAATTTTTAACTGGGACTTTCTTTTAGAAGCTTACAGAAAATTTAAAATTTGTTCTTCAGGAGTTTTAATTTTAAAAAGTTTCACTTCTTCCAATTACATTATTGCTATTGAAAGATTTCTCATTGAAGTAACAGTTGCATCTCATTATTTTCCATTAACTTTTAAAGTTATGTTTTATTTAATAAAAAGAATGATATAATTGAATACAATTTTAATGTGAAAAAAACAATGAAAACTGAGAATAAATATTTTATTGCTCTTTTCCATGACATATATACATCACATCATTTTACATGAACATTTATTTTATTCTAAAAGACAATGTGATTCATGAAGTTTTTAATTTGTGAATGTTCAGCAAATGCTTTCTTATAAACATAGAAAAGGGAAAAAAAGCTTTAATCAGAATTACAAGCTCTAAACTGATTTAAATGTTATTGAATTTTTAATAACTTTTTAAATGCGCAAATTCTGAAAGATACACTCCTCAACATTTCACAGGATTGTTTCTTTAATAGGAAAACATGTTTTTATATTTGTTTTTTTTCTCAATTTCTTGTAGTTTTCTATTCATACTTATTTTTCCTTGGACTTAATATTCTGGTTCCAATGAAAATGTTATTCATAGCAAACTTTTCCTTTGCAACCAAAAGTGTTGAGGGGCAGATTGTTGATTTTAAGAACACAAATAAATCATGATGTTTGTAAAATGCACAGTCAGTTTTGCCTCATTACTACTCACTAATAATCTGCTCACTCATGAAGGCAAGAGAGAGTAAGGAAAAGGAAATGAGAGTGAGAAGAATCTTGAGAAAAAATAATGGAATAACAATGTTTTGCATTTCAACAATAAATCATTTTACGAGAAGGACTGATGAGAATCAGTATTTTATAAAGACTATGTTGAAGGTTTTCATTAAGAGAAAAAGAATGAACAACTTAACTATTTTCATTGTGCATTCTTCCAACCAGATACACCTCAGAAATCAAACAGTAGTCTAATCCCTCATTATAGTAGTATAGTGAATTCATAAAAAGGTAATTTGCTATGATAGTGTAATTCTTTAGTAAACAGATTAGATTGAGGAATTTAATTTTCTTGGTAGATGTAATGGCATTATTGCAATATTATCCACTATCTTGCAATATGTAACCGAGGAAGTGGTGGTGGTGGATTCCTCATTTGTGCTTCCAAACTGTTGTATTCTTTGATAATGTCTTGCAGACTGTATAGACTGCTCGAAAATTCAGCAAGTTCCATTCCATCCACACAAGTGTAGTGATGGATATGAGCCTGTAGGATATAAAATTTGTATCACAATAAACAATACAATAATGATACACAGAATATTATTAAATAATGACTGATTATTAAATTATTTCTTCTTTAACATAGTAAAGGAAAAGACAAATTTATACAACAGAATTATAATTATTAAACATCATATTTTATTTACCCCACCATATATATATATATATAAAAAGAAAAAACAGTAAGATATATATTCCTATAGATATTTTTATTTTTACAAAATAGTGCTCAATGTAAATTTACAGAGCATTAATATTATAAATTGATTTATTTAAAATATGTTGTTTTTTTCGCTACACAGTTCTAACCATGTTTCAAAAATGTAAGCTAAAAGCTGCGAATTTTGGAGTAATTTTTAAAATTACTGGGTTTTAAAGACGCAACTAAAATCATAATTCACGTTTCCAAGGTTACAGATAAATCTACTTCAACTGGACAAGGGGTGTCTGGGTGTTCATTATGTCTGTATTATTGTATCCGTTATTATTAACTACGTTTTGGTAAGGGGTAGGGATGTATTTTTCAATGAAATCTGACATCTGTTGAATACATGTCATCTGGATTCTTTTTTAAATTTGTTAATGGCAAAAAAATTCTTAAGACATTTTTTTTCTATTTGTAAATTTAAAAATTTTTGAGGTTATTTAGGTTATAATACGTTTTATTTAACTACGATTTGAAATATTTTAATTTTTATTATACTATATTTTTTAAGAACAATTAAATGTATTAGAATCCCTTATAGTATTTAGAATTATTTTTACATCAAGTATATGTATATTAGGTTACAAATTTTTTTTTTTTTGTATTTTTTTTTGTATTTTTTGTCATAAATTTTACTTAAATAATATTTAATTGTAAAAATTTTGAAAATCGTAATATACATACTTATACTTGATGTAGAAAAATAATTTTACTTACTGTAAGTAATTTTAATACATTTACTTCTTTTAAAAAGAAATATAGTCTATTAAAACTAACAGTGAAAATATTTTAAGTTGTATTTAAAATTGTAGTTAAATAAAACAAATTCTAACCTAAACATCTTTTAAAATTGTAATTAAATAAAACGTATTCTCACCTAAAGACCTCCCTCTAAGTACTACAAACACTTAAAAGAATCCAATAAAACACCTACAGTAAAATGAAATTGATATGAAAAGCTAGAAGATGTAAGCCATTGAATGACCCATGTCCTTTGTACTTACATGAGAAACAATATATTACTAGGTTTATATAAAAAAATAAAAGTTTACTAAATCAGTGAAATTAATTAGCTATTTTGCCGTCATTGTCATAAATTTTACTTAAATAATATTTAAATATAGTTAAAGAAAAAAAAATTTGTTACCTAATAATATACATAATTATACTTGATGTGAAAATAATTCTACATACTGTAAGGGATTCTAATACATTTACTTGTTCTTAAAAGAAATATATTAAAAATTAAGTGAAAATATTTTTCAAATCGTAGTTAAATAAAACACATTCTAACCTAAACACTCCCCCAAAATCTTTAAATATGTAAATAGAAAAAAAATGCCGTAAGAATTTTTGCCATTAACAATAAAATTTTTCAAAATCCAGATGACATGCATTTAACAGATGTTAGATTTCATTGAAAAATACATCCCTACCCCTACCAAAACGTAACTAATAACTGATACATCAAAATACAGACATAATGAACACGTAAACACGCCTTGTCTGGTTGAATTGGATTTCTCTGTATTCTTGGAAATGTGAATTGATTTTTGCTATGTCTTTAAAACCCAGTAATTTTAAAAGTTACTCCAAAATTCGCTTGAGGATGAAATAGAACTAATGACTTTAGTTTAATTACAAAATCAAATTCGGAGCTTTCAGCTTCTATTTTTGAAACATGTTTAGAACTGTGTAGCGAAAAAAAAAAAAAAAACATATTTTAAATCAATTAATTTATAATATATACAGTGTAACCCGGATATAAGAGAGTTGTCGGGACCGGAGAAGAAGTCTCTTATATCCGGGTTTGGTCTATTTTGTTTAGGTAAGTATGGCTCTAATTTGGGACCAGAGAAAATCTCTTATATCCGGTTACACTATATATATATATATATATACACACATACACACACACACCAAATGACATGCAAAAGGTTATGGTATAAGTGCAGTAAGTTGATATAGTACCATTTTCATCTCTGGAGAAATGTTGAGCAATGAAGTCTTGATACTTATCCATAGCTCCATGATGTTTAAAGGTGCAGAAACTTGCACCATGTGTGATAAATGTTTGATTGAGTTCATTTCTGGCAAACATGGTCACTGCACTATTCATCAGAAGATTACAGAAGGTTCCTCAAACCAATTTTGAGCAACTTGTGCCTGATGATATGGTGCATTATCCTGATGGAATATCCCATCATTGTTGGGGAGTATGAAGCCAATGAATTGATGTAAATGGTCACAAAGCAGTGTAAAATAGTGGTCAGAAGTCATATTTAGGTAGGCCAGCAGACTCAAACTATGCCATATGAACACACTCTACAGTATTGTGGAACCACCATCAGCCAGCATGAACATTTGATGGTGTGTTCACAATATACATGTGACATTATAGATCAGAAACCTCAGACACAAAAGTGCCATTATTGTGCTGAGAGATAGGTTCAGTTCGATGGACAGGGCTTATGTGCTGATGTCATTATACTTAGGATAAATACTTTCATTATTTTTTACTGTTTGATTTTTCTTGGTTTGAATTTTTATTTGTTTTGTAAATATTTTCACTGAGATAATTTACAAAAAATGCTATATGGTTGCTCTGTCCACAAATGCAAAGGAAATTTAAAAAATATATTTTCATTTCCAAAAGATAAGGATTTATCAGATGCATGGATACATGCCATCAAAAGGGAAAATTTTGTACCGAACAAAAATAGTATAATGATTTACTTCTTTTATATTATTTGTAAAAAGCATTAAAACTTAATGATTAAATTAATTTCATGACTTTATAATTAACGATACATTGAAACAAAGTAATGCATGACCTCCACTGTCAAAAGATTTATTGAATTCTGTTGATGAAATCAAACTCATTTTTTAATAAAATTTTCAATACAAATACTTAAACAAAATTTATATAATTTCTAATAAAGATTAAAAAAAAACGTTTTAATTTTTTTTCTTTGGAAAAAGAATATTTCCATACAAATGTTCATAAATATGCATGTGTAAACTTAAAATTTGTTTAAATTTATATATGATTTTGCCTTTGTGTTTAGTATTTCTAAATGGTTTTGAATTTTGTTACTGAATTTTAGAACACCTACAAAACTCATTACTTTATCAATTAAATGAAATTTTCACTAAAAATATGGACAATATTTTTTAAATGAAAATTTTCCCCAATACATCTGAAACTTTCCCTCATGTTATTGTAATTTCTTTTTTTTTTTTATTATTATTATCTTAGATTTTGACAAGCATTTTAAATAGAGTGTAATTGCTCTTTTAATTCATTTTTTTTAGATATGTGAACTGCATTTTAGACCTTAGGACATCAGGTGAGAAATATCATCATTCGATAAGAAAACTGGTACCACAATTACTGTTAGCCTTAACAAAACAATTCTTCATGGAGGTGCAATCCCTAGAATTTTATCAAACTGTTTCTCAGATTTATCTTTACTAACCCCCTCTAGAGTTGTCACCAGAGTCCAGAAAAATTTAACTGGGGAATTCTTCTCTTAAAAGAGCTTTAGATCAAAGTATTGCTGATGACTTGGAATACAGACAGCAGAGGAAATTTCACAGCATTGATAATATAAAGGGAAGATTAAATTGATAGAAAATACTGCAGCAAGAGACTGTTGTTATATATCACATCATTAGGTCATTATATCCAAAAATCAGTCAATCTGTTATAATTAGACCTGGTTTTTGCAGTACATGTATTCTGTGGTGATGTGGAAATTAATACTATAGGGGAGTATGAGATTCCTGATCATGTAAGTGATACAAATACTTTGGAAATGATTATTGAAAACATGAAAAAAATGGACATAGAGGAATGTCAGACCAAACCTCAAAATGTGATTACTGTATTACATTTGGTAATGTCCTTTCTGTTATTAGTACAAGACAAGTCATTTAGATATTTTTATACAGTTCAATTTATATATGAGCAGCTAAAATTAATGACACTCAGTAAGTTTGATTATTCAGCAGAAATTATGATTTTTTTCTTCATTGTTGTATAACTACTCCCCTAGATGCTATTAAGAGACACCACAAATATAATTTTACCTAGTTATTCAGTTAGAAGGCTAACCTTAACAACCTATATGAATCCTATAGTTGAGCAACATGATAAACTTATTTTTAATATACATAAGAAAATTGTTAAGTTACTAGAGGAAAAAGACTTTACAGTAGTTTTACTTGTAGATGTAATTCACCTAAAACTTTATTTTATTACAATAAAGGTGGTAATGTTGTTGGCGCAGCAATGAGTCTCCAGCAAATGCTTTTGCTTTGATGCTTAGCAGTGTATTCTCACAGTACAAAAATATTGTGTATACTATGCCAACTAAATGTCTTAAAGCTGAGAATTTATTTGACATAGTTAAATGTGTAATAATTGGTCTAGAAGAGATAGGCTTTAAGTCATAACAGATAATAATACAATAAATAAGAAAGCTATATCTTTCTTTTATAGTCCTGCAAAACTTACAATTGTATATCCAGATCCATTTATGAAATCTAGACCTCTTTTCTTCATATCCGATTCAGTTCATATACTATAATGCATTAGAAACAACTGGCTTGGTCAAAAAGATGCAAGTAAATTCATGATGTTCCCAAAATTTTGTCATAATGGAAAATATTGATTTAGATAATATAAAATAATGATATAAAAATGCCCCATTTTGTACTTTACAGAAGCTTCCTGGAATCTCAGTCAATTTTGAAATATTTGCTATAAATTGACCTCAAAGGCTCTTTCTTCGAACAATCTTAAAAGGCAAAATGTTCCATTAAGTTTTGCAAATTTTCAACCAATTCACTATTCAGGGATTGCTGACCTTAGGGAATTAGAGAAATGTTTGCCTAATTTTGTAAAAGTTGCAGAATACATAAACATATTTTATACTTGGTGGACAATGCTGAACATAAAAACAACATATAAAGGTTGGCAGCTTAACAATAAATATGCTAATCCACTTAAACTAAATGATGACAATTATATATTTCTCAATGTATTCTGCAACTGGTTAGAATCTTGGAATAGTATTCTTCAAAAGATTGGGAAGCTAATTGGTATATCCCATGTTGTTGGGATGGTCAAAAACGAACAAAAATAAAAGACAAGTGTATTCATACATAAAACAAGAACTTTCCCTTTCCTCATGTCTGAGTTAGTTGTATCACATCTCAAGTGACCCTCCAACCCCAATAAGTCCACAAAACAAGTTGTGATCATTTCACTAATATTCTTTTCAAGACTGTTTTAAATGTATATAAAAATCTCATGCTTTTTTCTGCTTTCCTTAATATGAGTTGTCAAATTTATTTCTTATAAAGTTTTTAAAAAAAGTAATGGAGACATTTGTACCCTCTCATCAGGTCGCTGAAGAAGAATATGTGGTGGCAGTGGTGGGGAAATCAAGTTTTATTCCCTTCCATAAAGTGGAAATGTTCGTACTTGGTGGGCAGGTCTAGCTCAATGCTGTTACTGTATAGAAGGGAAGAGAGACAAACTTATTAAAATTTGAGGAAAGTATTGGTCATGAAAATGGTTCCCAGCAGATTACAGAAGATAGTCTGCAGGCCACATACAACCAATGGGCCACATATTTGTGACCACTGCCATAGATTGAGGGATGTCAAATGTCCCCACAATTTCAGAAATGGATTTTCTCATCTCACCAGATGTCAGAGTACAAGGTCTGGCTATTTATATGACATCAAAGTACAGTGACACCAGTTACTATTACTTTTGCATATTGCCATCCCATGATTTTTGACATATATGTGTGTGTGTGTGTGTGTGCATGCTGCATGTATTTGGGCAGCAATTTTTCATTTATGTCTATTTAGTTGAAGATCAATAAATTTTTTTTTAAACTTATATTTTCTTCAGTTTGTGCCATTTTCCTGGTTTCCAGGCAGAATTAGGACAAATTTTCATGAGTCATTATCAAAGAGAATTTTGCAGGTTAGTGGAAAATAGACAAATAGACATGAGTAGATCCAAAATGTGTGAATAGTCAAATAAAAACAGATTTTTACTTAAGTAAATGCAAAGCAGCCAAAATAGACTACTTTTGTTCATCCTTATAGTTGCAAATGAGCAATTCAAAATTCAAACTCCTGTATACCACAATCAAGTATTAAAATTGGGGAAAAGAAGACATTAGTTGGAAACAACAGCTAGAATAAACCAGAATATCTTTAACAAGAGATTAAGAATATTTATATTAATCTCTTGTTAAAGATATTCAGCTTTACTTTGCCATTATACCAAGACTTTGATCAATCTTAGGAATTTGTCATCTTATGTGTGGCACACAGCCAAGTTTGAGTGGAGGAGTTCTGGTCCAAGATGTTACAGAACCAGAGGGTGGAACATGAGCCCAGCCATAACATACTGTTACTGTTATGATGCTGATTTGGGGTTAGTAGAGACAAACGCCAAATAACACGTAACAATAAAAAGGGTTTTAATAGGCTGGTAAAAAGGTACAGAAATCGCCTGAGTAGTCAATAACTAGCTCAGCTAAGAACTTCTGTCTCTCGGTCTGGTATTTATCAATCCACCCACGAGGACCGAATGTGGCACAAGGCCGGTTTAATGTGGGTATCCCCGAGCCCGTAGGCTCGGCCAAAAATATGTCCTTTCTGTCAACCTCCCCGGACAAAACCTTGCCCTTCGGCAAAGCCTCGTCCGGGTTCCCCTCTGCTAATGCAGAGAGTTCGACAGCCGCCGAGAGTCTGTCTCTCGGTCTTTCTCATGTCAACTGACATGCCACTATTTAAAGTCTTTGTTTACAGACGCAGATAAGTTCATCTTCAAGAGGGCTGGTAGGTTTCCAACAACAGTTACATTTACTTCCTATCTATAATGTTACATTTGGTGCTATATGATTAAGGATACAATCCCAGAAAATCAGAGACAACCTTTCAAATATCTTTGTAAAGAACCACCAATCTATAAAAAGGTAACAATTGTTTTGAAGCACCTCTTATGTAAAGCAAACAAGCCCAAGAAAAAAAAAGCAAGAAATAGTGTTTTCATAAACATATGAAATTAAAAGTTGCAAATGGAATTGAAAAGGCTCTCTAGAGGCTAATGGTAAAGTTAAGAAATGGGTCCAAGATACAAGTGTTCTTGAGAATGTAACTGGAATTGAAGCAGTAATGAAATGTCTTATGGTAAAAGGTGAAACTTTATGAGTCGCCATAAGATGATTACTCTAAAGAGCCTGTCTTGGAATAGACTGGACTGTACCTAGAAGAGCAGATATTTGGGATGACATGGTTGTACCATTAACAGAACAATATGGAAATTATACAAGATTAAAAGAAGCTTTCTGAAATCTGGTTAAAATTAAATTAGTTGGCCAACAGATTTCTATTCCTGGACAAAACAACTTTATAAAGATGTGAGTTTTAACAGATACTGCTATTAAAACAGAGTTGGCCAAGTACTACACAAATGAACAGTTGTGACAAGGAGAGAGATATAGCTGGGAAAGTTTGGAAAATTGAAAAATGGTGATGTTATTTGATACATTTGGTAGTGAGAGAAAGTATTAAGGATGATTAGATTTGAACAACATTTATTGTGGGTGTTTCGTACAGAGACATTGAAGGATGGTGGTCAGGTGTAAGGGTAAAGTTGGGAGTTGACCTAATTCTTGCGTGGGTTTGGTGTGAGGTCATGGTATGGTCGGTGCATGTTGATTGATCGAGGTCACAATGGTAAGTTGCCAAGGTGTTTGCAAATGTTATGAGTCAGGAAAATATACAAATCTGACTATTGATGCATAGGGTGTGAGCATTAAGGGTCAGAAGAAGTCATGAATATGACTTTGCAATATTGGTGGCAGCAGCAATGCCCTGCATCATGGCTGGTGTGCACACCAGGCCACAACTACTTAGTGGTGTTCTCAAAGAACTTTTAAGTGGGTCCAGACCCACTTAAAAGAAGGACATCTCTCTGACAGGAAAATTCGTAATTGGCCACTGCCAGAGCTTGCTTCAGAGACTGGATGTGATGTATAGAGCCTAATGCACAGATAACGTTATTTCATTCTCTGCCTCAGGTGGAGAAAACAAAGAACTCTCCTATGTGAGTAGGATGACAGGAAGTTGTTGCTGCCGGCACCTATGGCTGGGATGACCCCAAGGTGGAAACCCAGGAGAAGGAGCTATCTTGTAGGGCAGAAATAGGGGTAGGGCAATGAAAGCTCTGCTAGACACAGGAGCATCTGTTTCATTGCTGAGAGAAAAAGAATACAGATGGGTGAAACAGAAGGAAGGGTTGCAGGAAATGGACATAGAAATCACACAGGCAGATGGTGGCTCCCTGGAGATAAAAAGGATGGCAAGGCTCCCTGTGAGGATTGGAAAATTGAGAAGTACACAGAACTTCTACATAACCTCCAACCTGTGTACGGAAGCAATCTTGAGAGATTGGCTTCAGAGCCAGAGGGCTCGGATAGAGTTCAACCCCACTGTGTTGGTAGTAAATGGCGAGAGAACACTATTGGGAGGTCCACCGGAAGAAGTTATAACAATAGTGGTGGAGGAAGATATAAAGCTACCCTGCAGAACGGTGGTGTCGGGCAAAGGTAGGCTGATGACAGGGAAGAGAATAGAAAAAGGAACCCTGCAATTGGTCCCTGTAGAAGGTTTGGTTTGGTTGTTGGATTTAACGGCATGTCAACTCCTATTTGGGTCAATTTATGCCGAAGCCTTATTAATTTATGAATTTAAGTTGGTTATTTTGTATAATAGGTTGAGAGGCTGTTGGGTTTTATAATCTGTGTTTTTTGGGATTACTTTTTCTTGTGACTACCTGTAGAAGGGAAGGGCCCAGAAGAGAATGAGATAACTGTGTGAGGCAGTAGTAGAGGCAACTGAATTAGTGCCCATTATGACGGTGAACCAGGCCCACAAGATGATAATGGTCAAGAGAGAAAAAGAGGTAGGAAAGGCATTACCCCTACAAACTCTGAATCGAGTGAAATTCGATGAGAAGCAAAGAAAACACGTAGAACAACCAGTAGGAATAGCAGACGAGGAGATATTGGCACCTGATCAATTTAGGACCAGAGTTGGAGGTCTGCTAAGAAATAATCGGGATGTGGTGGCCAAATCAAATAAGGAATTAAGCCAGACCCACACAGTAAAAATGAAGATCGACACTCGTAAGTAGACAGGTTAACGATAACCATTTTTTAATGTTTTAATTGTATGTAGGGTGTTTGTGTGAGTCAAAATGTATATTGCAATAATTGTTAAATTGTTCCCAGTCGACCCTGATGAGCTTGGGAACGAAACCGGTTGGTCTGTTCTGTAAGTGTTATCATCTCTTATTTTTTTATTTTTCATAATGCCTTTAGGAAATAATTTGTATCTATTCCTTGCAATATTACGGTTCTGTACCTCCAACAATTTATTTAAATATTTTAAGCGGAGGTATTCTAAAGATATTATCAAAAAACTTGATAAATTTCTTATTAGGGCAAGATTCAGAAAATGAAAAAATAATTGTAAATTTCTTCAAGACTCTATTGAAAATCATGTTTGTCCCTCCTCTTTTCTGTTTAGAATTAGGAGTGCAAAACTTAATCCAGGTCTAAAAATTGAGGAGATTTTCATGAGAGATTCTATTCAGCTTTGTACAAATAGAATCCATCAACTGACTTATTATTCTTCGTAGAGAATGTTTAACCTACCTTTCATTTTTTGATAGGATTAGGTTCTCTCATTATGTGGGCTCTATTCATTCTAAATGTTTAAGAAAATTATCTAGTGACACACATTCTAAGTTGCAGCATTTAATTAGTAAACAGTTTGGACATATTGTGGAACCAATTTCAGGAGTTATCGTTAACCTGTCTACTTACAAGCTTTCTGAGCTAGAGTCTAGTATACTTTCCCAAGGCCTTGACCACTGCGTTCCATTTAGTGTTTCTGATAAGGAAAATTTTTTTTCCAAATTTGAAGTGTTATCCTCGCAGTTATGTAGACTTGTGCCTCACTTTCTAATCTTAAGGCTACTCTTAATAGTTTGGCACATACTTATGCTTTAACTCCTGTAGCTCT